>VWZG01009215.1:4076-52435 GCA_013396735.1 Grallaria varia
CCCTGCTCTCCCCCTCCCCGAGCCCACCCTGCGCCCCCCAAGCTGCTGCCGCGGATGGGATGGGATGGGTTGGGGATGATGCTCCCGGCCGGAGCGGCTCTGCCCGGGGGTGGTCCCCAGCCCGCCGGGGTGTTCTGGGGGTCGGGCCGGGGGTGACGCTGTCGCGGCGCTGATGGAGCCCCCTCGTCGTGTCGTCGGGTCTGCGCGGGCTCGGCAAGGTGAGGAAGACGCGGGTGGTCCCCGAGCAGGTATCCCCTTATCCCTCCCCTTTCTCCCGCCCCCAATCCCTTTCCTGGTGTTTTCCTACCGTCTCTTGGGTCTTTTCCTCCCCAGCGGCGAATCCCGCAGCCTCTCCGGACAGTCCAGGGGCACCCACTGCGCTCCAGCCTCCCGTCTCCCACCGCCCCTTCCCGGGAAACGTGAGTGCCCATCCTTTGGGTGCCCGCCCCTATAGCCGGGTATGGATCCGGGTGCTGGGGGGTGGTCCCTGGCAGTGCCCCCCGGGATGCTCGGCTGGGTCGCAGCATCATTTTTGGAGCACACCTACACCTGAAGGGAGGGGTCTTCTCCTTGTCCCCCCCTTCCCAGCATCAAACCTCTTCCCATTGCCCCCCATGCACTCACTCGAGCCCTCCTGGGTGAGGAGTAACAGGCAGGAGAGACTCAGGGGAGCGGGAAAAGGGACAGGGATGGGCTGGATCTGCAGCTGGATGGACATCTGGGCACTCCCTTGCCCTGCTGCTCCTCTGCCACCCCCACCTGGGCTGGCTGGACACCTTCCCCCTCACCTGGGGGACCCCTGTCTGCATCCCGCTGGCTGATCCCAAGGATGCTGAGGCTGGTCCAAGTGATGTGAATTTTCCCTCCAGGACCCAGGTGAGGAGGAGGAAGAGGAGGAGGAGGGAGGTCTGAGCCTCTCTCCCAAGCCAGTGCCTCTGCATTCCCTGGAGTAAGGGACAGCTCCCAAGCACCTGACCAGGAAAATCAAGGTGTGGATCCAGGTGTGTGCTGGTGTCTTGGCAAGGGTTAATCCAGCCAGTTTTGGGGGAAAACCCTTGGGCTTGTTGCTGCTGGACAGCTGGTGGGATGACATCTGCAAAACCTGTCCCTGTCCCCTGGGATTTTGTCCCCAAGGGGATCAAGGACTTAGGGGAGGAAGGGCGACATTTGGGATGCTGGAATGCAACTGGGCTCACTGGGAGCATCTGATGGGGAGGCAAGAGGGTGACCCCACCTCAGCATTCTCCCTCCAGCCACTCACATGGATCATCCCGGAGCAGGGCATCCTTCCCCTCTGCTTCCAGAGGTCTGGGAGCTGACGTCCCTCACTCAGTGTCTCAGCCAAGGTTTGAGAACATTCCACACTGTAGAGTTAATTTTCCCTTCCTGCCAGGTCTCCCTATTAACGCCGGGATCTTGTGGGTGGCGCAAAACCCAGTAATTATCCACTTTTTACTATAAAAGATGGAATTCTCCACCCCAGCCAGGGCGGAGACTGCGCAGCGAGAATCCCTGGGAACACTTGGGTTAAGCTTCCAAGGGTGAGATCCCTCTCCAGAGCGCAGGAGGAGCTGATGGCACAGACTGGGAGCTGGGATTTGCCGAGTGGGGATGCTCTGGATGAAGTGGGATGCTGGGGATGAGGTGGACAGGGAGACCTCGCTGCCCTGCAGAAGGTGACACAGTGACACCGACAAAACCACCAGGTGGGCTCAGGTGAGCCCTGAATCCAGAGAGGAATCAACACTTCCAGGCCATGGAGAGGCTGCCACGGGCCTCTGCCTGCTTGGGAGTCATCCTGAGGTCTGCAGGGCTCAGATTCCACGCCCCCTGCTCCTGTGTGTGGCAGTTAAATACATATAAATATATAGAATACATATATTTGGCATCCCTGCCCTGGGTAACCGTGGCAACGGGGTTTATTTTGCTTAAACCTGGCCCAGCATGTGATGCAGTTGGGAAGGAACAGCCGAGGGGAGAGGGAGGGATGAAGTTCTCCATGCTGGGAGCTGGGGAGGAGCCTTGGCACGGGAAGTGGCACGGGATGTGGCACGGGATGAGCGAGGTGGGCCTCGCTGGGCACAGCCACCAGCATTCCCAGGGCCTGCCAGGGCTGTGTCCCACTCCCTTTGCTCCAGCTGGGAATTGGCAGTTTGGGGTTTAGTGGGGTGGGGAGAGGTGTCCAACTCCCTGTTTGCTGCTGGTTTCCCAGGAACACCCCTGACCGCTATTCCCTGTCCTGGGCAGGGTCTGCTTTGCTGAATCCACGTGGGAAGAGGTGGTTTTCCTGCAGTCTGGAGCCGGGTGCCCTCCCCTGGAGCAGTGGGAAGCCTCGTGCCAGCTGAGAAGGGACCCTCGTTACATCCACCAGCAACCCACCACGGTGGGCTTCCAGCCCCTCATCCCAGGACACGGCAGGCCTCCTGTAGCCTCTGGAAAGCACCAAATTCCCTGTATATTTTCCTGGAAAACCCGTGATTTGCCGACGCCGTTTCCTTTCTGCGCCTCCTCGGGGCGGGGGGGATGCTCAACCCCCCCTTTTCCCCCTCCCCCCCTTTCCAGTCCCCCCCGGTACCTTCCCTGGGTGCCACCCCCGTGTCCCCGCTGTGTCCCCCCCCGGCAGTGGCGGCCAGGCGGCGGCAGAGGGCGACAGTGGCCCGGCGGTGGCCCCGAGGCCACGGGGATGGGCACCCACAGCGCTCCCAAAAACTTTATTGGAGAAGAGCAGAGCAGCCCCTGCGCCCTCCCCCGGGCAGCGAGGAGGGGCTGCAGCCCCTTCCTGCTTTCCTTGGGTTTGCTCCTGGCTGGGTGGGATCCCTCCATCTGTCTCTGCCCTGGGGTCTGGGCTCCCAGTCCCCCTCCGTGGGCACCCCTTGCTGTGGGGTGGGCACCCCCTGCACCCCCCCGGCTGTGGGGCCAGGGGCATTTGGTGCCATTCTGTGTCAAGAGGGAAGGATGCTTGGCATGGGAATCATCGCCTGCTCCGAGTGTCTCAAAAAACAGGATGAGAGTGATTTTTTTACCCTGCTCTGGGCTCCTAAGGCACAAAACGAAGGGGCAGGAGTGGGGGGTCTCATCTGGGAGTGGGCACGGACTATGGCAGCGCCAGGAAAAGGCCAGCAGCCCCCATGCCATTCCCATCTTCCGCTGGGTGGGACACCTGCCTTCCCTGCTCCACTAATTTAAGGCAAACCCCATTTGTGGGGGAGGCAAAACCGAGGCGGACACGGCAGGGGGAGCCACGGGAGCAATTCCAGCCCCCTGAGTGCATCCCTGGGCTGGAGGGTGGAACTGGCAGCCCCATCCCCACCAGCCTCAGTCGTCAGCCACGATGGAGAGCGCCCGCAGCTCGCTCAGCTTGGCATCGTTCTCCTTCTCCCGCTGCTCGTCGCTCAGCCCGGGCCGGTCGATCTGCGCCGTCAGGTCCCCAAAAATCTTGTGCATCTCCGTGTAATAGACAACCTGTTGGAAAAGCGGGACTGGGATGGGGAGGGGGGAGGCTGGAGGGTCTCCTCCCCCCCGAGGGTGCCCTCGGCAACCCCTCGCCGGAGCGTTTGTGTCTAAAATAGCTCCCTCCCATGTGGCGATGCCACCCCCTTGGATTATTACAACTCAACACGTTTTAATAACACGCTGCCCTTCTCCCGCTCGCTTCCCATCTGGGAGCGGCGCGTGCGGGGCTGCCACCGGCACCCGCCGCCCTCCTTTGTCCCCCCCGTTTGTCACCCGGTGTCACCGGCACGGGCCACCTGCCCCGGGGATGCTCACGGCGAGGTGGGCACAGCGAGGTGGGCACGGCGAGGGGCACGCCTGGCAGCGCCGTGCCCCTGCCCAGATGCACGGGGAGGAGGAGGAGGAGGGGGTGTGTGTGTGTGTGTTTTAATAACGTGCTAATTAGCACCGCCAATTATCTCCGGCAGCGAGCAGCGCTTCCCCGGCGCGGGAGCCGGTGGGTCAGCGCAGGCAGATGGCAGCGGGCTGGCTGTTCGGGAGGGGGCTCCCGGGAGGGGAGGGGGCACCCAGCCCTGCCTGCGGGACCCCCGGCGCCGGCTGTGGGATGCCAGCGCCGCCTGTGCCATCCCTGGCCCCGTGGGACTCCCCCCACCCCGGCAGTCGTGGGATCTCGGGCACTGCAGGACCCTCAGTGCTGTGGGACCCCCAGAGCTGCCCTGGAGACCCCTGGTGCTGTGGAACCTATGGGTGCCATGGGACCCCTGGCACTGCGGGACCCTCAGTGCTGTGGGACCCCCAGTGCTGCAGAACCTATGGGTGCCATGGGACCCCTGGCACTGCGGGACCCCCAGTACTGCAGAACCTATGGGTGCCACGGGACCCCTGGCACTGCAGCAGCACTGGTGCCGTGGGATCCCCAGCCCTGCCCGTGGCACCCCTGGCATTGTAGGACCCTCCAGCACTGCAGGAGATGTGGGATCCCATCCTGGGCAGCCCCCATGTCCATCAGGGTGGGACAGGGGGAGTTGCCCCCATTTCCCAGAGGGGCACAAGCGCAGCCCCAGCATCTCCAGCAGCACCAGTGCAGAGACACACACGGTCTCCATGGAGACCAGCTCCCCTAATCCTGCTCGGAAGGATGCTTATTTTGGGCAGGCCCAAGGGGGGATGTTGGGCCCCGCAGGCCGGGGCTGGCTGTCTGCACCCCCCTGCCTGGGTGGCTCCATCCCGGGGGTCCGGGGGTTGCTCCGTGGCCGGGGGTCCCCAAACAGCGGGATCCGGGTGAGTCACAGCAACGCTTATTTACACAGTGACTAATGAACTGAGCTGGCAGGAGCCCCCCAAAAGCCCTGCGTGCCCCCAAAACCACGACCCCCCAGTCAGACGACCTCAAAGAAAGCCCCTCACAAGCAAGAGATGCCGAGAACACCCGTCGTCACCAAGATCCCTCAGCAGTGCCACGGCCGAGCACGGATCCAGGCGGGAGGGATGCCAAGCGGGTGCTGGAGCTCTGGAGCAGCCCCCTGTGTCCCTTGTCCCCAGCCTGGAGTCAGCTGGGCTCTATTCAGTCACATATGGCCCAGTGGCACTGCCAATTCCAGCATGGAAAAGGCGCCGGCACACTGGAGTGGGTCTCGCCAGGGTGGCAGGGCCGGAGCCAGATGATGTTCCCCAGGACTGACCCCAGGATTTCCACCCCCAGGATTGTTTCCCCTCCAGGACCAGCCCCCCGCCCCAGGATTGTCCCCCCAGCAGGACTGGCCCCAGGATTGCTTCCAGGATTTCCCCTGGGATTGTCCTCAGAATTGCCCCCCAAGAGGAACCTTCAGGATTGTCCCCCCTTGCCCAGGATTGTCCCCATGATTGTCCCCCAGGACTGCCCTCTGTATTACCCGCAGGACTGTCCCTCAGGATTGTCCCCAGGATTGTCCCCCAGCACCCACATGGATTGAAGGGGCAGAGCAAACCCTTTGGTGCTGGTCCCCCACAGCCCCCATCCCGCAGCCACCGAGCCCTTCCCACGGGACACCCTGTGTCCCCAGGGCTTGGTGGGTGTCCTTGGGGATGCTCTTCTCCCCCAGTATGCCCCAGTGCCAAACCAGTACAGTCACCCAGGAGTCCCCTGGGGCACTGCAACAACAAAAGCCCACCGGTGCTGATCCCCCCATGCTTTGCTCCCATTGGAATATTAGTGAAAACCACTCCTGCCTTCACGGGGGTCCCAGCGAGGAGATGCCCCCCAGAGTGATGACAGTGACAGTGGGGGACCCCGTGGCTCCATAGGCAGCTCCCCCTGCCCTACCTGCTCCCGCCAGCCCAGTACTTTTCCAGCTATGGATACCATATGCTCTGTCCCCATCCCATCAAATCTCATCTCCAACTCGCCTTTGAGCCCGAGCCAAGGGCCCTGAGTCCACCTGTCTTGAACTAATTCTGTTTGGGGACACGGTGTTCCGTGGATTTTCTATAGACCCCGCTCACAATGGCCCAGCCGGGCACTGGCCGGCTGTGTTTGGGTCTGCCCTACCCAAAACAAACCCAGGGCCCCTGCCAGGGCTCCCCCCCATGCCACAGCAACACCCCCAGCCTGCCAGCCTCATCTTTGCCCTCACCTCATTAAAAACCAGAGGAATATCACGTTTTTTTAGCTGGAAAATAAAGCACGAGGCGGGAAGGAAGTTTGTTCACGCCTCACACCAGCTCCAAAATCTCCCCCTTTCATCTCCATGTGGCCACTTCAAAGCCCCCAGCCAGGGAAATATTTGCCTCCCTTGGCTTGGGCCGGGCCCGTGGGTGGAGGGAAGAATTTGGGAGCTGAATGTTACAGCCCTGCGAGCTCGGGACATGCCACAGCATCAGGAGACACCCGGCACCGGGAGCAGGGCCAGGCTGTGCCATGGGAACTCGGCCGCCCCGAGAGGAGGCCTCGGAGGCTCTCCCTGGGTCACAGCCATGGTGCTGGGGTTGGAGCAGGGTCCTTTCCCTTTGCCCTGGCACGGGGAAACAGCTGGTCCTTTCCCAGCTCACCATCACCCTCTGCTTTCTCCAGGGGCCAACAAAATTCCCTTTGGACGGTGGGTTTAACCCAGGGACAAAGCAGCCCCAAAGTCACGGCCACCAGCACGGTGCCAGCTGATCCCAGCCTCCCTCCATCCACCGTTCTCCTTGAGGGATGCACCTCCAGCCCCATCCCAAGCATCACTTCCCGCAAGGTACCCAGGGGAGAGGCCGAAAATAGAAATTCCATCGAGGAACACAACCCACCCCGAGAGGCTAAACCAGCTCAGGGAGGCAGGGAGGGAGAGAAATCCAGGATGAATGGGTCTGGCTGGGCAACATTCCCGTGCCAGCACTCACCTGGGAAGGGGATGCTCCGGGCATCCCCCTGGCATCCCCATGGCTGCCCTTCCCAGCCAGGTGCCTGCAGGTGAGCAGCTGCTGAGGTGAGTCAGGGCTCCAAGTGCTATTCCTGGCTTGCCACTGACTCATTACCTTGGGAGAGTCGTTTCCCTTTTCCTTTTCCTTTCAGCCCCTTCAATGGGAAAATGCTTCCCAGGGCTCCTAAACCAGGGAGGGACAGGCAGCCTGAGCCCAGCCTTGGCACAAACATTCCAAGCTCTCCTCTCGGCATTCCCTTCCCGGGGGAGAAGGAAGGGTGCAGCCAGTGCTGGGGGAGAGGGATGAGGTTCCCATGGAGGCTGGCAGGGAGGCAGGGATATGAACTGCATCCATCTGGGAGCAGCTCGAGTCCAGCCTATGGGAGAAGCATCAGCGTTGTTATGACGCTGCCTTTTTTTGGGTTTTAAAAATGGGATTTCACCCGACTTTCCCAAGAAATTCCTCACCTGAAGAGTGGCAGGGCAGATGGCTGGGAAAGAAAACAGAAGATTCCCATGGAAGAAGAAGGATATGAATGGAGAGTCATACCAACAGCCCCAGCAATGACACCCTGCTGGTCCCCCTTGCACCTCTGGGTGCTCCGAGCGCATCCATCCCAACGTGCTCTCGTCCCAAACTCCCCGGGAGTCAGGACACAAACGGAGTGAGGGACGTCGTGGTCAAAAGCAGAGGGGCAAAGCTGCTCTCTGAGGACGAAACACCTGGAGATGGCAGAGAACATCCAGGTTTCCAGGTCTCATCCACGTGGCCAGAGAGGGTCTGCAGGGGAGAAGAGCCAGCGAGGAGACTCTGCTGTGGCTCTGGGCATTGTGGTTATTCCGGCTGGGCTGGAATGGGGAGCCCCGCGGCCGATTGCTAAGGGAACAGCAGGAACAGCATCCCCAGCACCCACCCTGCGGCGCAGGGAGCATCGGCACCATCTGGTAGGTGAATCAGCCTGCAGACAACTCGCTGGCAGCTCCGCCGAGGGGCCCCCCAAGTCGGAGGTGAGATGGATCACGGGCTCCCGGCACCGCCCTGAGCCCCCCCCGGCACCTGCAGCGGCTCCTTCCCGAAAATCCCGCAGGGAAAACACCCACGGTGGGAGCAGAGCAGGGGTTTCACCCTCCCCCTGGTGCTGGGCCACCCCGTGACCTGGGGCATGGGGTGCCAGAGGTTCAAAGCTTGGCTAGATCCCAACCCTGTCCCCTCTCCACCCTAAGGAGAAGGGCAAGGGTGGAAGGAAGGAGGAGTGGCAGCAAGTCCCTGAAGGAGGCTGGAGGATGGAAATGAAAGCCGTGGGTTATTTAGGCCCTTCCTGCCAATCCTTAGTGTGGAGATGTCCCCGGAGCCTCATCTCTGCTCACCAGGAGCCACAGGAGACCCCTCAGATGAGCCCTGAGCATCTCATCATTCAATCCAGAGCTCAGGGCTCCAAACACAAGGTGGATAAAACCATCAAAATCCAGTGGATAATGCACAGCCAGGGCTGGAACTGCGGGACAGGACGTGATCCATGTACCAGGAGTGTCCCAGATCCATGTACAATTCCCCTGCAGCTGTCCTTTCACCATCACAGGTCCCGTGCCAGGCCAAGGTCGATCTCACCTCCCACCTGCCATCCCACTGCTCCCCGTGCCCTCCCGCCGGGGTGACGGAATTCCCAGAGGCACAGCAGAGGATTGCTGCATCAAAGCACCTTGCTCCAAGAGGAATTCCCACCCAGGCACTCTGCAGGAGGATTCCTTCCAGAGGATTCCCACCTGGCAGTGCCCCGGAGGCAGGAACAGCCTCTCACCTGTGCCCGGACCAGCGACTCAAAGCTGGGTTTGAAGTAATCGATGCGGCTGCTGTAAAACTTGGGCATTTCCTCCAGGAGCTGCTTGTTCTTGGCCTCAAAGTCCTCCTTCACCGGGCGCAGCTCTTCCCGGGCCTGGCAGAGGAGAGGGTGGCACTCAGACACCTGGGAACATTCCTTTGGGAATACATTCATAGAGGCCACCCCAGGACAGCGGAATGCTCTGCTTTGACCTGAGGACAACCAGTGGAATCTGGTGGGACCCATGGGAGCATCCAGCAGAGCCTGGTGGGACCAAGAGACCAGTTTATGGAACCTGGTGGGACCCAAGTGACCATCCAGTGGAGCCTAGTGGGAACCAAGCTCTGACCAAGGAAAGCCACAGGACACCCAGAGAGGCTCCAAGCCAGGTGGTCTTCTCGCCTTAGGAAAAACATGGACAAAAACCAGCCCCAAAGCTCAGTCAGGCTGGAGAACACCCCTGGCCATGCCCATGTCCCCTCTCCTTGCAATTCCCAGGACCATCTCCCCAGGATCCTGCTCCCACCATCCCTTTTGCCCGTGACCTTCAGCTCAGCGCGTCCAACTGGCTCCCTTAAACAGAAGCGTGGGGAGAAAGGGAAATGTCTCAGGGATGGTGTGGAAAAGGGCAGGAGGGGGTGGGATGTGAAATACTAGACCAGTTCAAGTCTGCCACTTAATCCCAGAGCCATTCCAACGGGAGGGGGGTGCAGGAGATCCGAGCCCAGCCACGGCGCCGGGCCCGCTCCGGGGACAGGCACAGAATGCCAGAGGGATGGCACGGACAGAGCTCCAGGCTGGCAAAGCCTCAAATCATCCCGGGCTTGAGAGGCAAAGGAGCAAATCCATGAGCGGTGAAACTCCCGGGATGGAGCTCACAAAGAGCAGAGAACTTGGAGAAAATAACTGATTAAATTTGCAGTTCCATAATTAAATACCTGGAGGAGACAAGGCCATTTCCCATCAAATCTGGACCCCTTGGATACCCTGTTAAGGCTTCCCCCCACAGGTGTTTAAGCTGTTAAGTTATGTTAATGTTTAGTTAAGTCATTTTTGGGGTAGGGAGGGAATTAGATCAGAAGTTCATTAAGGGGAAAAAAATACATTAAATAACTAAAACCTGCTTAATCATCAGGACAAAAGCATTCCCACTTTTCCAGCCCCAGCTTTACTCTCCGAGGCTGAGCAAAATAAGCTGCTTATTGTTAAATCAGAGGTGTCTTTTGTTCAGGCTGTTCTTAAACACAAAACTTCATTTTTTCGGGGGAAACTCATCAGAAAAACACATTTTCTTTGACGCTGGGAACCAATTGTTCCTTCGAGGATCAGGCCACGTGCTGTCGGAGCCACAGATTTGGGGAGAAACGCTGGGGAAGATTTAATTTTTAAAAAAAACAAAAAACCCTAATCGTGATGCTGCTAAAAACTGGGAGAGAGCAAAAAATCTGGCACAACTTCCTGTTAACCAATTACTGCAATTTTCCAAGACGAATTTTTGGAACAGGTGGCAAACACGAAGCTGGGGAATGCTCTGATCTGTCCCTTTTCCCATCCAGCTGCTCGCCCAGACCCCTGTGCACGGACCTCGGTGCTGGCTCGGAGCAGCCCCAGCTCCCGGGGCTTTGATTCCATTTTCTCTGGGAAAATATTCCTTTTCATCTTGGAAAAGCTGCTCTTCCCCTTCGCTGAGGGCTTTCAAATCGGTACCATCCAAATGGGATTTTCCCATCACTAAAAGACAACCTTCCAAAATGTTGTATCTCGTGGGTGTCGGGTGCCAAGAGAAATGCTATTCCCAAGTTTTCCTGGGAATGCTGTGTGAGTATCTTGGTACCTGGTGCAGCTTGGCCAGGACAGGGCCAGTCCTCTCCTTCTCCTCGTATTTTTCCACCTTGGATTGGAGGCGTTTGTAGTCCTGGAGTGTCTGTTCCCGCCTCTTCACTGCCATGTTCAGGCTGGGGAAGACGCTGCTGAACCTGGAAAAAGGGTGGGAAAGGCTTGGGATGGGCTATTTGGGATGGATGCAGCACCCCAGGCAATCACTGGTCCAGGTTCCACGGCACGGGGTGGAATGAGATGGGCTTTTCCAATCCAAACCATTCCAGGAGTCTCTGATGATCACAGAATAGACTTAATTAGCGTGGTATTCCCCCAATCCCCTGTTTGGAAATGGAATGAGCAGGCAGAGAAGTTGAATTAAAAGTCCAGAAAAAATAAATATGAACTGCAAAATAAATACTAAGTGCAGCGATTTTTGCTTTTAGTTTTTGCATTTTTCTTGTTGATTTCTTTTTCCTGTTTTGTTGATTTGCCTTTTTTTTGGCATTTAAAAAAAGTTTTTTTGTTAATTTTTTTATTTTTGAGGGGGGCAAATCTTCTGCCATTTTTGGCAATTTTGGGGTTGCAAACCCAGCTCAGGGGGAACTCTGACCCCTCCCCAGAAGGATTAACAGCATCCAACAATTATCCAGGCTACGGGAAGATTCATATTATTAAAATGTGTTACAAACTGAGGAACCACGAACATCTGACGGTGGAGACGAGGGAGAGTATTTTTGAATGTGACAGAGAAGGGAAAAGCAGGAACTGGAGCTTCGCTTTTGTCTCCCAAAATTCCAGCAAATCAAATTATACTGGATACCAGGGCTGGGCTGTGGGTTGGTATCAAATGGGTGATGCTCCCTCTGGAGATATTAAATTCATATTCATAATTTATAGGGCTGTTTGGGGAGGGGGTCAAAGCCAGGAATTGGTGGTGAAAAATATATCTGAACAGCCTGGGGATGGATTTTATTTCCAAGAGGGAACAAAAAGCTTTTCCACCTCTTTAAATGGAAAAAAATACATATATATAAAGTGACTGGGGGGCACATTAGCAAAAAGCAAAGACACAAATATCACTTTATGAGTGTAATTTGCTTTAGATGTGACCTAAATCCAGGGTTCAGCCGAATCCACGGGTGTTCCCAGCCACTCCAACCCCTACTAAAATCCCATTTTCCGCTGCCATGCTCGCTCCAGAGGGTGCTGATGTGCTGGACTGGTGGGTGCTGCGGGAAACCTTCTATCCCTGAGCCTCAGATCTGCAAAAGGCAAACGCCAGGAGCGAGGGGAAAGTGGGAATATTTGTATTTGTGTGGAGCATCCCTCCCTGAGGTGCTGCCCAGGGATGTGATGCTCCGATCCCGACCGCCCCGTGCACATCCCCAAGGCTCTCATGCTTGGCACAGAACAAGTACACATAAATATATATTTATCCCGTGATATTCTCCCCCTGACCGACGCTATTGCGACAGAGTGGGGCTGTGGCACGAGGAACAACCTGGAAAAGTCATCAGGGAGCTTTTCCAGCTGCCCAGGGCAGATCAGATGCTCTGCCCTGACATTGCTTTTTATGGGCACCATCCCACACGGGCCCATTATATTTAAATGGGTGGCATGTCCTGGATGCACCGGGCTCCAGGCATGGCCTCGCCAGCTCCTGGGCTGCTAAAATACCTCCTACCTCTTCATAAAGTCCCAAAAACACACCAGGAGAGGGGAATAGGGATGGGAGGGAAGGAGGGCACCGAGGATGGGAAGGCATGGCCAGGTTGGGAGGTCTCATAAAATAATGGCTCGGTTTCATGGGATGAAAGGGACCTTAAGGACCATCTAGACCCAATTCCATGGGCAGGGGACACGTTCCACAAGACCAGGAAGCTCCAAGACCTGTCCAACCTGGCCTGGAACACTTCCAGGGCTGGTTTGAAACCAGGTCTCCTCGACACGGATGTTTTTTGCCAACAGCACAGATGTGATGTCAGCAGCTTCGGCAGGAATTTCTCCGTTATTCATGATGCAAAGGATGGATCCCACGAGGCCAGAGCCTCTCTTGGCTGTATTTTACGTTCCATCCCTGACGAGGGAGGTTTGACACACAAACTGGGACCTACAGCGGGGCAGGAGCACGGAGTAAGGACCACGGACGGGGAGAGCTGAGCTGCTCCTCCACAGCGAGGATCCAGGCATGGCAATGCCAGAGGACACGGCCCGAGGCCGGGAAATCCTCCCTTCCCACCTGGGCACCAGGCACTGAGCGTGTCCTGGACGTGGCCGCCGCTTCCCGCGCATCCATCAGCCCTTGGAAAAGGCTTCCTGAGACGCCTCGGAACCACCGAGCCTTGTGCCAGCACCTCAAACCAGCTCCTCGCGGTGCTTTCCCCATGGCCCAGCCTTTCCCTGGCACTTCCACGGTGCTCCTGCATTAACAGAGCCAGGAGACACCAGAGAACCCACACACATCCAGGTCCATCCCCCCCAAACCCGCCCCGCAGGGAACAGCAAACCCTTTGGCTCGGGAGAGCCGCAACTGAGGACGCAGAACACTGTCAGCGATGCAGTTTCCATTTACTTTGAAGTCAAATCTGGTTTTTAGAAAGCAAAAAAGGCTGGAGTTTGACTTTTTTTTCGCCCTCCCCTCCTTTTTATTCCCAGTGTCAACTCGGTGCAATTTCGCAGTCCGGAGTGGAGGGACAGCACTTTAAAAGGTCTCTGCAGGGCTGGATCTGAAGAGACTGTTCCTGTGTAGGCACAGCAACTACTGTCTCACGAGGGCTTTTAATGCATAGATTATACGCTGCATTTTGCAGAGAAGGGGGGGCTCAGCTCCCTGGATCTGCTGCCATGCCCGGCTCAGAGAGTCCGGAATTCTTGGAGCTCGTCGAATCATGGAATGGTTTGCATGGGAAGGGACCTTAAATCATCTTTTTCCAGCCCCTGCCATGGGCAGGGACACCTTCCACCAGCCGAGGTTGCTCCAGCATGGCCTTGGACACTTCCAGGGATGGGGCAGCCACAGCTGCTCTGGGCAACCTGTGACAGGGCCTGCCCACTCTCACAGAGAAGGATTTTCTCCTAATATCTAATTTAAGTCTCTCGTTTTTCAGCTTAAACCCGTTCTCCTCTGTCCTATCACTACCTGAGGTGGTGCCAGCACGGTGGTCCTTCACCTCCAACACCAGCAGGAAGGACTGGGTCCGTTGTGGCTCCTCTGGATACCACCAAGGTGCCAGCCAAGCTCTTCCAGTGCCAGCTGAGTTTTTCCCATGCCCACCAAGCTCTGCCTGTGCCAGCCAAGCCACCTGGTTTAATTTTCACGCAGGATTAGCTCAGCTCAAGCAGGGGAGGATGCTCCTTCCTCGGGCTGCTGTGGATTGAGGCAGAGCTGCCTCTGGATCCTGAAGGAATCACTCCACCTAAAACTCCCTGTTGAACTCCAGCAGCTCTGAAATCCCCTGGGCTTCACAAAGAAGGGATTTTCGTGCCCACGCTGCAGCCCTGCCCGGGTTTTTCTCCCCTGTGGACAGAAACACGATGCCAAGTGGAGCGCCAGGGGTGGCGAACACCCCTTGCAGGGTGACAGGGAGACAGTGCCAAGTTATTCCGACGACTTCATGAGCTCACATGTCGAGCCAGAGCCTTCACAACTATCTCGTGCATGTTATTTACAAATGCTGCCGGCGCACAAAGGCGCCTGCAGAGCTCCTGCCATCCACGGACACATCCAAGCCCCCCAAGAACAACCCTACGGGGAGCAAAGATGTTTTCCAAAGCCTCTGGCTGAGGACTGTGAACCCTCCCGGCAGCACACAAGGGACAAGGACCAACCTGGAGCAACACCCAAACTGCATCAGCCCCCTTGAGAGTGGAGCCTGAGCAACTGCACCCAGAATTTTAGGGAGCCAGGGAAAGGAGAGGGGAAAGGACCAGCAAATCCTGGTTGTTTCACCCACACGGGGAGCAAGAGCAACAATTCCTATCGCTGCGAGATGCACGGATGAAAACCTCAGAGCAAATGTGGGAATTTATCACAGAATCACGGAATCATTAAGGTTGGAAAAGACCTTTAAGATCAAGTTCAGGTTCCCCACTAAACCACGTCCCCAAGTGCCACATCCACATGGTTTGTGAACGCTTCCAGGAATGGGGGCTACACTACTGCCCTGGGCAGCCTCTTCCAACAACCCTTCTCAATGAAAAAAAAATTCCTAATATTGAATCTTATCCATAATCCCAGCACCGTCCTCCTCCCTGTGCTCCTCCCAGCCCCTGCTTCCATAGGGAATGAGGGGGTCTGACAGCCACAACCAATCCCAAATCCTCCCCATTGCCCTCCACTACCTGAGTTCTAATTTTTTTTAACACAAACCAAAGAAAATCAAAGCTGATTTTAATAAATTTTGGTGGGAATGGTGGTGAAGTGAAGGCAAAACAGCAGCATGGGGTATTAGAGCCCCCGCCAGGAAAGCAGCTTGTGGAATAAGCTGCTGTTGTTCCCTGTCACTTTTTAGGGAAGGCTGCTGAGAGGGGATTACAGCCCAGGCAGCTTAAGAGGAGCAGGTGAGGGGAGATACGCAGGGATAACGAAAAGAAAATACAAATTACTATCTCCCTACTGCTGCGGGGGGAGAGGGGGAACCTGCCGGTGAACTCCTCTTAGGATGACAGGTTATCCTTGGGAGAAACATCTAAATCAGCCCGTCCTCTGAATTATAAATCACGTTGCCACCTCGTCTCCCTTCAGCTCCTCCTAATTAAAGGGATGGGGCTGGGGAGACGCTGCCACGGGAGATAAAAGTGCCCCCAGGATTCCCAGCACTGCTGGATCCCTCTGTTTGGCAGCCCAGCTGACAAGTGTGGGGCTTGGAAAATTGAAATCTCCTTCCCACCTCTTCGCTGGGAAGGTCAGGATGGGGCATGGTGGGGATGCTGGAGGAGGGAGAACATCCCATGACCTCTCTACCTGCAGCTCTTCTCCTCACCCTCTCCGTCTCAAATCCTCATCCCGTGGCTCCTTCCAGCCCATTTTTAATGCCAGCAACGGGAATGAGGTGCCAGGGTTTTGGCACAGGGGAAAACAGTGGTAAAACCTTTATTTCTCCCCATTTTCAAGCATCCCAAACGCTCCAACACTCCGACTGAGCTGGACTATGCTGGCACACAGGTGGCTCTTCCCTGCGGCATTATTTTAGGGATGATGGCTTGGATAACGAAAGCAAAAGGAAAGGGGGCTGGTGCTGAGCAGGAATAAAAAAAAGGAATAACAGAGTCGGGAAGCATCAAGATGCAAAAGTGACACTGGATGAGGTGAGGGGGGATCTGGGAGAGGCACCAGGACAGCCCAGGGGATTCCTGCCATTCCTCAGCCCGTGCCCACACGTCCCGTCCCGGTCCACCCACCAGGAAGGGGGAAATTCAAGCCAGCCCTTCCGAGGGCAGGGAAGAGGCCCCGGCGCGGCGCGAGGGGGATTAGGCGGCGCGGGGGCCATGCGGCTGCTCGGCCTCCAAATCCTCATTAGGGGCTCGCTAAGGACATCAAAGCAGCTTTTCCTGCTTCCGCTCCGGCACCCCTGGAGCTGCTCCTGGCCCGGGACCACCTTCGGCTGCCGCCAGGAAAGGCTGTCCAGGGGGTTTCGTGGGATGCTGGGGCAATGGCAGAGGATGGAGCGGGTGATGCCCTCTCCGCTGGTTGGTGCTCTCGCCAGCAGGTTGGATTTATGGATCAATCTCCTGCAAATGGCTCCTGCAGCCACCCCGGGGATGTCCCACAGAGTTGACACCCACCCCTGGGTGGTGGCACCCCGCTGGCTGCCCCCTCTGTGTCAACCCTGCCAAAGCCAGGGTGACCAGGACAAACCCATGGCCAAAGCCTCTCCAGTTTTGGGAGCAGGATCATCCTCAGTGTCAAGGGGATGGTACCATGCCAGGTGACCAGGACACCTCCATGGCCAAAGCCTCTGCAGTTTTGGGAGCAGGATCATCCTCAGTGTCAAGGGGATGGTACCATGCCAGATGACCAGGACACCTCCATGGCCAAAGCCTCTCCAGTTTTGGGAGCAGGACCATGTGCCATCCAAGGGGATGATACTGTCCTGGGGTGACCAGGACACCTCCATGGCCAAAGCCTCTCCAGTTTTGGGAGCCGGACCATGTGCCATCCAAGGGGATGATACTGTCCTGGGGTGACCAGGACATCCCCGTGGCCAAAGCCTCTCCAGTTTTGGGAGTGGGTCCATGCTCGGGGCCAAGGGAAGGGCGCCGTGCCAGGTGACCACAACACCCCCTCGATCAGGGGGGTTCAGACAGAGGCTGTTAAACTGAGACCCTGCAGCCCTGGAAATCAGCTCTGAACGTGAAAGGCACTAAATCCCGTGGATCTCCAAACCACCTGGCTTATTTAAGCTGCTTCCTTCCTTAACCACGGGCACACAACATGCCACACTGCGATGGCATCGCCAATCCCTGCCCCTGCCCTGGCTGCTCACCCAAGCCAGAGGGAAGAACTGGGAGAGGGAAGGAAAAACCAGCTGTTTTTTTCCCCCCTTTGCCCCAAATCTGCTGATCTGGTGTGAAATTGCACAGGCATCTCCCAAAGATGAGCCGATCCCTCCTGACCCTGCCCAGCTCCCTGCCCAACCCACCAGCTGAAATATGCAATATTCTCACTGGAGTTTGCTCCTTCCCTGAAAAATAAATGAGTAATTCCCAGCCAAGGGGCTCAAAAAGCCAAATTATGAATAACCCTACGTCCCCAGAAGGAGAAGGATTTAAACAATACGAGCCTCCACCCCCCTCCCACTAAATCTACTACTGCTTTTTTCCAACACGGTTTAACAAATTCCCCAATATTTGCCTGAAAACTCCAATCCCTGGACAACTGAATGGAGATTTTACAGCCCATGTGCCTCTGATTACAATATATTACCACTAATGATAATTGTCTGGATTAAACTTATCTGTTTCTTTGGCTAATAAACTATAAAAGACCACCAGTGAAGATGTAATAAAGTGCAGCTGTTGGAGCAAAAAAAAAAAAAAGCCTTTTTTCTAGGTCAAAGCAAATTTGGGAGAGGCTTGGGAGAGCTGCCTGGGCGAGGGGAAGGAATACCTAACTGGAAATGAGAAGAGCTCCTCAAGGCAGCTTTCATTAATCTGGAACTTTTATCCCAGAAATGTCGCTGGGGTTTCTTTGCCAGCAGGACAAGGGGAGGTGCAAACTCTGCACTTCTCTCCTGCATCTCGTTAGCCTCAAAATGGACCCTTGGGCTCCTCAGAAACGTTCCTGGCCAGGGATGAACCTCCAAAGGGAGGGGGGAGGGAAGGAAAGGCAGGGTTTGGTGCTCGGTGTGGAGATGCAGCTTCCCCAGCAGGGAATATAAATTGGTTTGAGAGCCCCCAGCGAGGGTTTGCAGGTGCCAAAGGGCAGGAGTGGAGTGGGGGGAAAAGCACATTCTAAGGCCAATGGAAATTAGGAAGTTGGAGAGAATTGCCAAGCCTGGAGAGCAGCCAGGATGTTGGAGTAAACACCCACGTTTAACTGAGGATGGACAGATAACTGATGCTCCCGTGTCATGGGATCATGGAATGGTTTGGGAGGGAAGGGATCTTAAGGATCGTCCAGTGCCACCCCCCTGCCACGGGCAGGGACATCTTTCATTAGCCCAGGTTGTTCCAACCTGGCCTTGGACACTTCCAGGGATGGGGCATCCTCTGGGAAATCCATTCCAGGGCCTGCCCACCCTCACAGGGAAGGATTTCTTCCCAATATCCCATCTAACCCTGCCCTCTGGCAGTGGGAAGCCAGTCGTGTCCCTCCATCCCTTGTCCCAAGTCCCTCTCCAGCTCTCCTGGAGCCCCTTCAGGATCCCTGGATCCTTCCCTCCTCCTGGTGAACCCCCCCAGCTCTCCCAGCCTGGTTGCAGAGCAGAGGGGCTCCAGCCCTTGGAGCATTTTCATGGCCACGGACACGTGGGAATGGCTTTATTCCCCTGAATTAACCACCCCAGGATTTAAAACACAAGGCAGGTTTGCAGGGAAAGGGATTGCCTTTCATTTGATCAACTAACACAAGCTGGGGGAAAAAAACCAGAATATTTCAGAAACACAAGTTCTTCCAATTTTAACAGAATGCTGGAAGAAAAAGTTAATGTATCTTTCATGAGGACAATCTAGATAATAAGCAACACAATTCCACAGCAAAAGGCTGGGATTTTTTCCTTTTTCTTTCCTTCTTTCTTAATTTTTTTTCCCCTTAAATAAGCAAGAATTTCTGGTCGTGGAAAGACGACCAAGGTAAAACTTGAGTCACCAAACATCCCCCAGACAGGAAGGCGCTGTAACCTCAGGTGCTAAGTGATACAGGAGATTTTACTTTCAGATTCGGGCAGAAACAACAACTTCAGAATAAAATAAAATAAAAAACCCAAAACCACAACAGCTCTCCGTGTGTCAAACCTAAACTAAAATTGTTATTCAGCAATTTGCAACACTTACTGTCATATTACAGTAATTTCATTTTATTTTTTGCTCGCTTTGCTCTGTTCTTGTAACAAAACAGCAGATCTCAGAATTTCAGAGGGTACTTGGGAGAGAACTGAATTATCCTTAAAGGTTTTCAGGGAACAACCTGTGACCCTGGGAAAGGTGGAGAAGACCAGGGTGACAAAACTGTGGAATTTGGGTGTTTCCCTCTCTGTATTTCCCACCTCTTTGGCAACAAAGGCCCTGCAACATCTCCTCCTTCCTTGCATGGAAATACTAGTCATAAAAATGCAAGAACTCTCACTTGATCCTTTTTTTTTCTTTAGAAAACTTCCAAAGGAAAGAAACTTTTGCTCAGCCAAGCAGCTTCTCACCACCTCTATCTGTGGAAGATGCCCAGGTGGTTTTGCTCCTTTGCTGGAGCCAAGTGTTGGTAGAAACCAACCCATAAACACAGAGTAGTTGATGTCTTTAACACATGTCTGTGTTACTTGTCCTTGTGGGTCCCTTCCAGCTCATGATTCCATGACCTCTGGTGCTCTTTAAGGTACAGGTGAAGCCAGGGATTGTCCCTCAGTGCTGGGCACTGGGCAGGAAGGGCTGATTTCCAACCTGGCACCAGCTCTCCCCATGACCCACTTCCCACAGGACTATGACAGACACGAGATTATGTTGGTACTTACTTTTTCAAAGGCTCTATGACTGTCTTCTGGATCTGATTCACCTGTGGAAAGCCAAAGGGATGACTGGTTGGAAAAGGCAGTTTGCACAAGGATGGGTTTGCACAGAGCCCATCAGGAGATGGTTTGGGATTCTGGGCACAACACGACAGCCTTAAACCAAAAAGGAGCAAATTTGCCCCCCGTGCTCCGGGTGAGCTGAAATCCCCAGTCCAGCCAGAGGGAGAAGGGGGAGGTTAGAGAGAAACTCGTGTGGGAAAAGTCTTGGAGATGACAATAAAAAGGGAAGGAGGATCTGTTTGGAAGGGCGAGATACAAGGACTCTGGACAAGGCTTGGAGTGATGGGATAAGGGAATGGCTTCCCACTGCCAGACAACAGGGTTAGATGGGATAGTGGGAAGAAATTCCTCCCTGTGAGGGTGGTGAGGGGCTGGGATGGAATTCCCAGAGAAGCTGTGGCTGCCCCATCCCTGGAAGTGTCCAAGGCCAGGTTGCAGCAACCTGGTCTCATGGCAGGTGTCCCTGCCCATGGCAGGGGCTGGAACGGGATGAGCTTCAAGGTGCCTTCCAACCCAAAGTGATTCCACACCACCAGCACACCCTGCCCTCCCCTTCTCCAGCCAAAGGCAGCTCACCTTCTCCTGGTTGAAGGAGTCCATCCTCTTCATGGCCGTGTCGAAGGCCGTGACCATCTCCAGGAACCCAGGCTCCTGCTCACACAGGGGGTTGGACAGCAGGTCCGAAGAGATTTTCACTGCAGACTTGGACATGGCTGTGGGAGCACAGGAAAGAAACCACAGAGGGTCATGTGTGTCCCTGCCAGGGCTGGCACAAACATCTACACGGGACAGATGGGCAAAAAAACTGGGCACCTCAACCACCCTGCAGGGGTCCAGCACAACCTTCCAGGGGGATACTCCCTGGTGGCTGAGAGAAGAGAAGGGAAAAGCCACCAATTCATTCATGTAAACACCCAGAAAAGTGTTTTTATGTAAGTTAAGTCTGAACCACTCCAATGTATGGCTTGTGATGCTGCCAGAAATAATCCCAGACTAACAAAAGCACTGTACTCTTAAAAAAAACCCCACAACCTAGATGGGGTTTTTTATACATCTTTTCTCAACAGACTATTAAGTGTCACTCTCAGCCTCACTACAACTCTTCCACAATGAGAAAAATCACAGTCCATTAAGTCTTTCAAATGGCTTTACAAAAAAAATATGTTTTTGAAGTGGATTTAGTGGGAAAGGACCAGACTGACAGGGATGGAAGAAGTTTCTCTTCTCCTCTCCAGCAGCAGGGACACAAGTTAAGCATTTTCCCTCAATAAGCCTAAATTTTGTGCCCATGGAGAACAAGCCCAGCAGGAACGCAAAGTTCCTTCAGACCCTGGGAGTGCCACCAAGAAGTCCAGAAGCACCAGGTCACGCTCTGATGGGCTTCAGCTCCTGTCTTACTGAGCTTGTTTCCCATCAGACACATCCCTCTTTTTCCAAACACTTGGTCTTCAAAGGGAAAACTCAGTCCCTATGACAGAACCACTACAAAGGAAAATGAAATTAGCTAAGGTACAGAATGGAAAAAAAAAAGACTAATAACCAGGAAAGCATCACTACAAACAGGGATAAAATGGACAAAAAAAAAAGGCACTGGTACTGAAAAAAATTGTTCTTTTTCCTCAGTGCTGGAAGTTATTCCAGTTTGAGATCAGAAAGCCAGATGCTTGAGCCGTGCCACGGAGGAGCTTTGGAAAGGCTCCTACTGTACTCCCTCAGATATTAAAAGTTAAAGCCATCTGAATAATGGGGCTTAAGATCATAAATCAAGGGGTTAAACATTCTGATTTAAAGGTTACACACAATTATACAGAGAGCTCAGAAGCTGCAGAGCTGGGGAGCTCAATGCAGAGCCAGCCTCTAACTCCGGAATAACAAAGCTACCGTATCCATCTATTATCCAAACATTAAGGCTTTAGGCATTTAAACCTTTAAACAGATGGGATATAATCCATATGTGTGACCACATCTGAGGAGGGATTTGTGCCAGAACGGGACGGAGTGAAGAATGGCAGAACTCCTTTGGCCTGAAGAAAAATTAAGTTTCCCTTCGTAGGACAGGATCGAAAGTGAACTGCAGGGGAGGGGAGAGGCTGCGAGCGGTGGGGTCACACTGGGAGGTTGGGAACTGGGGGAGTGGTTTGGGAATGTTCAGGCAGAATTTGGGTCAGGAATTTCCCCTGACTCACTGACCTCACCTGTAGGGTGCTGGAAAGGCACTGTGGGGGGCTTTGAGGGTCCCGGGCCAGAGGACAAGAGAAGGAGAGGAGAGGGAAGAGGGGAAGGGGAGCAAGGAAGAGAGGGACAGGAGAGGGACAGGAGAGGGACAGGAGAGGGACAGGATCACCTCTCCCGCAGGATGGGCTTCAGGAGGGTCTGCACTGCTCTTTGCTCATGAAGCACACGAGATGTAGCTCTGACTAAAGGAGTTTAGGATTTTAGAACCTTGCTTGTTTAAATCTGATAAAAGCAATGGAGAGCAGCCAGAGAGCAAACCTGAGCCATGGGGATCCACTGGGTTACCTGCACCTCATTTCAATGGAGCCCTTTACTCTCCAGTTAAAGAACATCTTCCTGCTCCTTAAGATCCTGTTCTGTTTGGAGGGAGGGTGGGGAGTGATCTCCAGCCACGGGACAGGGAGTGCTGCTGCTGTCCCACTCCCTGTTCCTGCCACGCTGCTGCAGCTGGAAGAGCCTTGCAGGGATATTTTTGTGCACACGGAAGAATCAGTCTTGTTCTGAGCTGAGGTTTTTGGGAAGGAGGTGCAGACTTGAGCCACCAGGTCCAGTTTGCCAGGGAGTGTTTGCAGGCAGTGAATAACCAACCCCCTCAGCTCAGAGGGATAAGACAGGAGGACACAATGCTGTGGATAAACTGCCATCCCTGTCGGATCCGGGGGCTGGATGTTGGCTGAGCAAGCACAGTGACATCCCCTTGGGAATGGGCACTGCCAGGTGAGGCGAGCAATCCCCTGGGATTCATCTGAGCTACCTCCTTTCCCCTCAGCCATCCCTCACCAGACTGCGCTTGACATCTTCCCCTACACTCATGATTTCATGCCTTTAAATGAGAAATCAGATCTTCCTGGATCTGGCCGAGGCTCATTTGTGACTCTGCCATGTAGCAGAACGGAAAAAGAAAGTCCTCCCACAGCTCCTCTGGGACTTGAAATGCTCCATATAAACAACGCCCACTGCAAGGGAGGGGAGGGGAATCCTTAACAAGGAAAAACTTACCAAGGATCCCTGACAATGACCAGAGTCCTCGGAAAGGGCAGTTTTCACCCTGGAAAACAGTCCTGGCAGTGCCACTTTCTGGCGCCTTTCCCTGCGGTGGGAAAGGTGGGAGAGCACGGCAGGAGCCCGGACCCGTGTTTATGTCTGGCCATGCCCAAGCAGGCAGGCACACGGACACACAGACACACACACAGACACACAGACACACACACACAGACACAGCCACACACAGCCACACACATACACAGAGACACAGAGACACAGACACACACACACACAGACACACACAGACACACACAGACACACAGACACAGACACAGACACACAGACACACACACACACACAGAGACACAGCCACACACACACACAGACACAGCCACACACAGACACACACAGACACAGACACACACAGACACACAGACACAGACACACAGACAGAGACACACACACACACAGACACACAGACACACACACACAGACAGAGACACACACACACACAGACACACACACACACACACAGACACACACACACACACACAGGTAAGTCTGGACCCTGGGAAGCCCCACATTTGCCAGCTGCTGGGGCTCCTTCCCACTGGGCTGCCCCGCTGTGACCCCAATCCCATGGGATGAGGGTTGGCCCACTCCAGCCCACACCTGTTTGGTGCATCAGCCTTGGCTCTGGAGCTGTGGGGGCCCGGCACGAACAGGGACTGCTCCAAAAGCACATGCTGAGAAAAACCATCTGTGTTTAAAGCAGCTCTTTGCTGCAGGTTCCTGCCCTGCTCTGTTCATTAACTGGTGCCCAACAAATCCAGCCCCCAGTTCCCCTCCGCTGGATCCATCACCCTTTGGTGTGGGAACACTGGTTTCCAACTGGAGAAGCTCTGAAGGGAGCAGGGAGGTGCTGCAAGGTGGGACAGGACACCTGCAAGGGCAGATGTCACCCCAAACATGCAGCTGTGCTGGGTGCAGGCAGGCATGAGCTGCTGATTGCTTCCTGCATCGCCCACTGCCACGAGGAGAAGCCAAAGGAAGCAGCCACTGGGGGAATGACAATATTCCCGAACGGGAGACGCCAGGTCAGCAATTCCTACAGGAAACATGGACAGCCTGTGCTCTGCAGACCCCCCCAGAGCCTCGTCCCACCTTCCTGGGCTTCAGATAGAGCTCAGTGCCCTTCACTGAAGTAGGTGCTGACACAGGAGGCTCAGCTGGAGCTGCTCCTGCCCGGCTAACTGGAACAACACCTCTTTTCCAGCTGCAGAAACCGAGGCAAAGGAAAGAAAGGGATTTGCCCAAGGCCACGGAGCTTGGGAGACAGGGACCAAGCCTGGAACACACTCTGTGTTCCCTGGGCTGAGCTGCTGCTCGCAGCCCTCTCGCAGATGGCCTTGTAACGAAGCAAACTGAGTGGGACTGAGCTGGGGATTTGTTTTCCAGGCTTGTCACACATTACTCATGTGATCTTGAGAAAGTCACTTCATCTCTTTGTGGCCAAGTTCACAGTCTATGTATCCTGCAGTCACTTACCCAAGTCTGCATCTGTGCTTTTCTTCATATCCTTCTGAAGTTTTTTGGTCTGATCTTCCAATCTGAAAGATGGGAGAAGAAGGCAAAGTCGGAATCTTGGAAGGAAAGACACCCAAGTGTATCATACATGCAACAAATCATTTACGGGCTGAATATGCTGGCTTCTGGTGGGAGTTAAAAATATCCAGGCAAGGCTCTATGAAGTTCAGTGCAGCTCAACCCTTTTGGGTTGTTTTCAGATGGTTTTTAACCTTTTCAAGTTGGTGATCTCTTATTCACAGTTCACATATTTTCTTAAAGTCCTCACACTTAGAACAAATGGTAAAGCCAAATGCTTCCAGATGATCCGTGTGAGCTCCTGTGACACAGTCAGGATGGCAAAGCCACTCCTGATCCTCAGAGATGTTGGGCTGTCCAGGGAGCCCACAGCTCTCTGGAGCTGCCGTAATCTGCAAATACTTCTTAGGGCACCTTTCAACACTCAGCCACCCAGAGAAACTCTAAAGAATCAGAAATTACAGGGCAGTGAGTGATTTGCTCACTGGGAAGAGCATAACTGGCTGAAATTCCCTGGGAAATTGTGGGCAGAGGACAGGAGAGAAGCACGCAGCCCATCCTGTTTGACCAGTGTGGTTGATACTCACTGCTGCAGCTTTCCATACTCCCGTTCAAAGTCTCTCTCCACCTGTGGAAAGAAGAGATGGAAATCAGCACCAAGGGGCTGGAGGGGAGCCTGCAGTGGGAAGCCTGTCCCTGGGAAATGCCAACCTGACCCCTGGGAAGCACAAGCTGCAGCTTTAGTGGGTTATTGCTTCAAAAGGAAATGAAATCTTGGGGGTTTTTAACTCCAGACTCTCTTGGAGCAAAGACGCCGCCACCAAACGTGTCAGCTCGCTCCAAGGATGTGCTCCAGCACAGGAACTGGAAGCTGAGGGAGGAAATGGGAACGCATTAAAGGCAGGGAGGTCACAGCCGAGCACGGCTTGAGCGGTGCTGGGGGACGAGCCCGCTTTCTCTTCCAAAAACTGAGAGGAGCTGCTTCTCCTCCAGCTCCAAAGGACCCTGAGGTGGCTCTGGCCATGGCTGGATGCCAGACCCCTTCCCAGCTTCCTCCTTCCTCATCCCCAAGATGGTTAAGCTCCCCCCAAATTCCTCAAGCCACTAGTGAGTCCTCCCATCTCCGTATTATTCGCCCCCTCCGTAGGTTCCTTATCCCTGCACCAGCTCCCTCCCATGAAATCCTCGGGCTGGAGCAAGGATCCAAGTGGCCTGTGACACCTCAAAAAGGGAGGGGAAACCAGTGCTGGGAGCTCAGAGCTCAAGCACAGCCTTCTCCCGATGCTCCCTCAATGACTGCTCCCTCCTACTTGCTATCTGGCAGCAAACCTCCAGCGAGAGGAGATATTTTAAGGAACTTTCTTTCCATGCTGACTGTTTTAACACGCTCGAAACATTCATTCCACACCTCGTCAACCAAAGAAGCAAATGGATTTCAATTGACCAGCCAAGAGTAAATACATGCGCGTTTGTTGTCATGGGATCAGCGCTGGGTTCACTCGTGTTGTCAAGCTCCCGTGCTATTAAGGAAATGTGGAGTGCTGGAAGCAGCCAGGACTAGAAGGATCCAAAGGTTTGTTCCAATTCCTCATGCTGTCCTCGGGATTTCAGTCCCAGGCTTGATGCAACAGCAGAACGCTTAATAGGGATGTTCGTCTTTCCAGCAAATAAAAAGATGGGAATTTTAGGATGGGAGCTCAGAAATGCCAGTTTCCTTGAAACCCCCTTTTCTAAGTCTTTTTTTGGGCTGTAGTGGAGCTGCCCCAGCCCGATGCAACGTCAGGCAGTGACCTGCCACGTCCCAGCCCCATCCCAGTGGCCAGCTGTCCGCACCATCAGCTCCCACCATCCGGGGGATGCGAGCTGGCTCTCCCTGCTGCCGAAAAAACCTCCACCACGGAGCTCCAGCTCCCCTTTCGTGCTGCTAAAATTGGGTGCCGGAGCACAGGAACGGAGCAGTGTGGGGGCAGCTCACACGACTTTGTGCCTGGTGCTCGCGGGGCTGCAGAAATCCGCGGCAGCTGGTGCCGGGAGGTCAGGTAACCAGCACACAGGGAAACTCACCCTCCATCTCCACGGCTGTTCCGGCTGCTAAAATAACCTGGGAGTATTGCACTCTATTTATAAAGCCTTAGGTGTGAATTGTTTTTGGTTGCAAACCACAGAGGGTCGGGCACGGCTCGAAAATATGCCCTTTGAAGGCAGGGGGTGTCGCTGCCTTGGTGGGGAGCTCCAGCCTTCTCCGTGTTCAGCAGGATCTTCAGCAAGCAGTTCCCCCAAAAACTGCAAGGGCTTGGTTATGAAATGCAGCTACCTGCAAATATTCAGGTTACCTGTCCCTTTTTGCTGTTAGATTCCCTCATTTCTGTGCAATAAGCAAAAGGCATCGTTGCTTAAAGGATATGGAGCCCCGACCAGTGCCCAAAGGGGCTCCAGGAGAGCTGGAGAGGCACTTTGGACTGACAGGACAAAGGAGGAATGGCTTCCCACTGCCAGAGGATAGGGTTAGATGGGATAGTGGGAAGAAATCCTTCCCTGTGAGGGTGGGGAGGCCCTGGAATGGATTTCCCTGAGGATACCACATCCCTAGAAGTGTCCAAGGCCAGGCTGGAGCAGCCTGGTCTAGTGGAAGGTGTCCCTGCCCATGGTAGAGGGTGGAACTCGATGAGTTTGAAACCTCCCTTCCAACCCAAACCATTCAGGGCTTCTACAATCCATTCTACAAAGGCAAAACTTCCCCGCAGGTGATGTGAACACCCCAAACCTTCCAAGCTCTCCCAAACCTCATCCCAGTGCCCGTGTGCTTTCCTCACAGGATCTGGGGCGACTCCACACAGCGACACTTCAGCTGCCTGGCCTGACTCACATCCCCAGCCCATCTCTCCACAGACAGCTGCCCATGGATTGCTCTTATTTTTCACGCCCACAAGCAGCAACTGGTTCCCAGTCATCACAGTCTGGGGAGCTCATGGAGCCTCCCAGCCACCCCACTGGCATCACAGGAGCCCAGATATCCGATAAAATCAGCCAGGAGCAGGGCTCCCCATGCTCCAGAGAGGGAAAACCTGCTCTCACACGCTCCCACCATGCAGATTCCCAGGCAAGGAGGCCACGCTCTGAACATTTTTGAGAGCACACAGTAATTCCCCACTCCCAGGAGCTGTCAGTGGTCACACGTACCCCACACTCACGGCAAAAGGCTGTGGAAAGGATTATCATGTTAAGAGTAACGAGAACAAGAAGTACAGGCAAGAAAATTACAATATCCTGAAGGGAAGTTTCCGTAATGTTAAAATAATCCCACTTCTCTGCAGCCTCTCTCTGAGAACTCAAAAATCAAACCGTGTTTCTGCATTGAACCTTTTTTTCTCCCAGGCACAGGGGCTGGGTAATGTAAAATCACTCGACTCGGGGTTTTTTTATTTAAATCTACATAAAGAACGACGAGTTCTTGAAAGCTTTGAAATGAAACGACATTCTTCTAAACCCAGTTATTTTTTGTTTGCAAACACCGGGGCTCCCACCTGTGATAACATCCCTCCTGCTTTAAGGGCAGGATCACAATCACCACCACGGTTACAAGGCAATGAACCAAGACCAAAGCCAATACTACAAAGAGATGGAAATAAGGGGCTGTGATGAACCTTCCTATTCCCTGAGGTTTATTTTTTCCTCCTGGAGGAGGAGGACAAGCTGATTTCTACAGGTTCCCAGCATCTTTGTGGGTCTTGGGAAAAAGAGGAGAGCCTATGTTTTGTCTTCCCTCCTCTCCAAAAAAAAAAAGAAACCCATATAATGAGGCCGGAAATTCTGCAATACTCTGGAATTTCTGCT
Organism: Grallaria varia; assembly: GCA_013396735.1. Classification (NCBI taxonomy): domain Eukaryota; kingdom Metazoa; phylum Chordata; class Aves; order Passeriformes; family Formicariidae; genus Grallaria; species Grallaria varia. Next base: position 32,427 of record VWZG01009215.1, read on the forward strand.
GAGCTTTCGCCATCCCATCAAGCAAGAGATTCAAGGTAAGCCGTGTGGGTGAATATTCACTCTGCAGAGCTGTGAGCCAGAGCAACGCTGCAGAATTCAGGTGGATGTGGGATATCTGAGATGCCATGGACTTCCCCCAGCAAGCTCTCCAAATCCCCATCCAGCAAGAAAGCTTTGCAGAAAGGTGGCAAAGGGAAAAAGGATGCGGAGACCAGTTTGGTCCTGCTGAAGATTGAAGGAAGAGAGTGAAAATGAATAATGGTTCAACTGGTGCCACTTGATCTCCCCCCACCGCCGCCGTGACGTTTACTCCACTGTTTTGGGATTTCCAGCTCACTGGTGGAGCCCAATGGAAAGGCACGGAGGGCCGGCAGTGGAATCCTCCTGCTCATGGAGCTGCTGTGTCCGACATCCCTGGGGAAGGCAGGGCTGCTGGGATGAGTCAAGGAAGGGAGCTTTGGCAGCTCAGGTCCCGCTCCCTGCCAAGCTGACTCAGCCCAGGTTGGCCAGCGAGGAGGAGGAGGAGGAGGAGGGAGAGTGGTCTGAGTCAGCCCAGGCCAGAGCAGGGATGAGGGAAGCAGGGAGGGAGAAGGGATCAAACCCAGGTAAGGTGCTCTGGGTCACCCCATCCCAAGCATCTGTGGGGATGCACGGCCGGCTCGGCTCCCCTGCTCCCTGCCCGCTCGGATAAGCCCAGCCCTGGTGAAGAGCAGGGAACAACCTCGGGGTGACACGGGTGAACTTCAGCGAGCTGGAGCTGCAGGAAGAGCTCGGGAGACGAGACAGCTCCCATTCCATAACCTCTGCTCCGACCCGAGCTGTCCCGAGGGAGGCAAGAACAGCTCCGCGTCGGACCGGAGCAATCAGCGTCGGGCAGAGAGATGTAATTCCAACAGGTTTAACTCCTATCACTGGGCATTAGTTTAATTGGGCTGCGGGGCTGTGTCCTGTGCTGCTCTGCTGACAGCAGGTCCTCTGTGCATTAGATCCTCCCACCCGGCTCCCGGCAGGCCCGGTGACAGCTGCTCTTTTCAGGGAAGAGGAGAGGAGAGATTATGCTGTCTGGAATTGGATTTGCCCAGGTTAAGGTGGAAACAAAGCAGAGGCATGTCTGGGGAGTGGGAGATCACCTCGGTTCACCAGCTGATATTTTCCACGGGGGTTTCCTTCTCCCTGAAGAGCTAAACTGTGGCTGACACTGTGCCCTTCTCCAAAGGATCAGAGGTGAGTGGGCACGGGGAGTCATGACTAATTCCTCGGCAGCCCAGGCAAATTGCTTTTCAGGACTAATGCCGGCCTAGATTTGACACCAGTCCCAGTATCGTTTCATCAAGACAACAAAAAAGCCTCTTGGCAAAGCCATCTCCCTCTCCTGACTCCAGTTCCAGGCCTCACGGAGAGCCAAAGAAGTCACATCCTAACAAATGCTTTTTTTTTTAGCTTCTCCCCTCCATGATCCTCTTTTGTGGTCCAGTCTCTGTGAGTGGGAGATCCTCTACCCACAACCACTTCCCTTCTGATCAGCTTGGGATGCAGCCCTGGAGATGCCACACCTTCCCACTTCCTGCAGCAGGCTCCAGAGCCCAACATCTGGACTATCACAGACCTTGGCTGCTACTGCTGTTCCCAAAAGCCTGCACAGATGGAGCGCCTCAGCCTGCAACTGGGAGGTAAATTTGGGGGCCTGCAGCTCACTGAAGCTACAAAGCGACCCCATCCCTTCCACCCCACGACATGGAATGCCTGATCCCAGGGGATAACGGTGGTTTCCTGCCATTTGTTCTGCTTTGAAGAGCTGCACTTTACACTTGGCGTGAAGTTCCAAGGCTTTGGGCTTCCTGTTTTCTGCTTTCCATGTATGTGCTGCCTGGAGAGTAACACCACCACCACCACCATCATCATCATCATCACAGCAAGTGGAAGCCATTTAAAAACCAGTTTCCAACCTGGGAGTCATTGACACAAAATCTTGTCCTCGGAGGAGTTGAGGAAGGAAGGAAGGAAAACGAAAAGGCCTGGAAATGCTGCTGAAGGAACCTCTGCCTGCCAGATATTCTGAGCTGTTCTATTTAATACACACACATATATATATAAGCAAAGCCTGCCAACTGCTTCAGAACAGCACATTCCAGCAGCTCTGGGGAAGGGAAGATCTCAAAGGTGCCACTGTTCATCTTGCAGGGAGCTCAAGCTCGGGAATGGCTGGTTTTAGGGGGGACAAACCTCTCACAACAGGGAATGCAGGAGGAGATGAGGAAAATCAGCAACAAAAAACAATATATTCAACTGGGTTGTAAGAACACGTGGGATGGAGCCATCCAGGAAAGCCGATCACGACACACAGAGCTGCAGAGCAGTTGGGTCTTACACTAGCCTGGAAGGACACTGGTTTTGGAAAGAGGATGGGAAGCAGAATGCCAGGAGCAAGGAAAAGTGGGGGGTCCTGGCATGAACCGGGAAGGGCTTGAACACCTGAGGCTGGTTTGAACACCCCTCACCTGAGGGACCACAGGCAGGACCACCAGCGCCTGGGAAAGGGCAGCTGGAGGGACCACAGGCAGGACCACCAGCTCCTGGAAAAGGGCAGCTGAAGGAACCAGAAACCACTGAGGAATTTTATCAGCCCTGTCTCCTGTCGCCTGCCTGGCTTAAATTCTGTACTGACAGTTTGGAGCTGTTACAGCAAATTGCTGTTCCCCGGCAGCAGACAGCCACCAAATCCTTTAGAATAAAACATGACAATCAAGCCTTAAAGGGAGTGGTGGGATTAGCCTTCTGCCTCCAGGGAAAATGTCATGTCCCAAGGAGAAACTGCCCCACAAACAGGAGTGCCCACGCATCCTGTGGAATTAGCTGCGCTGAGCGTCCCGGAGAGGAAGGATCAGAGATGTTAGTCTGGTTCCAGGGATTAGCTCGCCAGTGCTGCTGGAGAGACAAGGTCTGCCCTGCACTGGCTCTCAGGGCCCTGATTTTAGACCAGGTGTGCAGAAGAGTTTTCAGGGCCAGCTCCTGGGAGGTTCCACAGCTTTTTTTGGGGGGCACGGGACAAATGCAAAGCCAAGCTGCTTAAGGAGGGAAAACACCACAGGCAGCTGCAAGCAGCAGCACTTGGGGTAGGAGCCTCAAATCCACGGGAATACAAAATGCTTTTTTAATTTGCTTTTAAAGCAAATGCTGTGCAGCACAAATTAATTCACGCCCGAGCACTAAAGCATCTCAGCTTATAAGCCTTTCTTTGGAAACAGTTATATTCAGCGATCTGAACCACTCCTCCTCCTCCATCTGCTCCGAAAGGATGAACAAACAAGCCATTGCTGAGAGAAGGAAGGAAGGAAGGAAGGAAGGAAGCAAACCCGTTCAGCCATCTCCGAGGAAAACTGTGCCAGCCCAAAAGAGCTCTTCTCCCTCCCCACACACCCTTCCCCTCTACCCAAAAAAATATATAATGGAAACAGATCCCCAACCAAAACACCCTCCCTGGATGGGGCTCCCCCTCGCTCCTCGCACGAGGAACCCAGCGCTGGTCACACGCGGCAACAGGTTCTGCTGCTCCAGCTCCCTCCCACACTCTGCAAAATGGGACGAGTCAAAGTGCTGGCCTGACTCATCAGCCACATGATCCGAGGCTGGAGCTAAAAAGAGGGAACTGGTTTACTCACTGTCTTGGGAACAATCTGTTTCTTGGGCTGCCCGATCTTGAACGGGATCCTGGAAAAGAGAGAAAGAGGGACCGTGTGAGCGGCGCTGCCGGGCCCCGAGGGTCTGGGGGGAGCAGGGATGGTCCCCCGGCCCTTCCTGGGCCCTGTGTCCCCTCTGGAGAGGGAAAGGGCGCGAGAGGAGCCTCCAGGGAGAGCTCACAGCGACCCAAACCGAGGGGCAGATCCCACCTCTGCTCGGTGTGAGCAGGGACAGGACCCGGGGAATGGCTGTGCCAGGAGAGGGTCACGTTGGATCTCAGGTTGGAAAAGTTCTGCCCCCGGAGGGTGGTGGGCACTGAACAGGCTCCCCAGGGTTTGAGCACGGCCCCAAACCTGCCAAAGATCAAGGAATGTTTGGACAACACTCTGAGGAACAGGGTGGGACTGTCGGGGTGCCGGCAGGGCCAGGAGCTGGACCCTGATCCTTGTGGGTCCCTTCCAGCTCAGGATATTCCATGATTCAATGACCCTCCAAGAGCCACTGTCATCCCTAAGGTCAGCACCTCCAGCTCAGCACACCCTTCCCCGCACTCCCACCATCCCAAACAAACGCAAGGATGCTCCACAAACAGCTGAAGAACAGCCTCTGCATAAAAGCAAACCTGGTGGGGAGGATGAAATAATAATAAAAACCCCCAAACAAACCTTGCAAATATTTAGAAAGAGGAGATTAAAAAAAGTAACAACCTGGGTGTCTGGAGCTGTGCGCTGCTTCAAAGGATTCCTCTGCTCCAGCAGCTGGAGGAGCAGCTCACCTGCCAGCACAGCCTTCATTCTTAAAATCCTTAATTCCCAGGAAAATCTGGGTTACCTGAATGCTTTTCTCGAAGGTGAAGAGTACTCTAAATAAATTACACAACATACGTAAGGGCGCTGGGTCAGCTGGGAACAGCCACGCTGCCGGCCTGAAAATAATTAGATTTCGTTCACCTATCAGTATAATGAAAATCCAGGAATTCCACTACTGTCTTCAGTGTATTTAATTAAGTTAAAGAGGTGCTGCTTGAGTAAAGCATATCAGCCAAAATTTCCCAATATTTCTGCATTGTAGTGGTTTAACTGAATAGAAAAAATGAGGCTCATCGTGAAATATTTCATAATGAAATCCAAGTATGGTTTCCCAGAGATGCCTCACCTGGAGCTCAGCATCATCCCATCCCATCCCAAACCCACACTAGAGGCTTCCTGGGAAGGTGCCCAAGTTCCCTCCTGGACCAGCCCAAATTCTCACACTCCTACCCAAAGCTTGACCTAAAAACATGGATTTTGGGACTCTGGTTTGGCCTCTGGTCCTGCTGCCTCCCAGTCTGGCTTTTCCCACTGCTGCTTCTTGGTTTGCTTCCCACCAGCTCCACTTCCAAGTCCTCCCACCCCAGTACTGCTCTAACATTGCTCCATCTGACAACTGGACCCCCAGAAAACACTTTTTATCAGAGTAACTTGCTGTAAAACCCAACTCTGAGCAACGGGAGAAAATGTCTGTGATGGAGCAATGCCCCATCCACATTGATGAACTGCAAAACCAGGATTATCCAACCCCTGATCCCTCCCAGGCTCACTCTTCCCATCTTCCCTGCTGTTTTCAAACCAACAGTGTAATTACCCACCGGGAATAATCCAGGGTTGCAACCCCTGTGTCCCTTCCTGAGCAGCTCTGGAGCCAACCTGAGTCACCAGGTTTAAATTTAAGTTTTTCTGGAAGAACTTCCTGTTTATGGTTCTCCGGTTGGACCAAAGTAATTTTAGGTTTAACCCCTTCCAGCTCCTGCGGCAGCTGAATCACACTTCTTTTATAAACAAACACCCCTCTGGTGTATAATTTCCCTGTCAATAACTGGGGGTGTGGTGCCTTACAGGAAGAAAACAAAAATATATGGATTTTTTTTTCCTTTTGTGTTTTCCTCCACGGGTCAAATATAAACTCAACTGAGGCACCTCCCGCCCGCCATCCACAGCCAGGTGCCGTCACCCGATGCTTTTGGAAGTGATGGCATCGACTTGTCTTGGTGGAAGGAGGAAAAAAACCCAGGGCTTTTACCCAGGGGAGTGTTTTCCCAGTTCAAACCAGTTTGCCACAGTGGCTGCTCATTCTCCAGCAGCGCAAGAGCTGCAGCAGGGCTCATTCCTAGCGGGAAAGGACAATTAAAAAGGTGATTAAAGCATTACCTGTGCACAACCTGCTACTCCACCTTGTCTGGGGGATTTACAGTCATTGCCCATTGGAAAACTGGGTCAGATCATGGGAATTCTGGTAATAAGAGGGATGTGGGGCAGGGAAAGCTGGGAATCACCATGGGTTGGGTACCACAGCCCTGTCCCATCCCGTCCCCATCTCTGCAGCACCACAGAGGGGAAGGAACCCCAAAATCCCACCTACTTTCTCCCAGAAACAAAGGGAAATCACTGGAGCGCTGCAAATCCACCGTGCAGCAGCAAATACCTCTATTAGTGTCGTGATGCCACTTGGTAGCTACGCCTGTCTCTGTAAAACCTCTCAAAATTACCCCGTGCAAGTCAGGTCTGTTCCTCAATTAGCATTTTTTCTTGTTCTATTTGACTATTTTAGATAATTTTCCTGGTTTCTGAATCTCTGCTTTTTAATACGGTTCAGGGTGGGGGGGGTTGGTAAAAAGGGATGCATAAGCAGGAAAGAAAAGAGCGAGGAAGGAAAAAAAAGAGGAGAGGTATGGATTTTATTGGAGCTTTTAAACCAAATGGATTCACCCCACGCCTCCAAACCGCTGCTGGCACCGAGGTTTTTGTCCCTCCACCGACTGGGTCCCAACCTGCAAAACAGGGGAGGGGGACAACGAGCACCTGCCACAGCAACACCACTCCAAAATTAAGAGGTTAGAAAACGTATGATGGGCATAAAGCAAATAAATGAGAGGGAGATGGATCCGTATCCGTTATGGCCACGGATTGCCGGGCCTGGCGCGGACCTCATCGGTCCCTTAGAAGGGTCTGTAAACACCAAAGGAAAACCAGAATCGGCGCTTTGTTGTTTTTTTTTTCTCTCTCTCGTTTCTGCTGAGCGAGAGAAAGCTGGGGCTGTGTTTGGGGTGTGAAATCCCTTGAAATCCCGTTCCTGAAGAGCGCCAGCGCTGAGTCACAGCCGGAGCGCTCCCACTGCGGCCCCTCCAGCCCCCTCCCCACGAGGTCACCAGGAGTTTGGGAAGGTTCAGCTGGGAGGGAGGAGGATGAAACGCTGCAGGGAGGGGAGGGGGGGAAGAGCTGAAAGGAGGGGGGGGAAAAAAAGTGTGGGTGGAGAGAATCCTGCGAGCTCTACTCGGGGATGCTCAGGAACCCCAGGGAGGGGAAGGTGGGAGAAGCTGTGGCTGATTTTCTCTGAAGTTTCCCCAGCAATATCATATATTTACTTGGCTTTTCCATGTGCAAACCCAGGGCCACACACACCAAAGCAGCTAATTCTCCTCTGGATGCACAGGAGAGTTGGCAAAAACCTCCCAGGCACGGGGAGGGGGGTGGATACAGCTCAATGAAGTCTGCGGGGAGCTGGAGCTTAAAACACGGAGCTCCCCCTCCCACTCCCCGCCAGTCCCCTGGAACAGAGGCACGCAGGAATTGCCAGCAGGAATCAGGCTCAATCCTTGCTAATTTAGGGAGGAGATGGTCCTTTGGCTGGGCTGAACTGAGCAGGACATCAAATCCGGGCATCACCCCTGGCCCCGGATGGAGTTCAGAGTGTGCCCACGGGATAAATCACTGCTGGATGTGACCCTTTTCCTTGGCTCCTTCCATGTGAACGTGGCTTTGCCAGCCCCTGTCGGGCCCCAGAAGACCCTCTGGGGATAAACAAGGGATAAACAACAAGGATTTCACCCACAGCCGATAAAATGCTGCCCCTGGGGATGCTGAGGTTCCAACCAGGAGCTGGGGAGGGAAGACGGATGGACAAGCAGGGGCAGGGAAAACTGAGGCCAGGGCAGTTTGGAGGTTAATTAATTGGAGAAAAGTGACCCTGAGTCTCTGAATTCAACATTTCTGCCCCAAGGGGCATTGGCTGGGGTCCCACAGGCCTCAGGTGGACTGTGAACTGGTGGCCACAACTGGTTTTTATTGTTGCCACCACCAGCACACCAACTAAATCCATGTTTTGTGGGAAGTGCCCACTTCCCATGGAAAGTTTCAGGGCTTTTTTTTTTTTTCTCCTTTCTCTCATCGAAACCCCAAGCGCCAGCACAGCCTGGATCCCTGCCAGAGCTTCTCACTCCTTGAATTTCCACCAAAAATCTCAATTCCTTCACCGGAAAGAACCCTCTCTCTGCCTGCAGGCAGGAGGACAACACCCAGCCTGTGAAGGTGACCCCGACCCACCAAGGCTGGTTTTCCGAAGGATTTTGGCATGTGGCATGATGAGGGATCCTAGAAAACCATCCATTTATACCTAATCCCACACAAAATCAAAACCTGACCCAAAGCTACCCCAGAAACTGCCCCTGGGAGAGTTGGGGTCCTTCTCTTTCCCAGGCTCCCCATCTGGGAGTGGATTCAGCTCCAGGTGTAACTGCATTCAGGAAGGAACAGCTGCTCTTCAGGGGAGATCAAAGTGTTCCTGCAAACACCAACAGGAAGGTCAGGAGCACACGAGGAAGGATGTGAACCTTCACTTTCTCACTCTTGTTCCTGAGTGAACTCAGTTGAGCTTCTCCTCCCCGTGCTGTGCCCTCTGCGCTCTGGTAAAGTATTCCCACGAGATGGAGGAGTTAGGAAAGGACTTTTCCAGGATATGGGAAGGCCAGGAAGTTCAAGGGCAGCTGTGACCACGGGCAGCTGCTGGAGCAGGAGTGGTTCAGTGTCGCTGAGTCTGATCACAGCCTGCACAGGACCTGAGGAGAGGGAACACAGCAAAGGCTTCCAAGGAAACCAACCCTGGAAACCTGGACACAGTTCTCACCCCTTGGGCTCCGTAAAAACACCCGAAAGTGCAAACCCACGGCCGTGAGGGCTGCTCTGGAGGGAGCCCTTGGCCCAGGGAGGGGTGCCAGGCCCGCCCAGGTGAGCCAGGCTGGGAGGCAGGCTCAGGTTAGGCACGACTCCCCAGCATCGCTCCGGATGCCTCGCCGCGCTCCGCCGTGTCCATGGAAACTGCAGGCACCGTCCCACCCCGCTCCCCCCGCCCGCCGGCAGGAACGCATGGCAACCGCTCCAAACACAGCGCCAAGGGGGGGAAATATTCCAACGGATCACAAACAGCTTCTGTCGAGGGAGACTCTGCGCCAAAATCCCACTTTGGGTGCTCTCCTCGGGGCAGGCGGGAGGGGAGGGCGCGGGGTGGGGATGCGGGGATGGGATGCCCCGGGAAGGAGAACGCCCATCCCACAGGTGAGCGCTCCCACCTGGAGTCCCAGCCCAGCCCTGTAAACTCGCAGGCACAAAGCCACGAGAACGGATGGCAGGGCGAGCTGCTGAGGCGGGGGAGAAGGCAAAAGGAGGTGTAAAAAGAGGGGGGGGAAAAAAAGGAAAGCGTAAACATCGATCCTCTGTATTTTAGGTCAGGTCAGGGAAAGGAGGCACCTTTCCTGAAGTTTGGCTGCGCAGAGACGAGCTCCCTGGAGCAGATCCCTCTGCATCCTGCACGGAGCCAAGCGCCGTGTCACTGCTAAGCAAATCAAAAATAATGTCAGAATCGGCTCTCCCACCCATTCCAAGAGGAGCATGAAAAAAAAAATAATGATATTTTACTCACCCATCAAAAGAAAATTACTCACGCCAGGCGCGTGGGCGAGCAGAATTCTGCAGGGCTGTTTTAGGCCCTGACTATGCTACCAAAATACCCATTTTTAAGCATGGTTGTGAAACACACAGTTGTGGCTCAGCTAGAGCATGGGGGGCTTGATCTACCTGGACAGAACAGGTGGAAAAATTAAGGATTGAGAAATAACCAAGGGCCACGCCGGGCTCTTCCCAGCTGCTCCACCCCGGTGATCTAGTTTCACCACGATAAAAGTTCTGGGAAGTGCAAAGCTCCTTGCACGGGTGCTCCAGGTGCAGGGAGGTGTTTGGGAGCTCACCGCTTTGGTATCCACTTGCTTCATCCAGTCTAATTTTATCCCCTGCTCATCTCCCAATCCCGGTATCGCTGAAACCTCGGAGGGAAGGGGGAGTGCTGCCGCTGACCACGCCAGGCTCCGAAAAACATCAATATTGATTCAAGTGGGAAGAAAACAGCGCCCGGGGCTGCGTTTGCATCGCACCTGCCCGACGTGGCTGCGGCTCCAAAACATGGAAAACCCAGGGAAATAACCAACAAACCTACTTTTAGGCTACACCCCAGCTATGCCGCCGCCTCCTCTTCCCTCGCCCGTGGGTATAAATCCACCCAGCCTTCCCGGAGATGGGCGGCTCCTCCTCACCTCCATCCTGAAATATTCCAGAAAACACATCCACTCTGGGTCGGGGTCTGGTAACGCTGCAGGGAGCTCAAACATTGCATAACCACCCATTCCCATTCTTGCCTTCCCAGCTCCTCAGTCCACTCGGAGAGCTCCCTGCCAGCAGGCATATGGTCCCACAGCCCTGCCCCGAGCACCGCGAGCGCACGTGCTTCACACTCCCTCACCAGCAACATTTGCTTCCCAGATTTCCACCTCCCAGTAAATACCAGCTGTTGCAGCGGTGCCGAGAGGCAGCACTCGGAGCCTGAGCTGGTGTGCCTGCTAAGAACCCCCTCTCCCCTCTCTGAAATCACCTGGGGGAGTGGGAAACCAAAGCAGGGGGTATTCGGGAGGCTGGTGACCAGCTGAAACAATGTTGGGATTTATGTGGTTTCACGAACCTTAAAAAATTCCTTTATACCGTCAAAAATGAGGCACTCGGGGCAATCCAAGGGGGATGATACAGTAAAAACCAACACTCTATTCCCTTTATTTTTATAGGAGTGATGGCCAAGGTAATCACTGGAATGTTTTCCTCTCCCGCCTCCAGAATGCACGTGAGGAAGAGGGGGATGAGGATGCTCCAACAGAACCCAATCTGCAGCACAAAAGCCTGAAGGGAGCCACAGAGCTCCGCTGAGATTTAGAAAACATCTCATCTATCCATGCAAGGCTGTTTCCCAAAACAAGCCTACTCCTGCTCTAAATAAAGCTTAGCCTAGAAAGACAGCACTGCCTCCTTGCCGGTGCGCAGAAATTGGGAATTTGGGGGGTCAACCCAGCCCCTGCCACCAGCAGGTTACTCTGAACCCTCTGAGCAGCTTCCTTGTGACAGTGCAAGGGTCATTGCTGCATTCCTGGGAGTGTTCCCTGTGTTCCTGGGAGTGTTCCCTGTATTCCCAGCCCTGATGCAGCACAGAGAGCTCACAGAGAGCTTGGCAAGGCACGGGATTGACCCCACACAACTCAGCAAGGCATCAACCTGCCAACAGCCCCATAATCTCTAGGGCTCTCCTTTGCAAAAAAAATTAGGGATACAAGTGTGTCGGAGCCAAACTGGAGGCAGAGTTACATGCAGGCCAGAGCTGAGGATGAAGCTCCATCCTCTTCCTCAGCTGTGGCAGCCAACCTCTGGAAAAAGGGGGATTAATTCCTGCTGTCCCAGGACGGAGCGACGCACGTGCAAGCTGAGCAAACACGCTGCTCCCCAAACCACCCAGGGCTGGAACAAAGTCGCCCCGCTCTGCAGGGACATCGGAGCAGCGGCATCCGTGTCCCTCCGTGGCATTTCAGGAGCAGGGGCACAACCCTGGCATGTGTCAGTGCCACCAGCACGAGCGCAACCCCCGGACGGACGTCACGGCGAGCCCGGCCCCGCCAGCCGGGCCCTGAACTCCGGCCCCTCGTGAATGCCCCGATTCATCCAGGCCGGGCAGCTCCTGGAATGACCAGCAAGAGAGGGTGGACGCTGCGAGGCTGCACTGAGGGCGATTGTGTGGCCGCTGCAGCGCCGGGACCCCGCAGGGTCCGAGCCCCTCGTGCGTCAGCGGAGCCGCCACGCTCCGGGCGCTGACGCGGCTGCAGAAGAAAGAGGAGGCTCAGATTCCCTGCAGTCCCCGGTTGCCCCCTCACCCAGCAGCGACCTCGGATTCCTCCCCAGGACGAGGGAAAAACATCCCATCTCCCAGCAAAAGCCACAGCACGTGTGTTGTGGGGACAGGCGACAGTGCCCGGGCCGCTTGGACACCGGGGAAGGCTGAGTGGAAGTGTTTGACACTCTGCACCCGAATTATCCCACATGCAGCATGTGAAGGGATCATTTATCCCCTACGTTTTTGGCTCTGCGGCTCCTCAGCACCGGGAGAGGGAAGGAGGTCCACACTGTTGCTGTTCTGAGACCACCAAAGCACAACAGAAGTCATTGCAGGGGATAAACGTGTATTTTTAACCATTTTAGGCAGTACCTGCATACACATCATCATGTTGCTACAGTAGGTTTCCAAACCACAACTTCCACCTCTCCCAACCCAAAAAAACTTTCCATTTTCAACCGTGGCAAACTCAACCTTCCAGGCGAGGAAAAGGGTTTTTTTTTCCCTAATCCATCCCATCCCTCACCTCTCACAACAGCTCTGGATCTCCAGGACAATGTGGGATGAGAAATCCCAACATCAAGATTAATTCATAATATTACAAATTTCTAACAGAATTCATTTAAATAAGCACCAAGGGCACCGAGGTGTCTGATCCGAGCCCTCACCAGTCTGATTGAGCACGTGGGGGAACTGCTTTTTCCTCTTTTCTGAAGGAAAAAAGCTTTGCTTCCATGGTGTTTACAGCATTTCAGACCACAGTGCCGAAGGGGACCTTTGGGGACACCCCATGTTCCCACCTGGGCAGGGAGGAGGTGGGAGGGCAGGAGGGGGGTCAGGGGGTGTGACAGGTGAGGGGAGGGAGGGGACACACCTGCGTGGGAGTCCACACACTGGGCCACACCTGGCCAGAACGAGGGACTCCATCAGGCCCAGAAATGGGACAAGTCTTACTAGAAACAGGGCCCACTTCAGGCCAGTTCCAGGACCAGGACGAGCCTAGCCAGGACCAAGGGTTCCACCAGGGCAAAGACTGGGACACGACTCACCAGCACCAGGGCCACTCCAGGCCAGGTCCAGTTCCAGTTCCAGGACCAGGACAAGCACGGCCAGCACCAGCTCCACCCTGGAACCAGCTCAAGAGACCCCAGCAGGGCCAGCACTGGGACAAGACTCACCAGTTCCAGGGCCCACACCAGGCCAGTTCCAGTTACAGGGCCAGCAATGGGGCCAAGGCTGGCCAGAATCAAGGGCCTCACCAGGGCCAGGACCGGGAGAAGACTGACCAGCTCCAAGGCCCACTCCAGGCCAGTTCCAGGGCCAGCAACAGGGCCAAGCCTGGCCAGAACCAAGGGCCCCACCAGGGCCAGGACTGGGACACGCTTGGCCAGCACCAGCTCCACCATGGAGCAGTGGGGTCCCTGACAGGGCCAGCACTGGGTCAAAGGCTGACGAGCTCCAGAGCCCACTCCAGGCCAGTTCCAGGGCCAGCCCCGGGGCCAGCACAGGTCCCACTCCAGGCCCTGCCCTGGACCGACCCTGGTCAGCACTGGGGCCAAATCCGGCGAGCTCCGGGCCCCACTCCAGGCCCAGCCCCGGGCCGGGCCCGGTTCTCACCCAGAGCCAAGGCCGGCCATCCCCGGGCCCCCCTCCGGGCCCAGCCCCGGCTCCCCTCGGCCGCCCGCGGCCCCCGTGCCGGTGCTCCCGGAGCTCCCGCTGTGCCCTGCTCGCGGTGCGGTGCTCCCTGTCCCGGTTGTTCCCGGCGCTCCCCCCGCACTCACCAGCTCATGTTCCCCACCTGGGCCGATCCCGGAAGTGCCGCCGCCTCTGGCCCCGCCCCTTCCGGCGCCGCCGCGAGCCGGTTAACCCGCCGCGCGCCGCGGTGACGTCACGGGCGTCGGGGCGTGATGTCACCGGGAGAGGGGAGGGTTGTGGCGTCACGGGCAGCGGCGAGGGCGCTCCCGGTTTCGGCACCAAACGGGGAAGCGGGGAGGGAACGGCGGGGGGGTGGGAGCCGCGGAGTGACCCTGGGGTGGGCCTGGGATGATCCAGGAGGGCCTGGGATCCACCCTGGAGTGGGAGAGGGCACGGAAATGGGGTGCCCAGGAGCATCCCTGGGGTGGGAGAGGGCACAGGGATTGCCTGGGATCGACCCTGGGTGGGAGAGGGCACAGGGATTGCCTGGAACCATCCCTGGGGTGGGAGAGGGCACAGGGATTGCCTGGAACCATCCCTGGGGTGGGAGAGGGCACAGGGATTGCCTGGAACCATCCCTGGGGTGGGAGAGGGGAAAGGAATTGCCTGGAACCATCCCTGGGGTGGGAGAGGGCATGGAAATGGGGTGCCCAGGAGCACCCCTGGGGTGGGCAAAGGTGCCCCAGCCAAGGAAACCCGAGGGAGGAGCAGCAGGGACGTGCGTCAGGCTTGGAAGGATGGGAGCAACCCAGTTTTGTGGAGAAACCCCCCAAAGCCACCCCGGAGAGGCCGGGCAGGGGCAGGTGAGGCCAAAACCCAACATGTCCCCAGCACCCACTGCCAGCCGTGAGCCCAGAGGTGAAGCAAAGCCCCCACCCCGAGCTCGGGGTGCCCTGGGACCCCCGGGGGTGACAGCCCGGCCCTGGGAATGGGCCTGGTGACACCGGGCTGGTGCCAGCACATGCCAGCAACACGGGGAGGAGGCCTGGGATGGGCGCCAGGGGTGGCTTTATCAATTAGCAGGTGGAGGTAAACAGCGCGGTAATTACAGGCAGGGAGGATGATGCTAAACTGGGAAGGTGTCACCGACACCGGTGAGGACAGGGATTAGCCCAAAAGGAGCAGGGGGGGCATGCCTGGGGTGGGGGGGAGGCCACGGGGCAGGAGGTCGGTGCCCACCAGTTGTCCCGTTTTGGGGGCCGTGTGGGATGGGCAGAAGCAGCCGGAGGGGTTGGGAGAGAGAGGAGGCTTTGAGGTGGCACGAGGGAAAGGGGCCGGTTTTGGGGTGTTGATGGGGTGTCGGAGCAAACCCCAAGGCGAGAGGATCCCGCTGCAACCCCATCCAGGCGTGGGGAGCAAGAGGGAGGCTGGTGCCACGAAGGTTTGGCCGGTGGGTCCTGCTGCTCCTGGCTGCCATCCCCGCTGCGATGTCCCCCCGTTGTCACCTCGGGGCGCAGGGGACGTGACAAGGCAGAGCTGGGACAGGCAGATCCTGGATTTGCCATCCCAATGGTCACAGGGCTCCAGGAGTGTCTTCCATGGAGGTTTTGTCCTCTTGTCCCCCTCTCCTGGGCAAGTGCTGGGGGCAGGGGGGCAAGTTTGGCCCCTTCCTCCAAAACACTCTGGCCAGGGATGGGGAGAAAAGGAGGGGTGGGGAGGAAAGGAGGGATGGATCCACAGGATGCTGGCGCAGGGTAAGAGATGAGGATCAGGTGATCCAGAACCATCCAGAGCTTCTGTGGGTGATGTCGCCTGCCATGCAGCAGGAGAGGCTGAGCTGGAGGCTGAGAAGATCAGGGAAGGATCCCACCAACATCTGTAAGCACCGAGATC
The DNA here is from genome assembly GCA_013396735.1 of Grallaria varia. Taxonomy (NCBI): domain Eukaryota; kingdom Metazoa; phylum Chordata; class Aves; order Passeriformes; family Formicariidae; genus Grallaria; species Grallaria varia. The sequence goes on from VWZG01009215.1 coordinate 47,643, forward strand.
TACCAGCTGCAAACCAGGAGCTTCTGGGCGCGGGTCCTCTTCGCTCCTCACCCCAGGGATGGGGGTCTTGGCTCTTGGTGCTCCTCCTCAGCAGCAAATCCCATCCCGTGGAGAGCTCTTGGGTCCAACAACACCCTGCAAAGCCCTGAGGACCCTCAGCGGGGAGCAGCGAGGTGTTGGTGGCCTCCTCGGGACCCCGGCGGCGCCGTCGAGGAGGGAGAAGGCAGCAAGTTGTGTGGAGCTGGTGCGTGAGTGGAAGCCCTTCCCTCCTCCCCAGAACGCAGATAGCCCAGAACGGGGATGGAAAGTGCCGTGTTTCCGTAGCAACCAACATTTTTCGTGCAAGGTGCTGCACGCGCTCCCCGCGCTCTGCCACCCAAGGGTGCTCCTGGTGCTCCTCCTCACCTTCCTGCTCCGTGCCGGGAGGGTCCTGCCCAGCAGGTTGGGTGGCACAGCACGTCCCTGGGACCTGGTGGGCTCCTTCCCTCCTTCTCCTCCTCGCCCGCGGGACAAGCCCAAAATGTTGGCGCAACCTCGGGTGGCTCCTCGCTGGGGCATCTCCTGCCCGTTCCCTGCTATCTCCAGCATCTTCCAGCACAAGTCACCAGTGGAAGTGGGCACAGCCACCACCAGCACAGCTCCCTCGGGTGATGCCACGGTGGCTCTCCTGCCATCCACCTCGGCTCACCCGAGCCACATGCGGGACATGGCACGGACCGGCAGCTCCAAAACCAACCCACAGCCCCTGACGGCTGCGGGACCTCCAGAGGGAAGGCCAGTCCCAGTTCATCCCAAATCCAACCTCATGTGGTCACCAGACACTCAACCACGTTGGGAATCCGCTCGGAGACACCGGAGTACACCCGACGCAGCGCCTGTGGGCTCCAAAGCCAAGCCCCCAGTGCCAGGAGATGCCTTCCCTGGCTGGGCTGGGTGTGCCCCAAATCCCTGCCAGGGTTGTCCCCAAATTAAAGCCTCTCCAGGCCGGGGGGGGGCTCAGAGAACCCCCCCAAGATGGAACAGCTGGAGCAGCAGCAGCTCCTCCGTGCCCAGCTGCAGATCCAAATCAACAGGCAGGAAATCTGACAATGCCAACACCTCCGTGCCCGGGGAACACCGGGAAAGACCACAACGCCAACACCAACCACCAGCACGGCCTTGGCAAAGAGGACACTCGTGGCACACTCGACCGCCCCGTCCCTACAGAGCTGGACCCGCGCAGACCAAGGCACCCCCAGAGCCGTAGTCTGGGATCCTCCAGCACAATCCCAGCTCCAGGAGCTCCACGTTGGATCCCGCGGGGACGGATTTAACCAGCACACGCCACCGCCCCAAACATCCAACGCGCGCCTCCAACGGCTGATCCTTCTCCCACACGTTCCTCGTGGCCCTACAAGCGCCAGCGCTGAAATCCAGGGGGTTATTTTTATCCCGAGCGATCCGACCTGATCGGGGGGGAAAAAGAAGGAAAAGAAATCCCTGCGGGGCGCGGCGATCCGGCGGGCGAAGGGCGCGGGGGCATTACCGGCTGAGCGGCGCGATCCTCTTTGGCCCAACCGTGATCCGACAGCCGCGGAAGCCGCCGGAAAAAACGGCGGTGCCGGGGTCAGGAGAGGGGGAAAAACGGGATGCGGGGTCAAGGGCAAGGCAAGGGTTTTAGGGAAGGGGGGGGGTGCCCCCACCCCACCCCGGGAGAAGGCAGAGCCGGTCGCCTTCGGGGTCACCCCGCTGGTCTCGGCGTCCTGTGAATAGAACTGAAGGAGAAGGGGGTGGGGGGCGGGCTGAGAAAAGAAGTGGGTTATTTTCAGGTTTTTTTCTTTTTTAAAAATCATATAAAAAAATAATATTTAAGGAAATACAACACTCGGAGGAAAGGAAAGGCAAAAAAAAGAAGTCTGTACAAACAGGTTTCAAAGTCACCCGTAAAGAGACACAGCACCCACTTTCCTGCACATTTTACAACCCCCTTACACATCACTTTTTTTTTCTTTCCAAAGCAATATAGATAATTCTTAAGCAAATAAAGATATTTACTACAGATTTTGATTGTCAGCAAACACAATATATTTACTGCATTAGCATTTGCTCACAGTGCAAATGGTACAACAATACATCAGTTCAATATTTCTGATTTTTTCCCTTAAAAATGCTGTATGCATTAACTATCATATTTGCATTACAACATGACAAATGAGCAAATGAAATGTGTGTGAAAATTGTCACCTTTTCACAATATCAAGCATAATTTTTTTTTTAACCTTAGTATAAGGTACTATAAATCCAAGAAATAAAAACATCCACAAAATATATTACATCTGGTATGATTTTTTTTTTCTCTAAGTACTCAACTTTATACAAAAGTCTTTCAAAAAATATCATTCCCTTAGGTTTGTGTGGTTAAACCTGATTGTGGTTTGTTTGTTTTTTTGTTTTTTTGTTCCTTTCAGTTCACATAAATTAGACTGCATTCTTCCTCTTCTCTTTATTTTTTTTATGTTTTTAATGTGTTTTTTTGTGTTTTTTTTTTTCACATGCAGACATCAAACCTGGATAGCACGACCTTTTGGCAACAAAGATTTTTTTTTCTTTTTAAGTCATTATTATTTTTGCTTAGTTTAGCTTAAATGTCTGAGCACAGTTTTATTAAAACAAAAGAAGAAAAAAATCAGAGATGCAGACATCAAACCTGGATAGCACGACCTTTTGGCAACAAAGATTTTTTTTTCTTTTTAAGTCATTATTATTTTTGCTTAGTTTAGCTTAAATGTCTGAGCACAGTTTTATTAAAACAAAAGAAGAAAAAAATCAGAGCAGTCATGCAATGACATGCACATACCAGAAGGAGAAAGGAAAAAAAATAATAAAATAAAATAGAGGACTAATTGATTTTTCTCCTCCATAGTTGGGTGGTTGTTTTAAAGTGACCAAATAAAATAAAATAAAAATATCTCACATTATAAAAAGTATTCAGCAAAATACTGGGGTGCTTTTTTTCTGCATTTCTGTAAAGAATTTCCCTTCTGCTGAAAAAAAACCCAAAAAATAATAATAACAAAAAGGAAAAGAAAAAAAGAAAACAAACCCCAAAAAGCTGCTGCTGGGACAACACCCCCAGAGTTGGGGGGACCCACAGAGCCACCCCCCACCCGCCAGCCCGGATTGGGGGGGGCCGAGCCCTCTTACCTCCACCACGGGGAGCCGGTGCTTGGGGACACGGGGGGACACGGGGTGGGCAATGGGGGCTCCAGGCCTGGTGGGGAGAGGAGCCGGATCAGCTCCTTCCATCCATCCATCCGTCTGTCCGTCCGTCCATCCGCCTGTCCATCCATCCATTTGTCTGTCTGTCCATCTGTCCATCCATCCATTTGTCTGTCTGTCCATCCGTCTGTCCATCCGTCTGTCCGTCCGTCCATCTGTCTGTCCATCCATCCATTTGTCTGTCCATCCATCCATCCATCCATCCATCCATCCATCCATCCATCCATCCATCCATCCATCCATCCATCCGTCCATCCATCCATCCGTCCATCCCCAGACAGATCCCGGAGTGCTCATCCCGAGGGAATCGGGCACTGGAGGGGTGGGGGGTGTCCCGATCCTGGAGCACCCAGCCCCTGGAGAAGGGGTGGGCGGCAGCGGGATCTGGGTTAGCCGGGATTGCCGGGATTCCCGGGATCCGCCGCCCGGGCAGCCCGGGATGGCCCCGGGAGGCGGCGCGGGCTGCGGGAGAGCCCGAGCCGGGAGAGCCGGGACCGGGGCGATCCAGCCGGGATGCGGGCGGTGCAGGTAATCCAGGGAACAGGGATCCAGGAAGAGGGTGCGGGCAGCGGGGAGCTGCGGGAACAGGCAGCCGGGATCCGGGAGCTGCGGGAACAGGCAGCCGGGATCCGGGAGCTGCGGGAACAGGCAGCCGGGATCCGGGAGCTGCGGGAACAGGCAGCCGGGATCCGGGAGCTGCGGGAACAGGCAGCCGGGATCCGGGAGCTGCGGGCAGCCCAGCCCCGGGCGGTGCAGGGGGAAGCAGCCGGGATCTGGGAGGTATTGGGAGCAGGGAGCCGGGATCCAGGAGATGCGGGAAGCCGGGATCCAGGTGGTGCAGCCGGCTGGGATCCAGGAGACGCAGGTTCAGACAATCCAGCCCCAGGCAGTGCAGGTGGAAGCAGCCGGGATCCGGGAGGAATGGGAGCAGGCAGCCGGGATCCAGGAGTTGTGGGAGCAGGGAGCCAGGACCCAGGAGCTGCGGCCAGCTGGGACCCAGGAGGTGCGGGTTCGGATGGCCCGGCCCCAGGCAGTGCAGGTGGAAGCAGCCGGGATCTGGGAGGTATTGGGAGCGGGCAGCCGGGATCCAGGTGGTGCGGGCAACCCCGGCGCGGGCGGCACGAGTCCGGGCAACCCGGGTGCGGGCGCCGTCGACCCAAGGGCAGGCAGGATCCGGGTGCCAGCGGCCTGGACCTGCTCAGTGCGGGCACGGGCAGAGCGGACCCGTCGCCGCAGCACAACCCCGGGGCATCCTGAACGCCGCGGGGCTCCCCCCGGCGCGGCGCCGAGAGGGCAAGGGGAGGAGAAGGGGGTGCCACCGCGCCGCCCCCCACGGTCCCTCAAGCGCACGTGGTGACGGCGGGGGCGAGGGCGACGGGGGGCGAGGTGGTGGCGGCGGCGGCGGCGGTNCGTCGGAGCGGGCGAACTTGCGGCCGCAGAACTCGCAGGCGAAGGGCTTCTCGCCGGTGTGGGTGCGGATGTGGGTGGTGAGGTGGTCGCTGCGGCTGAAGCTCCGCATGCAGATGCGGCACTGG
>VWZG01009216.1:0-166893 GCA_013396735.1 Grallaria varia
GGGGGTGTCTGTGGAGAAGGTGTACACTGTAGTAATTGGAAAAACCAGTATTGTCCAACTTAATTTCTACGTACATCAGATTGTAGTAGAAGTAAATTTAATTGAAGTCTGTCCTTGAATTCCATCTTTAAATAGGCATCGAATTGTATTTATTGAATGTAAATCTCAAGAGGTACCATCAGGTTTGGAAAGCATTCCGGTAAATCATCTTAGACATTTGGTCAATACTGTACATCTTCAACATAAAAATCTGGTTTGTTAAATGGGCCTCATGCAGAGAAGTATTATATCTGAGTTTGTAATGCAACAGCAATGCAATTTTTGTGTACCTTGTGCTTTTTCAAAGGATTTTTTTTTGATTTGAGAATTGATCAGGAAGGTATACAAGAGCAGTTTTGTACTGACAATGCAAATTTTGTACTGCACACTGTGCACTGCAGAAAATGCCAAAGTAGTTTTTTGAGAAGACACACCTCACTACCCCTAGGCATAGTACAAAAGGAGTAAGAGTTAGCATTAAAAAAAAAGCAGGGAATGTAATATTATGTAGTTGTTTCATCCTTTAGACTTGTTTTGGCCTTAGAATAGCCAGTGAAACAGCCACATATCAAACTTAGTGAACAGCTTTGGAAACTGTGACTTGCATGTGATAGGCAGTATTTTAGTCTAAACAGTGAAATCAGAGGGTCCCAGAGAAATCTGACATCTCCTTCTAAAGCTGTGGAGGTTGGTGCTCTGAAAGGTCTGGTTCTTGATTTATCTGAATGTATGAGGAATTCCCAGGCTCACATCTGTTTGCTAAGAGACAGCCAGAAAAGACTGACTTCCCATTGCAGGGGCTGTGTTTGGGTAAGCCTGTGGCAGGCAAGCAGCCTAGTGAGCAAACATTGAGTTTGTGCTCAAATAGCGTTTTCTCTTGCCCTGTCTGTCTGGCCTTTGTTAGTGTGTCAGAAAAGCTCACATGAAATAAAAGGTCCTCCATGAGTTCCAGCAATGCTTGTTTACTCCAAACACTTAGATTTATTTATTTTTATTTTTTTTTCCCTGAAGCAAAAGAGATTAGCTTTGGTGTTTATTTCACTTTCCTAATGAGAGAAGGTGAAGATATGATGGTGGTTATGCACAAAAGGAGGGGGAGCTCTTTCATGCATTGTTTGAAGGTTTAGGCAGTTAATTTTTTATTTTTTTTTCTAAAAAATATTCGAAGTAAAAAGCTGGTAAGGGTTTTCTCTTCTGTTTTACTAAGCCTAGGAAACAGCAGGGTAGGTTGAATGTCGAACTTGTAATAGGTAGAAGAAATGTTTCAGAACTACAGTTGTCACCTAGTTTGCTCTTAAATGAATAGCAAGAACCTTCTACTTACCTGTGTAAGTGAATGAAGTAAACAACAAAATTAATAGTTTTCTGATATCTGCAACATAAATGTTTATTTTGCATATAGTTGTTTATACTGCATAAGCATTATATGGCAATACTTATGCAATTGTAATAAATATTGATGTTACACTTTTAGTTTCCCTAAGACTTTGTTTCCCTAAGTTCAATACAATAGCCCCTGTCTTAAAAATCAATGATACCTCAGTGTTCTAGAAGAATACCTTACCTTGCAAGATTCTGCTGTTTCCTGAGCTAAGAATATGAATTTGACAAAAGTGATTTTTCCTTCCTTTGCTTCCCTAGCTGAAATAGAAATAGTGGTGTTTGTGGTTTGTGGACTGTTGCTATATGTATTTCTCCAAATTATGGAAGAAATGCAGTTCTTCATTGATTGTTTGATTATAGACAAGTTAATCTTAATGTGGTGGTAACTGTAACAATATTAGTAAAGCACATTTCTCCAGTAATGGGAAAAAGTTATACCGCAGTAGTTGCTTTTACTAACATCAGGCTGGTGGTTGTAATTTAAGTACTGATGTAGAAGTGGTAGAATTAACTGCTTTTTATGTCACTTGTTTTTTTATGTTCAGATAAAGCATTCTGTCAGTTTTTCCCTCTGGTCAGTCTGGACTGTTTTACAGGTGACATTATACATGTGTGCACTTACATAAGATAGACTCAAGTTTAGTTACTTCATAGTGGAAAAGGTACACCTGTGAGAAAGGAATGTGTATGGGAAAATCTAACTGTGTGTAAACATGCTTATGCAGCTGCCTTTTAATGTGAGTTATTATTGAAGCACTCTGTTTAGAGAACTAAATTTTAACAGCTGAAGACAAGCTATTAAAAATTCCTTCAAAACATTGTAAGCTGTAGATAAATCAGAAGTATAGATATTCAATTCTGCTTCCAGATTTATTTGTATTTTTAACAAGTTTTTTCATATTAGTATTTGAAAACTATTTGAGATACTAATAAAACTGTCTTATAAACTTTCCATATTAAAGCGTTTTTGCAGAGTATTAAAGCTGATGTTTTCTTCAGTTTTTCATGATTAATACACAACTATGGTTTTTATTTTAGTGATGTAAATAATTTCATCCAGTGTGGGGAATTTTAAAACTTAATAGCTTTTCAAGATTTTTGTGTGATGTGGGACTTGAGTTACTGTGGAGCCTCAGATACTCATTTCAGTTCAGAGTACACGTGGTTTGGAAACATGGGAAATAAAAGGTTTATGTCTAGCAGATCTCCACTGAAAAAAGTCATTAAATTTGTGTATTTATGCTCTGTAAGTAGATGAAACAAGGCAGCCTTATATGTCGTAAAACTCAGCCTTCACATGATCTGATTTGAAATCTTAGGATCTCAGTGAAAAAAGTTAGAGAAATACTGCTAATGTTGGGGTGTGGGGAGCAAGGCTGTAAAATGTCATTATCATATTTTGTGAGCTTTTTAAAAAAATCAAGGGCAATAGTTTAGAATCAGACTGTATTTGTTTGCAGAGTCATACTGAACTGACTCTTTAATTACACTAGGGACTGACTGCACATTGTTCTAGGCACTTTATGGACAATGAAAGACACTTTTTTTTGCCCCCAGAAATTTATTTCTGTCCTTTGACTTTCAGTGGTATATAAGGTGATGTGACTTCAAATGTCCAACTTTCAGAATATTGAAAAGGATGTGTTGGCATCTATTCTATTGAATGTAGTGTACAGAGTTTAAATTTTCCAAATACAAGCCAGGAGTACTTTGCTTATCTTAAAACACCCCCTCCCTCAGAAAAACCAAAAAAACCAAACCCCTAAACAAACTAAACAGCAAAAGCAACAATAAAACAACAACAACAACAACAAAAAAAACAACAAAAACTCCCAGAATAGAGCATGGTCAAGTGACCATGTTGTAACATTTCCCCTGTCACTAGTGCCAGAGAAAGACTGCTTTGCAAGGCTTAATGATTTTTCAGCCTGTAGACTCACTTAACCTTGAGAAAGGTTGAGAATTATCAATTATGCAAGCCTTTGTGATGAAGTCTGGATGAGTGGGAGCTGGAGAAGGACAGTCAATTCACTTCACGTCATCTGTTGATCAGACAGTATTTCATCCTTGATCTAGCAGTCTGAAAATGAAGGACTTGATACTTAAGGCTTCTGCCATAGGCATATGATGATACTGATTTCGTTTTGCTTATATTATGACTTATAAGAAGGTCTGTCTCCTCCTCTTCAAGGGGAACTAACAAGAGTGTATGTAAGAATACCAGTGTAAGAGGATGTGAGTTTTTATGTTTAACTCATCTTGTATTTAATTCACTTCCTTTTCTTCATCCTGTATCTCAAATAAATAACCCCCCAGCTCCAAGTACCAGTTTTTCGTTACTGGGTGCTTTTGTTTTTATATTTCACAATATTCTCTCTCATCTCTGGATGGGTAACGCAGGTTGTGAATTAACTCCTATGCTCAGAGGTTCTCCAATGCCAATTTTGAAAGTTTGCAACTCCGTTTCCTTATGAACATAGCCGTTCTCTTTTCACACTCAGTTTGTGTCTAGGAGAAGACAACTGTCATCTGTGTGGCTGCAGTCTCAGATGAATCAATTTGTCTTTACCCCCTGTTTCTGGACCTAAGAGCACTTGGGAGCCTCACGTAGGAACTTTTGGATATCTGTGCAAAATTGTCAGGTGGTGATGATCCATGGCAGTCTAGGCTTCGTAATCTCTGATGGATGAAGCTGATTCAGCCCAATTAACTATCTCAATACTGTGCAGGTATATCCCATGTGCTGCTAGAACCTGGGAGATCCCAGTATGTGCCCTACGTGCCTCCGAATAATTAAAATTGGTGTCGCTATCTTAGTAATACTTCAATTGTTGCACAAAAATACACTTTAGTATGAAAAGTAGTAACTGCATGCTTGGTCCCTACGGTATTTCTCCCACTACATTGTTTATTTTAAGTGGCATTTGGTAAATTGCCTTCTGCAAGTACTGGGCTATAGCATGTAAGAGGCAACAGAGAACATTGAGTCCAAGAAAAAACACCAGCCAGGAAATTTTCTAGGTGGATAGGAATTGTAATAAAAATTCAATGTAACTATAATAAAATACGTGCAGAGTACATGTGCCACGTGCAGAACTCATTTTGTCATTTTAACTTCTAATTGGCTCTTTTATTCCATACTCCCTTACTCTCACGAGTTCATTAGCAATTTAACAGAATTTCTAGAGCACCTCTGGTGCTCTCTGGCCTTCAAGGATTTTGGAAGACTCTGTGGTTTTTTTTCCTGAGCACTTGCTTAGTCCTTCAGCATGAATTTGTCCCCAGAACACCTAAGACTGCCACCACTTCTCTTCCTAACATTCAACACTGTTAAAAGTCCTTCAGCAGCTTCTGAGTCTTTGAGAGTGACCCTGTGATGAGAAGAATCTGTGATTGATGTCCTATTAAGCTTGGAAGGGCAGGTCAAGGCATCCAACTTAGAGAAGCACAAGGCACAGCTACACCTACAGTGGTGGAAGGGTGGCAGCTTGATCGCAGCTCTTGGTCATGGGCAGCCAAAGGTGGGAGAAGTGGATGGCATTGCCTGGTGTCTTCAGTTTAGGAGAGGCTCTGAAAGGGTCATGGCCAAGTATTGCTGCTCTTTGTATCTTGTTTGAAGGGAGAGAGTGGTTATACTTCATGCATTACAGTACGGTGTGTCAGCTCTACTTTGTAAATGCAAGCTTCAGGTTTTTTAGGCTCATCTTGTGTGTTATACAGACTGTCACTCATTTGAATCTAAGTTGTTGATCATCACAGCATTTACTTTTTCCCTAAGTATAGAATTATGGGAACTCTATTAGTATTTTTACTACTTCTTGATTTTATTTAAGTGTATCACAAAAAATATTATTTTAAAATCTCACTCAAAAAACCATGATAGAAAAATGGACAAACAATCTCTTATGATAACTAAGTTTAAAGAATTTTTCTTTGATCAGAACATGCAAGTACTTCTGTTTCCCCAGAGCAGTGTTTCTGTCTTCAAGAGCTTGAAGTTGAAATCACAAATTTTTAAGTGATCCACAAAATCTAAAAAATAATAATTTTAAAGATGGCATAATAGTAGAATTTTATGCTGCTTATTTTGTCTTTACTGTATAGTGAAACTTTTTGAGAGTTTGTTTTATTTATGATAGAAATTCTGTCACTTGTAAAAGGTATTGGTAAATTCATGGATAGGTGGAACTTCCTGATGCATTGAGCATCATATTAACTTCAACCACGGCTGAATTAGTAATGCAGATGTCCTGCAGATTCTCTGCATAGATGCATTTCCAGGCAGTGAATAGAACAGTGTTGTTTCTCTTCTACAGGCTTCCACAATCAGATTTGACATGCCTGGTCTGTCTTGAATCGGTCAAAATTCTTCCGTCTTTTCCCACCTTCCTCCAGTTTTCCTGTACCTGTACTCCATATGCTGCAGAGCTCACTTGTATTTCCTAGTCACTTGCAAATAAGGAAGTCTGTGTTTGTCTGCTATTACTGGACATGAAGGTGGGATAAAAGTAGCAATCTTAGAAGTTAAATGTGATGCAGAAGGGGATGTTAAAGGATGTATGATGAAAGTGTCCAAACCCGGAATATGCAGGGAGAGACTTTGTGTCTGAGGGGCTAGATGGTAGCATGGGGGAAAGGTTTCTTAGCACTTGGTTTTCAGATACTGTAGAGGCAATAATCGACTACGAATCTGTAATTCAAATATATGATGATGCACTATTTAAATCCCATTTGGACAGGAATCATTTTATTAAGCATAACCTATGAACATACATTAATATTATTGTTATCCTAGGGAACAAAGTAACTGCAGTAAATTTATGTACCAAGAAACAGTGACTTTATTTTCTGCAGTGCATATGATCAAGGAATTTTAGTAGACTGTAATCCTTTTGTTTTTATAGTACTTTTTCTCCTAAATATAAAAGCAGAGCACAAATACTATGTGCCTCTTGTTGCTTCTCTGAGCTGGTTAGCAAATACAAAGGATACAGTATCTGCAGTGAACTGATGCACAGTATTTAAAAATACTATTATTAGTAGACACTTTTTTTTTTTTTTGGAAATACATAGAATTGTGTGACTTTGGGAAAGTAACTTGGAGATTATTCTTCTGATGCTTCGAGGATGTATTATGCATCTCATGTATCCAGAACCTAAATACTGAATTGTAGTTCTACTTTCATTTTGAATTACGGTTGAAAGTTACCTGATTTGTGGTGGTGCTGTTTTGCTCAATAAATGTATTTGAGTTTCTTGTGGTAGAACTGTCCTGGATCATTGGCACTGAACGATGCTACCTTGAATGAACAACAAGTTTTCTGTTAAAGAATCCATTAATGTTAGGAAAATGATGTTTTGGATAGGAGGTAGGGTGTGGGGGAGATGGAGACAAAGCAGCTGATGGCAGTAAAATTTTCCAGTTGCAGCTCAGTGAGAAAGTCAAGCCTGGTTTAAAAAAAGTCTCCCCTTGGAAGTGGGGAAGAGCACAGTTTCTCACCACCTGCTAAAGACCAGATCCCATGAGCAGGAAGAGCTGCCTTCTGTAAAAATTTGGACCAGAATTGGGATCTATAATTCTAAGGTCACATTGAGGGAAATTGAGCCTCATTGTTTCCTTTGGTTAGATTTGTTTGCTTTATAAACAGTAAAGATGCTTATAGATGAGAAATTCCTTTTGCTCCAACCAATTCAACTTGATCCTGAATTCAGAGCTCCTGTATTTCAGCAGCGGGGAAGGAGGGCATTTCTAAAACCCAGTCAGTCCCCCATGGATTGTGATCTACTGAGGAGTTGCAGGGGACTGGTTTGTAGGATCTACCTCGAGAGTTATGGCAGTTTTGAGGTTTGTATCTGATACCCAGAGCTGTGGAAAAACCAAGTGTCACCTCCCAAAACACAAGGCTTGTGAGCTTTAGGAGTTAGTTTGAGCATACCCTGGTAGAGCAGATTGAGACCAGCCGATGGCACTTCCCTTCGGAGAGTTTTAAGTTCCTTATAACACAGCTCTGCTACGTGAGCGAGTACCATGTTCTCCTCCTTAATACTGAGCTCTTTCTAAGCGGGACCTACTGTTCTGTTCTTGAGGTCCTAGAATTGGAGGTTTAAGTATCCCTAGGATCTGGCAGCCTCTATTTTTTCATTTTGAGTTGTGACCCTGGAGGTTTCAGCTTTTTGTGTTGTCTGTAATAATTTTGTATATATAAAGTTTTATAAAAAAGAATGTATGTATGAAGCATATGGAGATGCTTGCTTTTGTACTACCACGTCAGGTAGTGCTCAGTTGTAGAAGATGCTGTTCTAGGTACAAATATCATAAAATCTGTTGGGTTTTTGTTGTTGTTGTTGTTGGAGACCTGTTAGAGATTTGTAGCCACACAGCAATATTTTGTAAGAAATGCCTGACAACCAAAGGGTAAAGTAAGAGCCTGGGGCTGGGGGGACAAGTCATTGCCAAGGAGGTATTGAGAGCTGGAGCAACTTTGAAAAGCACTCCAAATGACCCTCAGTGCTTTTTTTCAGTCTCCCTCCTTCCCCAACTCTTTCCACTTCCAAATGCCGGTGGCAGGATGATGCCACTTGCGCTTTCCACGTGGCCACGTGCTTGGAATCCTGCCGGGGAGCCCGCGGGTGGCACAGCCCCGGTGGGCGCCGGCAGGTGAAGCTGCAGCGCTCCGCTCCACCACCCCCGACCCCAGGGGGCTGGGGCCGAGGGCGGCGCAAGGACAGGGCAGGGCAGGGAGGAGCCGGCGGGCTCTGCCAGCGCCGTGACCTGCGGCGGGGAGGGGCGGCGGGGCCGGGCCGGGCTCCCGGAGAGGCTCTGCCCTGCCGAGCGGGGCACAGTGCGGGGCTGCGGCGGAGCGGGAGCGTACCCGGGGGTACCTGGATCCACAGCGGGCTGCCGCCTCCTCCTGCCCACCTGCCCCGGCGTGCGGCTGGTGAGCGGCGCGTCCCGTTCGGGTGAGTTCGGAAAGCGTGAGGATACAGGTTTAACTTAGCGCGTACCCTCAGTTAATTTACGTTACCGGCGCTGCTTTGTAGTGCAAGTAGACTCCCGGGCTTGTGAAAGGCTTCAGCTGGGTAGAAATGCCGGAGGAGAGCTTAGCACGGGCCCCTGCCGGCGCCGGAGAGCGCGGTGAGAAAGCAGAACAGCCCCCGGCTCCAGACGCGGCTCTTTGAGCAGCTGCGCGGGGATAAAAGCGGGATATGGGGGTTATTTGTCCTTCGGAGTGCGGCGCAGCGAACGGGAGATGTAAAACCAACTCACGCTTGGGAAATGAAGCGGCAAAAAAAAAAAACCCCAACCAAATCTCCCATGTTTAGCTTTCGAAGAAAATTACGGCAGGACTGCCAGTGGGGAAACTGCCTTGCTGTGTTTTCTGCAGCTAAATGCGAAGAACGCCCTGCGTTGATCAAATAGGTGTGACTGCTGATGTGTACCTGCCTGATGTGCCCTGGCGTTTTCATTCTCTGCCCTTCTTTAACGTACAGGAGTTGTGAAATTATGCTAGTACTTCTATTAAAATGTGAAGAAAAATGCTATAATTAGTATCAGTTCTTTAAGGATGTTCAAACATAGCTTTTACATTTGGAAGGAAAACAAAAAATCTGATTCTAAGCTGCTGGTCGAGAGGTTTCCTGAGTTTTTATGTAGTGCAAATATAGTCATGGTGATGGTAGGTAGAGCTGGGGCTGTCTCCTAAAGAGTATTTGTTGCTTTTGTGTCCCTTTACAGCTATAATAATTTAAATGTTAATCCCACAGCATGGTGAAAGTAAGAACCTGGGGAACTTTCAATGCAAGAAACTCTTCTGACGTCCAGAAACAGACATGTTTTAGTTTCGCCCCCTCTCTGTGTAAGCAGGATTAGAACTATTTTGGATCGGAATATTTGCAATTACAAAAACTTAAAAGCCTTTCATGTGGTAATGGAAAGTTAGTAAATTGTGTAAATAAGATTTAGTGCGATGACAGTGTGGCATTTGTAAGTAGTGTTTGGGGGTTTTTGAACAGCTTTCTGTGCTCTTAAACTGTGCTGACATATACCTGTTTTCCAGAACTGTGCACATTTTTTCTTGTAGTATGGTTCCAATCATTTCTGCTTGTAGCTGTGTCTCATTCCAAAACTCAGAGTATTTGAAGCTTTTTCAGACTTTCTTAATATATTTTTCCCATTTCCCCTGCATATGCTTAGGGGGGTTTTTGTTTGTGTGTTTTTGTAATAAAACTTTAGGATCATACAAAACTTCTGGAAGAGAATTTGGGACTCGTTGTTCTTGTGTCTATCTATAATTTAATTATATTTACTGTAGATTTTGACTTTAAAAAGATTTTATAGTTAAAGCACTGCGATCAATTTCTTTAGTCAAAACCCTGCAGATGATTTCTGGAAATAGTCTGTTGTTGTTTTGCTGTCTGTGCCAGGAGTAGTAACTTCAGCTTAAAAGAAAAGCAAAATCTATTTCTGAAGGATTGACAAATAGTGGTTTCCCCCCCCCTTTGCAGTCCTTCCCATCTCCCTTTACCCCACAGCTGTCACTGGTGAGCGAGTTCGCCTGCCAGCTTGGCAATGCTGGTTTGCCAGTGCCCATCTGTACGTGAGCTGTGGTCCTGGTGACATGGTGACATCTGGAAACTCCCTGTCACAGGAATTGCAGTTCCCCAGCCAGCCTGCGACACAGGAAATGAGCTCATGGTGTCTCAGGTTCTGGACAGGACAGCTTCTCAACCTCGCAGGCTGTGGACACAGATGGCAGGGATAGCTGGCTCTCAAAACACTGGGAGGAGGGGAAATTTCCCTTCTACAAACCTTTTCTGCTTCATAATTGTCTTCTAACTACTACCTCATGGTACGAGTACTTAGGTTGCTGAAAATGTGCTTATGAATAGGGCAGCTTTAGTTGAGAAAATGGATATTTATAGACTGTGCAGAAAATAAACTGACCATAATAGAATTTCTCAAAAATAGGAGCTACATTGTATCAGTCCTCAAGGTGAAGTGGCAGCATTAATAAATGTATCAGGTAAACTTGTGTGCAGATGAAATAAGAATTCAGGACTCTTCTAGATGCTGAAACGCATATATTTAATATACTCGAAATAGCTGAGGGGAATAAAGGAAAGGACTGTGTTGGCTTGTTCTGGGAAGTGTCTGCATTTTGTACAGTGAAGGCTTTTCAGGGAAGACCTAGTGGTTAACAGCTGAAATGGAAAAGCAAGAATCGGGGTATTGAGAGAAACCAAGCACCACATATGATAGCACTGGAGTAAGAGCTGGAGAATTTGAAAAATGTCTAGCCAAGAGCCAAAATGGGGATCAACAGCCATAAAACATTAAAAAGCTGTTTGACTTGCTAAAGACCATTGCAATGATAGATAACTAGACATTTCCCATAAAGCCCAGTATCAAACACCAGGCACCACCTGTTACTCGTGAGAGCACTGAGGAAAAGCAAAGATACAAAGAATTTTGGTAATGTGAAGGATGAGAAAACCCTCCTTAAGAGTGGCTGTGCACTGGCTGGCGCAAGAAATGAAGTCTGGAGAGGATTTAACTGAGTTTACAGATTGTGAGATCATGTAACCCATTTGCCACATTGGAAAACTTTAGCATCTTAGGGGACTACAGGACCACTATAATATGTCATCTGGGATGAGACTTAACAGGTAGTGCTGGGATTGTTAACTGTTGCTTACTTCTAGAATCCAGTTGGTTTAGATGAAATTTTAACATGAAAAGATGCTTTTATTACTTCAGACATTGAGTTCATCTCAGAACCACGATGCTTTGTAGCCGACGAGTCTGCAAAGTCCATAAAGCCTGGCTGAGTGGTGCAGTGCTGACTACAGCTGAGAAGCTTTAGATAACTTTTAAATGAAATTTGAGTTTTGTCCTACCTAAAATGAAAAATGTAAAGTCTTTTAACAGCTTACTTTTGGGTTTGAGCAAGGTACAGGTTTCAGTCTGGTTTTTTCTTACATGGTTAAAACAACCCTCAGCACTTGGCTGTTTGTCATCTTCTAAAGATCTATAAATTATCTGTACTAATATACTAGGTTATGCTAAATTTCCACTACGTCATTCCCTCTTGGATTTGCACTTCTATCATTCCCAATTGTAGGCATTATGAGTCCAGATGGGATTTGTTGAACCAATGTTTTTTTAAGTCTGGTGGTTTTTTTTTTTTTTTTNTTTTTTTTTTTTTAAAGAAATAAAAAAAAAAATTCTTTCAGTTGCAGCCAAAGGAACAGGTGAATTTAATCCAAGTCTAAAAAGAACATGCTGGTTGGGGAGCACCAAATCCCACATAGTTTCAGTGTGGTACAGCAGTACTTTATTTCCTGAAGTTGGCAGATGTCCTCTGAGTAAGTTGTGTTCATTGTTAGCTCCACAAATAATGGATGGATTACTCCATAAAACTGTCACAAAGTAAAGTTGCCTTTTCAGACCGTGGTACTTTCCAGATATGACACTCTTCCAAGATGTTGTTTTGAACTGTGTTGCTAAAGTGCTTTCTGAGCAGTTACTCTTATCAAGCACATAGTAATTAAAGATAATTCTAGTTTTCTTCCCTTAACAGTCCATCTGGCGTAGTTTCTAAATAGGTGATCTTGTTTAAAATACCATCTAGGGAGGTGGGTACCTAAGTGGGATGTATTAAACATGTAGGTTGTAGTTTAACACTTTTTCTAATTGTATTTAATCTTCTGTTAAGTAGGGCCACCTACATTAAAACCTGTATTTTCTGAAACCTCATTATTCAGAATACCTGTCTAACTGCTCAAAAACTTTCAGATGTAAGTTCTTGTAAGTCGGAAAATGGCACCTTATTGGAGAATACCAGATCCTAATGCAGTCAGGGGAATGCAGCTAAAATGAACTTCAACAATGAAAGAATTTGTAATTCTCAAAGACTGTATTTTCAAAGATTCTTATTTTTAATTTATTTTCATTATGAACATGTTCTTTGATTTCCCATGCCCACTTATTAAAATCTTAGTGATTTGAGTTGTTGCATTTTAACTGGCTTGTTTGTTCATTCTCTAAAGGAAAGATTCTCAGTAAAGTATTTCCTTGGGCCATTGTTATATCTCTCAAGAAGTTCCCAGTCACCACATTTGTGGCAGAGGAGACAAAATACAACAGAGATATAAAAGTATAATCTAAGAATCTATTTTGGTGTGACAGCTGCAGGTGAAGTTTTGCTGTCAGTGGATTTGCTGTTACTTCTATAGAGTGTGACACAAATGAAGTACCATTGTACAGAATTTTTAATACCCTTAAACGTGAATGAAACAAAACTCAGATGACAGTAGACTTGTCAAATTACATAAGTGTCATACACGTCTTTAAAAAAAGAAAAGCTACTGAACCAAATGAAAATGTACAGCACAGCTCACATTCTGGAGAATTGAGTCCCAGGTCCTTTTAGCTGTGACTGAATGAAATACTTAATCAGATGGCTACCTTAGCATGCACAGTAGTCTGTCTTTAATATGGCATTGAAAGAACTTCAAGGCAAGCAGGTGCTTCCATTCCCTTGCTCAGAAACTCTATGGAAGTGGACAGAACTCAGTAGTTCCTCAGGGCTTAGGAATAAAGAAGGAATCAACTTGATCTGTTAAAATTTGTATAGCTTGAAATGGTTCGTAAATAGCTTATTCAATAAGAGAACAAAGGCAGAATTATATGTTGTGGTACTGATGATGATCTTTTCTTTGAATTCACTAGTTCTAAAAAGTTTCTCTGAAGACACCATTTAAAACAAGAGGTATGTGGGTAGATATTACATCCGTTGAAAATAAAGCATTTTATCTTTGATCATATTAAATGGAAGCTGCTGGGCTGTCTGGAGCAAAAGTTATTAATGCCCATGTCAGTGTTCACAAGGGTCACAGCTACACAAAGGAGCCACGCCTGTGTGTCTGTGCTGGATTGCCCAGCTGCCACAGGCACAGGTCAGCTTGCATCTCTGCTAGGCACGTGTGTGCCTGGTGCAGAAATGTGTGCTGTCCTTTGTAAAGTGATTTGAAACAGCTACTGAAAATCACGTGTTATCTCAATTGCTGCACGCTGCAGGTGTTCTGGGCTTGAAGCAAAAGGATGGAGAGTCTGTCTTCTTGAAGGGCGAGATATTTGCAGTATCTCCGTGCTTTATTTTCAGTTATTCCAGTAGGCAGAAACTTTGATCAGCGTAGAGCAGTTTCAAGTGATGATATGGATGTGTGAAACTAATGTCGAAATAGAAATGTAACAGCATCACTGTGCAGCCTATCTCTTATGTGAGAGAATGTGAAAATAAGCAGCCAGAAATTCCTAACATGCTGCCAGACACCTTGAGAGGATTTTTCTCTGCCTCGATGTCCAGCTCTCTCTCTGTCCACTGAGGTCTGAAGCTGCCTACAGCACGAGAGAAAACCAGACTATTCAAACATAGCAGTATTTCATATAGATAATATGGCTCTTCAGATCAAAACAAAGTTTAGGCAGCCACTCGAATTTATTCTCCGTGCTCAGCAGAAAGTCCTCCATGGGCTCTACTTGCCTGGGCCAGGGGAGGGGGGTACCCAGGCAGGAATGTGTGGAATTGGAGGCTGGACAAAGTATGCTTGTCAAGCAGCATATTCTCCTGTTCTGAGCGGTTATCTAAATGGAAGTGATTTCCCAGGGCATCTGGCTCCGCACATGATCTAGAACAAATAGCAGAGGATTAATTTTCGTTTCAGAAGTGAAGGATTTAGCTCTGTCTAGGGGAGATGCTGTGCAGGGGGCTGCCTGGGGTAGCATTCCTGTCCTCAAAGCACTTTCTGCTCAGAATTAGCATTCAGACCATTGAATAGCTCAGCTGGCTGGGCAGGCTTAGCACTCTGAGTACTCAGCAAAGGTATCAGAGGAGAAAATTAGTTAGAAATGTCCTTGTTTACCTGCCTTAATCTTATGTCTTTCTGCAAAGTTCAGTGTCTGTAATGCAGACCTTACAATTTGGACTTGGAATGCTGTTGATTAAATTTGGTATTAAAAAGGTAACATTAAGTTAGCCAAAGCGGTTGTAATCAACTGATTCTGTTTTTTAAGGAAGTGTTAATTTATTCTTCTAACTAGTACATAATTAGTGTTGTTTCTTCCTCTTTCTCCTCCTCCCTCCCCCGGGCCATCTAACTTGGGTAACAAACTCCCCTCTCGGTGTGATATTTGACCTTTCATATTACTTCTCAAAATAGTGTTCTCCAACTTATTTTAGTATCTTACTAAAATAAGATTATAGTTAAGATGGGAGAAATTGGCTGCTGTGAGGACCTCACACAAATTTTGATCTTGAGCCGTGGTCACTTTTCCAATATTAATAGTTCTCATTTATTTACATTTTGCTTGAAAAAGATGAAAATTTAGAAGAAAATCTTTTAATATCCTTTATTTACAGCACAGTACACTTCATTGCTGCCTTTACAATATGTGCCACTTGGAAGCAAGAGCTTCTTAATCAGCAGTAATTCTATCCTGGAATTAGTTTTTGTAAACTTGGGAGAAACATGTGGTTGTGTTCTATCTTTTTAGTATTCATAACACTCCTGCTAAAGACCTAGTCTACTCTTCAGAAATTTTGGTATGTCTGCTGAAGTGGCTTGATTTATTTAAATAAAGTATTTCAAAACAATTTCTTTAAAAACATGAATGTGCCCCATTTTGAATAGAAATTGGAGATAGGAAAGAAGATTATTGAAGCCAGCACATAAATTATTATTAAACAATCTCTGCTGTGTGGTCCTGTCTCCTGCTGGTTTTCAAAGCACACAGGCAAATTGCTGTGCAAGGTGTGGAAGGTTACACAGTTCATACCAAAATTTCTTTTTATAAACAGTGACTATAGCTTAGTCCTGTGCAAAATTATCTTGTTCCTATGCATCTCAACCATTACTTGTTAGCTGTGACACAGACACTGTCAAATTTCTATTCATTTGACTTATGGTTTTGTTTAGTCACTGAGAAATTAACGTAACTTCACTCCTAACATTTTGTTGAACAACTTTAAGTCCTTCAAAACATCTCTGGCAATGTGGGTGTGACTCATTTCTACATCCCTGTGTTGTGAAAGATGAAGATGAGAGCAGAGCTTTATTCACTTTATTCGAAAGTTATTTCTGAGCATCTGAAAACACCGCAGCTCTGTAAACTTAGCTTATTTGTTTCTTCAGGAACATCACAGACCCATCGAGGACTCAGAGCATGGCTATGAGCAACGTCAGTGACTCTGTGGTTCTGAGCAATGGCAGCATCTTGTCAAATGCCGCTGGTCCAGGTATTGTTGCAGCTAATGATGGAGACATCACAGTCCAGCAACTCCCATCCAAGGAAACGCCAAGAACAAAACCGAGTCCAAACGGCTGCCTGCAACTTAATGGTACAATCAAACCATCCTTTCTGCCTTTAGACAACCAAAGAACTCAGCAGATGATGTCGCAATGCTGCCACCCTTGTCCATACCATCATTCTTTAAGTAGCCATAATAGCAAGCAAGAATGTAATTCAGTGGTTGGCAGCTCAGCACCATCTCCCATGACTTCATGCTGCATGCAACCACATACTGAGTATTCAGCGTCTATTTGCCAAAAACACACCCCCGTCTATCAGCCTGCCTGTTGTCTTCAGCCCTCCCCATCCTTCTGCCTTCACCATCAGTGGCCTGACCATTTTCAGCATCAGTCTGTGCAGCAGCACATAGCCAGAATAAGGTAAGCAGATTGCATTATTTGTTAGTTCTCAGGATGGGTAACCTTTTCCATAACTATTTAATTTTCTTACAAAATAGAAGATTGAAAAGGAAGATGAACCAAATTCCTTCCCTGGTGTTTTTTACAGGTTGGTCTTTGAAGCATTACCAGTGGAGTGGTTTTTTTCAGGAGAAACCAAGTTGGCAGACTAGTGTTGCTGGGCTGTATGAATGTTCCTGAAGTCAATTATTTTTTTCTAGGGGGAAAAAAACCTCACTGTTTTTTCTTTTTCTTGGGGATCGTTTGGAAGCTCTTCAGCTCTTTTACAAGGCACAGTCTACACCTACATTGTGTGAAACACACCAATATAGAGATAGCTAAGAATACACCAAAAGAACTGGTATGTCTGCATGATCTAACCAAAACACACATTTCATTAAAAAGATGCATTTAAAAACACTTTCAACAATTCTGTTCATAATTGTAGTGGTTGTTTTTTTCCTTATCAGGTCAGCTGGTTCAGTGGGTTGCTCCCATGCCTTTTCAGTGTATGTTACCTGCTAAACTTTGAAATTGTGCTTGGATTGAGAAAATTTGGGTTGTTCCAGGTTTTTCTCCTTTCTATTCTCCTCTTCATATGAACTTGCCTCTTTATGTTTGTTAGCTTTGAAGTTCCAGTGATAGTAGTCTCAGCTACAAGGAGCAACAAACACAGGAAAAATCTACAGCCTCCTCGTCCTGGGCAAAATCAGTCAATCCAAGAGGCAGTTTTGAAAACCAAATTCCCTGTTGAAGTAAGACATTTTGAAGCTTTTAAGCAAGATTATTTTTTTTTCTATGAGTTGCAATTGGGCCAAAATGATTGAATTTTCATTGGAGGACTAAAAGTTAAGCTTCTCCCTGTTCTCCAACATCTGCATCCTTGTTCGAGAGCTTTAAGGTACAAGTATTTCTCAGTCAGTTATAATAATTTTGTCTTGATGAAATATATGAACTAATTTTGGATGGCTGAAAATATCAGACTGGGAAAAATATGTAATGTGGAAAAAGTCAAAGTGAATAAATCTTTTTTTCCTTAAGGTGAAAGCAGAGGAAAATAAGGATGATAATACAACGTGCTTTCTCCTGCCAGTTATTCTACTTACAAATGGAAAAAATCTTAGTTGTCAGAACTGCTAACAATCAGACTTTTTTTTCCCACCCCATACTTGTTTAAATGTCAAGTAAAGGTGAAAACTTTTGTATAATTTTATATGCAGAGGTGTGCAAGAGTCTGAACCACTGCAGAATCAGTCAGTCATCCTTTTCAAACTGTCAGAATGGGTGCACTCGTTTCACTGATTTTTTCTCCCTGTGCAGCAGAATTGTTACACGTCATCTGTATTCCATAGTCTTGAGGAAGGAACAAATGCAATCTGTAACCTGAGGTTTTGTTCTCAGTCTAGAAATAAGAACAGTGAAAATTTCTTCTGGATATAGTAAAATAGTGTTTTCTGTAGCGCTTCACAAATACAAAGACTGTTTGAACTGCTCTGATTGGGCTTTCGAGCCTAGATGCTTTTTTTTCCTTCTTGCACCTTCTTGCCATAGTATACATTTCTACAATAATGTACATAAAGTATAAAAGATTATTTATGGTAAATGGTTTGTCTTACCATGGTTTGTTAGCAGTCAAAACAAGATGCAGTCTGACCTTTAAAGAACCCATACTTATTTAATCACCTGTATTTGTTAGCATACTCTGTCTGTTCCTATCCAATTATTGCTGTTTCATTTCTGGACTTGCTTCTGGTAAAGGCAACGGAGTTTTCTCAGTGAGAAGATACTGCAATGTGCCTCATAGGTCAGCAAATCAGATGAGTCCGTCTTCTAAAAGGAATGCAGCTTCTGGTGGCTGCTACCTGTTCTTTTAGCTCTCACTTGTGTTATGAGCATGGAACTAAGGACTTCTTTTCTCCCTCCATAGTCAACAAGGTGTGTCTAAACACACTAGCCTCTCATTGCACTGTGAAATGTATCACATGGAGAGGGCCGTGGTCAATGTAGACGTGTTGGTGGATGGCAAAAACAGGGAGCACCTGGATGCAGTATTGCAGGTGGATGGATATATGCTCAGGAAGAAGCAAAATGTCCCACTGGTGGTTACTTTGCAGTGCTAAAAAGAATAGGTGATAAATGTGTATTCACTTCTTACACGCTCTGATAACTTTCTGTACACAGAAGAGTAACACTTCAGTGTGTGATATTTTTATGTGGTCTTTGTTCTGCACTCTAATTTTATTACACTTTGAGCTTATAATCTGCGCAACAGCTTATTCTCCACATATTTTTATTACAAGGCTCACTGGAAATCATCCAGCTTTGTAACATGTGCATGTTTTAACAGGGCTTTAAAATACACGTTCTCATACAATACATGAATTAAATTGTGTGTAGTCAAATTAGATTTAATTTTTTTCCTGTGTGTTTTTAAAAAATGCATTCAAATATTGTTATAATTTTAGGAAGGAGAGAAAATATGTGATTAGATAGAGGGGGATGAACACTCTTTGCAAACTGTGTCTGATGTTTACAGCTCTGGGCAGGTAACCAGTTGTTTCAGCATGGCAGGTTTTGTCAGGTTTTGAAGCCCAAGGCTTAACATTTGTCAGTGACCTAATATTAAAGGAATGTGGCTCTTGTGTATCACTGCAGATCAGAGTGTGTAAAGACAGATTGAAATAATGCCGCACTTGTCCTATCCTCTTAATTTTGCAGTGGGTTCAGCTTTGAAGTTGAAACTAAATTACATGGAAAATTCATCTCTACACCATAACTCGAAAGTCTGGCCAACTGGTAATTTTATTAGATTGGTGAAAGTCTTGTATCATAAAAGAAAATGTTTTTAGTGGTTTGCAACATAAATGTAGCAAAAAAGTCTATTGTGTAAATAAGTAAAATAGGTCAAATGATCGTTGTAATGATTCTGATGATTTTTAGTATTTTTCTGAGGTTAGAAGACCTTGAGTAAAATTTTTTGTGCTGTTTAGTAGTAGTTCATGCAAAGATGTTCATATCTCTCTTTTTAGTGGGCATATTATCTTGATCGCACAAACGCGCTCTCAGAAATTCTTGCGATCTCTCTATATCAGAATGCAGTTGCTCAGGGATTTGGTTTGCTTTCTAACAACCATGTCTAAACTTACCTGTTTGGAATGTGGTATGATTAGTGCTGTTCCATACTGTGGAGGACTTGTGTGGAAGTAACCCTTTCTTTTGGAATGCACTTGCTCATCTCAAGAAACCTACGGAGCTTAGAGCCACTGGAAGGTGGGTGATTGCTGCCTCTTCATTGCTGCCACCTGCTTCCATAGTCATCAGCAACCTTCAAGGTGGAGCAGAAATGAGGAAAAACAACCAAATAAGGCTGTCCATCTGAAGAAGTGGATAAAGCATGAAGACTGATTCATGATGACTGGAAGTGCCAAGTTAGGAGTCACTAGGGAAGTGTAAAACTATGCAGCCCAGGCATCATGTTTAGTGGGATGAAAAGAGATTAAAATAAATAATGAAGAGTTGCGTACTTTAGGAGAACTAAACTACAATAAAAAATATATAAACACAGAAAACTCTTACAATCTTTCCTGGTGTTTTTCAAAATCTACTCTTAGTACAAGAATGTATGCATGTCAGTGGGAGTGGAAGAGGAGGAACGTGCAGAGATCTTCCAGTAAGTCATCTCAGGATTGTGAAAGGCATGGGATAACAGTGATGTTTTACCTGGCACCAAGTCAGATTGCTTCTCTCAGGCTTGCATGGGAAGTTTTTACCTTTATCCTTGCTATTCTTGATACTCTTTTGGAAATTTAGAAAGTTTAGGTCTGTGGACTTGGAGACTAAAGGTAGGGGAGAAGAGATCAGGGAGCTGTGAAAGAACTTCTGGTGTTGTTGATAAGGAAAATGCTCCAGGCTGCTGGTGTGTGTGGTGCTTGCACTTTTGCAGCATCAAACCAGTAAATTCATACAAGTCCTCTTTGCTCAGAGTAGACCTGCTTTATATCACCTACTGTTATTTACATTTGAAGCCTATACCGTTAATGCTTTTGACTAAAGCCAATAAGTAAAGAGAACTGTTCTGAAAAACATCTGACTTATCTGTGGTAAAACAGGATAAAAGGACACATGGGATCATCTCTCCATGATCATGCTGTTGTCTCTAACTATGAAAATAAAATCTGTTTAAAGCCTCACATAATGATTAACTTGCCTAAAATTTAAGACTTTGGGATATGTATGTAAATTGTTCCTCATCCCTTACCAGCCTGTTTTGGAGGGTTTAGCTCCGAGGGCTTTAAATTGCTGTTAAGTTTTTGCTTGCTAGACCAATTTATATTCTAACGAAGGCAAAAACCAGCGTCAGGAAACTGGTAAAACATTCGTACCTCCAGACTTATTGTACATCTTCCTTTCAGTTAGATTTAAACCTTCTTTTGAACTGTTTTGGCGTTGCAGATTTATGTGGCGGTTCTGGGATTCTGGGTTCTGCTGTGTCTCAGAGTTCTGTGCCACACACTGTTTAAACAGTACTGCAGAATATGCTTGAATACTTACACTTTATTTAGTACTTTAAAAAGAAGATCTATTAAAATGAAAAAGCTGTGCAGGGAGGATAGAACACTACAACTGCCTGTTACCCATTTTCTGTTTTCCTTCTTGTTACTTCACATAAAGATTAGAACCAGAAACAAGTAAAAATATCTTGTTTTTTCAAAAAGCAAGGGAATGTTTGCCAAATACCAGTCTTAATAACAAGACTTTGTTATGAAACAGTTCCCTGCTTCATTCCAGGAAAAGGATAATTGTTATCTAGTACATTCTGCATGGCTTGCAGAGCTGATTATATGTATACATGTGTAAAAAATATTTTCAAATATTCTCATTTCACCGACATTAACTGTTCACAAAAAGTCCTACGTGACGGTTTTTAAACAACCTATCCTATCTTAATATTTTCCATTTTGAAAATTTTTAGCTTCTCCTTTATTTGATGCATGAAAAGACATTTATGTTTTCACTTTTTATATGAAATGTGTACTGTAATTTTTACTAACTACATACGCATATACTGTGTTAAAAAGTTAATTAAGGAGACTCTCCGCCTTCCTCTAGGAAGAATGAAAAGAGGTGTCTTTAAAAAAAAAAACCTTTAGGTTAGGTTTTTGAAGGCCATATTTCTGAAACATTTTAGCTTTAGCAAGTAAGAGGCACAAGCTGTTACCACTGTTTTATTCAGTGTTCAGGATGCTGCAAATCTCTTGGTTTGTGCTGTAGATCAGGAGTTCCTGCATATTGGTAATTTGTTACAAAACAATGCTAATTCTGGCTCTATTCTCATTTATGCCATTTATTTTATGCCAAAATAGGAGTTCCCATACTGAAGACAGTGGAGGCATATGGGAACCACAAATCAGATGCTCCCTTTCGTGTCACAGCATTAACAGTCTGACGGTATACTTGGGGATTTTGATGTAGTTGAGAAAAAAGGAAAGGGAACGTGAAACCATCTCATGCATCCATCTGAGTCCAAATGTGGGATTCTTTGTTGTACATGTGTGGAGAAAGAGCTCTGTGACCAAATGAACTTGTTCTTTTTCTTTCATGGAAATAATTTTTCATGTCAGTCTAATTTGAGTTGTGCTTTCTCATTTTCACACTTTTTTATTTTAGTCTTGCCTTATCCCTGAGTGTGGGACCTTAAGGATTTTATTCTGGTTTTATTGATCATTTATGCTTCCTGTGATAATTATTGTGCATTGTTGGCCGTGCAAACAAACATGCTGCACTTTCTAGAGCTGAAAGCAAAGGGCTGACACGCAGAGACCAGAATGCAAATAAAAATGCCACTTGTGAGTCAGTGGCTGACCAAATTAAAAATAACATGCCTAAAAAAATTGGTGAAATGCACTTATAAAACCCAAACCTTATTCATTTGGCTGTCCAAGGGATTTTTGCAGGCCTTTAATTGTACTAATTAAGTGTTAGTATTTGTCTAGACTGCAGGGTGCTTTGAATGAAGCATTTTTGCCATAGGAGAAAGATATTTGAAAGGGTCCTGCTCTGGTCTGAGTGCAGCTGAGTACCAGCCTGGCCATTCTTTGCCCTGCAGGCTCTGCTGCTTACAGACTCCAGGTTCCGTGTGTGCTTGAAGATGAATTTCCCATGCCCTGTGTCCCTCACCTTTCCTTGAACAACAGAAGACCGTGCACATAACTAGCAATCTGCTGGCCTTTGAACTGCAGTCTTCAGAAGATGTAAAGCTGATAATGTGAGGGAAACCATAAAAAAACATGGGTCCTTTCTTTTGTACTAAATTGACTGGAAAACCAGCATCAGCTGTGTTCACTCTTAAGGACTAAGCGGTGTGGGGTTTTAAAATTGAACATTTACATACTGTTATTTAGGGAAAAAAAACTCCCAAATGTCAGAACAACTAAAATGATGCCAGTTGTTTTGGAATGTTTTCACCACGTGTACTTGTTCTCATGTACTTTTAATTCAATAGGAGATTAATTCAGTAGTAAAGTTCTAATGTGAATAAAGACTACGCTAGACAACAAAGAGCAAAAGTCTAAACTATGTGTGGGCCAATGGCCTGGTTTTTATCACCCTTAAAGAGTTGAGCTTTGAAAGATTTGAGTATTTCTACTTAAAAGTCTTCAGTCTTCCTTATGATGGAGGAAAGGGCAGAATGAGAAATACTGACTTTGGAAAGCTCTTTAGGAGTTGCCATAATTGTCTCTGCCTCTAACTCCTTCCAAAATCACTTGTCCTTCCTCTCTGGTGTGTCAGTGTTGTCTTCACCTCCTACTAAATAATAATAATTGATGGGAATTCTTTTAAATAGGCAGTGGTGCTTGAACAGCAAAACCAAAACCAAAATAAAACCCTGAACATGATGCAAGAGGGAAATACAGAGGGTGCCTGAGCAATTTGGCATTAATTTTGCTACACTAAGATTGCTGTGAGATTTCTGTGCACAGGATATCTGCTGAATAAAGGTGTCTCAAAGCCTGGACTATCGATGCAAAATAGAAATGAAGTTGGTACCATTAACAGATCAGTGCAGGTAAGGGTAGTAAGAGGTAGAAATCCTGATGATATTTCAGAGAGCCTGGCCCCTCTATTTGCAAATTAGAGTGTGTTTTGGTTTTGGGTTTGTTTTTTTTTTTTCAAATAAAATCATGAACAGATGAATATACTGGACTAGAAGAGCTTACTTGCATCACTTCTTCCATATTTTCTGTCACGTTAATGGGATACCTTTCTGCAAAATTCTTGCATTACATTTCCAGTTTGTAGGGTGTTTAGTTTGTTCTGTCAAATGGATGAACTTCTGCTAACTTTTCGTCTGTTTAATGTTGCAGTGCTTTTTTGGGGTCTTAGCTGCAATACTGAAAACCTTAAATGCTCAGTAAATATTCCTTTTGTTGCTTGCTTCTTACTGAGCGCACAAAAGAAATTTAGTGTCAGGAGACAGAGGCAATAATGTTGCATTGTGTGTGTGCAGGTTTTCATCAGTGCAAGCGTAAGCTGGAGAGTCTTCTTTCTGTAATTGCATACTAAATCCTTTTAAATCCTCTAATTGTATTGAATATACACTTGTTTTATATCACTTTTATATCTTAAAAGTTATGACATTCCACAGATGTTGGAACAGTGGTTCAACACTGAAATATATGTTTGGAGTAGTTCAGAACAAGGATGCTGAAGTAACAGTGTTTTCATTTGGTGCAAGAGATAAAATACGCAGAAATATAAAAATGATTGTTTGTCCCTATAGTAAGACAAATAATTTGGAGAAATTTTAAGTGCTTTTAGTCTATATTCAAACATGTTTTCTGGTCAAAAGAGGTTTTCTGAGACCAAAAATGAACCCCATGGTGTCTTGCATTCACAAACTCTTACATCTGCACAGGAAGGAAGACTGAAACCTGTGCCAGTTGAGGTGTGATTTATGACAGTCTGAAGTCTCCCTACTCCAGAGTCAAACATACATATGCTTAATGTCAGTCATTAATGCCTAAAAGAACGTGTGTTTCAGCCTTTGTGGAGAGATACCATGACAAAAATAAGAATTCTTGTACGTCTCTTTCGTTCTTCTTGGTGTCATGGGATGGAGTTTTTCTTCTGTGTATGTTGTGATTTCTTGGGTCACGTTAATTTCCTGTCTGTCAGAGAAATACAAGATGTGACCATGACCTTGCATTGCTTCATTCAACTGGGAAGTGTAATAAAAACAGCTTTGAAATTAAATATTTCCAAGGAAGGAACTTTTTGCCAGTAAAAATGCTGAAAACTACTCTGGTCATCATTTAAATCCCAGAACCTATCTATTAATTTCACTGTAATTACCAAGAAAAGAAAAAAGACTAATGGTTTTAGAGTTGTGAAGGATCTTGAAATAATATTAGTCTGCTCCAAATTAGCTGTTGGCTTGTTTTCAAATAATGATTCATGGTGGTATTTTACTAAGCTTTTTTTTATTGTCTTAAATAGTTCAGAACTTTTGTTTAACTTGCCAGGCAGTGCTATATGTGGTCCTGCCCTTAGTGCTTCAGAAATTAAAGGAATATATGTATCTTAAATTAAACCTTTTGAACAGTACTTTAAACTGTGTATAAATTATGACATTTAAAGCCGGGACAATCCAGCTTAAGTGTGTTTGATGTCAGTTTTCTTATTGGCAGTTTTGAAGCAGTGTTTAAAAGTGGCTACACTCATTGGAGAAAAGTTTGAGGGAAAGAAGAATAGGAGGGAAGTGTTTGTAGAGTTTGTATTACTTGGCTTCTTGGTATGTTGTCAGATTTTCCTACAGAGAAGATGATTTAATTCCTGTTCAAGGCATCTGAACAAGTAGATGCTATTAAGGAAAAGAGCCATCTTTCCTAGTAGCTGCTAGTATTTAGTCAGTTGTTGAAGATGAAAGAGGGAATACGTTAAGTCAGTATTGCAAAAATTAATTTCTAAGGAATCTTAAACTGAAGACTTGGTAGGTAAATCCTTGGTTCCTGCATCTATGCCTTCCATATGGAGCAGTGAGAAAAAGGAGAGGAAAAGATAACGACCCCCCAGCCTTGGAGATAATTATAGGAGAGTTTGAATTTCAAGTCACCTGTGTGTTATAAACTTATAGAAGTTTCAATTTTAGCATGTAATGAATCATACAGGGATAGACTAGACTAGACTGTTTGGGTTGGAAGGGACCTACAATCATCATCTAACCCAGCTGCCCAACCAATTCAGGGCTGAGTTAAACCGTGTTATTAAGGCCATTGTCCAAATGGCTCTTGAACACTGACAGGTTTGAGATACCAACCTCCACCTCTCTGGGAAGTCTGTTCTGATGTTTGTCCACCTTCTTGGTAAAGGTCTAACCGCCCCCCCCCGGCTCATCTTTGAAGCATTCCCACACATCCTAACACTGGATCCCAGGGAGAAGAAATCCTCACTGTGGAGAGCAATGAAGTCACTGCTCAGTCTCTTTTTGTCCAAATTAGAGAAGCCCAAAGTCCTCAACTGCTCTTCATAGGACATTCCTCCCGGCCCTGTTGCAAAATTTCCAAATGAAAATGCACATGTGTGCAATGTCAATACAATTGCATTGACCTTTTCCCGTCTCTAGTGACATGATAGAAATGTGTTTTCCTGTTGTAATGTGGCACAAGCCAGAAGTTTGTGAATGGGGCATATCAAAACTACCTGTTACTTTTTCAGTGTGGGTTAATACAGTTTAATACTGATTTCATAGGAAAAAGGAAATGAATGAAATGTTGGCTTAGTTAAGTACATTGGGTCTGCCCCACTCTGTAGGGCTTTATCTGATGTGCATGCTGTAGGTTAGAAAGCATGCACTTTTATGCTTGAATTTAAATCAGAAATAGAGCAAGGATCACTCAGAAAATGATTTTACTATTAGCACCTTCCTTACAACTGCTTTTCTTGCAGAAGGGCAATGTTATTTGCTCATACTTGCTCTGAACATAGAGCAGATGCTCAGGTGAAACAGAAGAGGTAGGTAAGAACACAAGAAAAGGAGACAAGAACCTTTATAAAGCCTGATATCTCAACTATAAAAACGTGAGTTGACATCTGTAAGAGAGTTGCCAAATAGCGTATTGATTTTTGGTCTGCAGAGTCTCTTAGTGCTTAATTTTATGCAGAAGAATAGACTTTGCAGAAATAATTCATATGTACAACATTAAGCAAAGCTGCAACATTGACATTTCACGCATTTCAGTGGGGTGAAATAGCAGTTAGTTTCAGATCATTTCACCCTGATCAGCTAGACATAAAAAAATAAAATCCTCTTGGATTATCCTATGATATTNTGCTTTCAGTAAAACCTTAAAAAAGCAACTTTTCAGAAAACTAAGTTTTC
This sequence comes from Grallaria varia, assembly GCA_013396735.1. NCBI lineage: Eukaryota > Metazoa > Chordata > Aves > Passeriformes > Formicariidae > Grallaria > Grallaria varia. The sequence continues at coordinate 26,549 of VWZG01009216.1, forward strand.
TCTCGCCTTTACAACGTCTTCCTGTGATGGGTTGTCCTATTCTTCCTTTAAAGATCTAAACAAGTAAAGCCAAGTACAGGCAAATAAAATGAACATTTCATGTTTAAAAAACATTGAGATAGAGTTCATGATTACAATCAAGGAAAACTACATATCACAGCAAAAAAATAAATTGGAAGGCTTGTAAAAAACTTTTTGGCAACTTAATCTCTTGGATTTGTTGTCTGAGTGACTCTAGTGATTGTTAAAATGATAAAGCGCAGAGGTGTTATATCTGATAAAGCGGCAAAAGCTAGCTTGGTATTTAAGAGCAATGCAGATTGTTCTCATGGCTCAATGACATTCTGAAAACATGAGGATTTTCTCCCTCTGCAGGGATTTAGTTTGTATTGTATGTTCTAATGGAGAATGTACACTATGATGCATATCTCATTCTATCCTGCAGGGATTTGGCTTATCCATGAGTGTAATAATGACAAAACCTACGTTTTCTCACTTCTGGTAACCAGATCTACCAACAAAGGGAATGGTTTCCCTCTGGCAAAGTAAAGCATTGAGGTTAAACACCTCATAATCCTTGGACTCGAGAGTCTTTATATTTCTTTTGGGTTAGTTTTTTTCAGTAAATATTGCTATTTATTGCAACGTAGCATTTTTGACTGAAGTGAATCTTTAAGTGAAAAACAAAAGTGCAAAATTGGTTTATCTAGTATTGACTTTGTAATGATTTTTTTTTTGTATCAGTATGTTTAGGCACCTGTGGTATGCAAGGTTCTTCAGAAAGAAGATAGATATAATTAACATTGTAAAGTGCACCCTCTTTCACCAATGCGCTATGTGTTTTTATGGGTGCAATATTATTTCCATCAAGAGTAATAATACATTCCTCTTACGAATACCTACAGGAGGAAAGTAGAATTAAGATGATGTGAGACTCTCAGTGTTTGTCCAATTTGCCCGAAACTGAAGGTGTTGGGCATTTACTGCCATGTCTTACCATTTTCATTTACTCTGCACCCTGTTTTGCTAAAGCAGTTGTCACAATTGCTGCTGCTGCTGTGTTGTCTGCAGTACTGTCAGTGATTGCTTTACATGCCTGTGACAATACCGCTATGATAAATAGCTGTAATGTATACATTTATTTTCAAATTTTTTGTGCAGCCCCGCACCAAAATGAAGGGACCAGCCACCTGGCCAGTTTTCTTTGAATGATTGTGTGGAAAATTGGACTTTTCCTGATCTGTCAAGTTTCTGTCAGTGACCATTTCCTTACTACCCTTGTGCCTGAGTTTGAGCCCTGCAGTTGTGGTTGGCTGTCACTGTTCATATCCAAATGACTCTAAGCATGGATCTTGGCTGGATTTGCCAAGGGATGGCATTTGTCAGCAGTCAGTAATTCCTCCGTCAGAGACTAGTTCCTGCAATTAAATAGGAAAAGTGCAAAGACTTTGCACCTTGCAAAGGTGCCTGTCTTTTTTAGATGCTTTTACTCTGGTCAGCTGGGGGTTCCGAGTGAACTGCTTGATGGCAGGCAGTGGTATGAAGAGCAGTGCATTCTCAGTTAGTGCTGGTTACAGGCTGGAAGCTGGCTCAGCTGCAGCAAAGCCCCAGAACCAGCTGGATATTACATATGGAGAGCAGCTTTCTGCTTGTCTTAGCTGCTGTCTCCCAGGAATGAAACAGGAGAAGCGCCCATACTGAGTGTTTTGCATTTATCCGGTGCTGTTACTTGTTTACTTACACCTTAGAATAGGGCACAACAAATGCCAGGCCTTGCCTTTGTGCTGACCTATGTCAGGGTGGTCGCCCCACAGGCATTAATTTCAGCTTAAAGTCTTAACTGGCTTGTTGTTCCTCCAAGGCTAAAAGAGGAAAAGCCCTTCTATATCAGAATTCTAGATTCTCCATCTGCACACTGTGAAAGAGAAATTAATTGCATCTAAGCGACATGAAAGAAATGAGATGGTTAGCCAGGGCAATATTCAGAATACAAATTTTAGGAAGGTATTGTTTGGATAAGTTAGGACATATGATTTGGAGTGTGTTCATTCTTTTTAACTAACTCATTTAAAAAAAAAAAAAAAGTTGCTATCAGTGTAATCAGAATGTGACTGAGGTTTGTTAAGAAAGTCTGCAAAAGAATGTCTTGGAATGTATAGATAATTCTGTTATTCGCTGACGTGTTTGGGCTTGTATTTCCCTGAAATGCATTAGATTAATGAAACACGCTGCAAATGCATTAAATCATCCATAATGCTAAATTAATTTGTAACAGTCTCATGATGAGGAACATGTTTGTGAAACATTGCTCTGTCCCATGTGGTATCTGGGTGACATGAAGTTTATAGAACTAGATTTAATAGTACATAGGAGTTCTGTTGTATTTTCCACAATTTTCCATTGTGATTCTTGAGATTAGACCCCTCTGATATACCCGTACCAATCTAATAACTTCTATGAGAAAACTCATTCAGTGCTGTAACCAAAGGGAGACATTGGCTTCACTGGGAACCTGAAATCAGGATATTGCCCTGTGGCACAGAGTGTTCCCCTCCAGGAAGCTAGAGCACTAGCAGTCATCTTTCTCAGATTGAAAAAGATGTAAAGCAATAGTATTTTTTGTATGCATGAACTGTCCCTGTTCGATTTGGTCTGTACACAAAGGTACAAATGTTTTCTGTTACCTCACTGTTCAAAATATTGGTAGAAGCACTGAGGCTGAGTGTTCATTTAGTCCATATTCCATAGAATATTGGAGCTGTAGTGATACAGTCCAAACCAGTGGCCTGATCCATCCTCCTGGTACTCTGTTATTTCCTACAGTAGAGCTGCTTATATTACAGCAACCCTTTTTAAAGACACCACTCCTCTTTTTCACCATGTTGCACAGAAGGATGCTGGTCAAGCAAAATACGTTTCGTATTGAGAAACCAATCTATTTATCTTTTCTTCATGTATTTCTTAATTGTGTGATGCTCAGACGAAACTTGCTGTTAGGAAAGAAGAGGATGAAGCAAAGCATCTCTTGGGCAGGGGGTGACGCTCGCAGTAAGTGGTGGTCGAATAGAGCCTGTTCCTTTCTTCCCCTTTCCCTTTGCCCCCCTTGGTGCACACTGTGTATTAGGCTTTAATCAGTGACTGCAGTTATTACAAAAACTTGGTTGTGCTAGTCTGGTCACAAACAACTTTCTGCTATCAGGCTTGTGAGAACTAAGTTCAGAGGTAATTTAATATACAGGTCAACTTGGCTTTTGTCCCAGCAAAATAATGGAATTCACCATTTCTTTCTCATGAAAAACGATGAGGATTTTTTTTTTAGTCTGCGCTTTTTTTTTTGAGGTTAGTGGTGTTATTTAAACTGGCTCAATGAAAGTGTAATACTTCAAAAATTAGATACAGCAGCATTAATTAAGTGGGAAAGATCTGGTTTTGCCATGCATTTCTGTATTTCAGAGCATAACTAAAGAATTTTTGGGCATAGTTTCCAGGGATAACTTTTCCTATGGACCAATATAATAGAGTCATCACAACAGCTGCAAGGGATTGGTTACACTGCTGGAATTCACCCGGGTGTACACAGGTTTTTTCAATGCATGCTTTTCGAAACAAAACAGTTTGATAGCAGGTGTGACCTTTAACCCTCCTTAACTTTGAAGAACTTAATCATTATCATTTGTTCAGCACTGAATGTATTTTGCAGGTGGAGGAAACAGAGGGAAATGTAGTTTGGTTTTGATGGGAAAGGAGGAGAGCGAGGAGGAGTTGTTTTTACTCCTTTTGTGTAAATGAAATTAGGCAAAGTTAATTTCTGGGAGTTCTGTCTGAAACCAATTTTATGTTCAGTTTAGAAAATCTGTTTTGCCATATAGTTAACAGAGGTTTAATTGAAAGACAGAATAAAGTGTGAAAAGAGAGATTTAAAACGTGTATCAGCTGAGAATTTGCATGCAGGAAGGGCTGACAGAGCTGTGTAGAGTGACTATACAAGAAGATACACTGAGAAGGTGCCAGCATTATCCCTGGAGTGTTACCAATTGCATGTTGCTCCTTTCCAATAAATGTTTGTCTTGCCAGCTTTGTGGTGACCTCAGATGAGGTTCTGTACCTTGCTGTCTGAGCAAACCCTGGAGTTAGGGGGAATGGATGCATAGTGATGTGGTCGTGGCTCTCTGGATGAACCAGCTAACCCATTATAGAGTCATGGGGGTCATGGTGACAATCATACAGGGTACTGTATGATGATAGTGGGTAACAGTGCTGCAGCACACATGCAGAAGAAAACATTGTCTCTATGGGAGTTAATTCTCAGCTAGAGCACTTGCTTGTTTTTTCAGCCTTGCAGATTAACTTCACTGTAAAAGTGAGTACTAAAACTGACGAAGCCCGAGGATACGGGGGGCAATCTTATCTGCCAATATAAATTGAAATTGTTACAGAGACTTTTATACAATTTGGCATAATTGCAAAGCTTGTACTAGTTGTTGTCCTTGGGTGGCTGTTTTGTACCAATTGTACCAAGTCGTTGTCTGGTGCTGTTGCTCATGGCAGGGCCTGTTACGACACGGGTGAAAACGGGACTCACTGTCACAAGTGACTGAGCATATATGGAAATTCAGATCTTTACAAATAGAAGCTAGAAATTAGTGTTTGAACTACCATATTAACAGTAAATATGTCTGTTTGTATTTCTCTCTAATCAGTGAGCCCAGGAGTCTGTGTGCACTTACAAAAATCTGTTATACCCGACTCTGTAGCTTTGCCTCCTTCTCCACACAGGCACACATTCAGTTTGTGCTCTGCATTGGTGCTGAATTCCTGCATGAAAGGACTTGTCTGTTTAAGCATTTCTCTTCATACAGAGTCTTATTACTGCTAACTTCAGGTTCAGGTTTAGTGAGTTCTGATTTCAGTCCCTAGTTTCTTACAGTCCAGTCTAGCCTGAGTTGAGAAAAACTGGTTTTGTGGTTGAGGCTGTAGATCGGATGGCGAGCAGTCCCTTGAGCCTTCCATAAATTCTTTTCAGGCTCATGCAACTTACTGTTGCAAAGTAGTTTGAGAACTCAGTTTGTGTTTCTGTACGTTTTGGCTGCTGCTGAGTCTGTTGTTCTTGTAGTGGTACCAGAAGTTTTTGGCATCAGTTGGAAAACTGGGTATGTTCAGTACCTCTGAAAGTCAGATTTGTGCATCTTGGACTGGCAGTCTGAAGGTTGGTGACACGTCGTAACTTTGATCTTCACTGTTGTGGCTGGATTTAACCTTTCCTTAGTCCTCGAGTTACTGCAACTGCAGATTGGTTATTCTGCTTTACTCCAGCTTCCACATTGCAAGCAGCAATTCTTACTATTGCGTAGTACCTATGGGCATGTCCCAGTTAACAGCTCTACTGCTGCCTTGGGTTGGAGCATTTCCAAACAACAGTGAATTACAGCTGATAGAAATTTGCTTCTGTACAACTATTGTTTCGTACAGGGGTTGTCAATTACATTTTCATCACACTTTTGCTATCCTGTTAGCAGTGAATCTGTACCTGAAGTGGCCTGTTGCTGCATTAAGAGCTGGTTTGCATTGGATCGAACTTCTTGTTTGGTGTAACAGCATTGTCTTTCAGAAGTTCATTTTTACGTGGATTATTTCCCCTTACAGTTGCTCAAAGTTAGAGAGAGAGAGATACAGTCTGAGCTTGCCTCATACCTGGTGTTGGCATGGTTGCAGCTACCTTGAGATGATTATACCAGAGTGTTTTGGTTCCCTGGGACAAGAATTTTGACGAAGTGTGTTGAACCTTGTGCTTTGAAGGACAGGAAAGTTCTTTTCTATGTACTGAAACAAGCTTTTCTGAAAATCTCTGAGGAGTCTGAAGTTTGAACTGTTTATCTCTTGGTGTGGAAGCATACAAATCTATGCTTTTGGTAACCTCGGTGTAAAATTAGGACATGATCTGTTTTAGGCAAGAAGCTGTTTCTTAATTTATTGTTTTCTGTACTGTTTGAAAGAAGTAATATCAAATATGTCCTTGGTGGCAAGACAAGTCCATAACTTAACTGAAGACATAGTGTGGTTACATCTTTGGAATGATTCTATGTTGCAGTCATAGACAGGCAGTTCTTGAAAGGACTTGCAGATTCTTCATGGAAGTTTCTTCTTAAAAAGTGAATTGTATGTGAAGCTTATTGATCCAATAGCTAACAAAATGAAGTGCTCACTGAGCAGTGATAAATAAGAATAAATTTCAGTTGGGTTTGCTACCTTTTCATCACAATAATATTAGATTTTTAAGAAAAAAGAATAACTTGCATGAAAAATATTTTAAAGAGGTACTCTTTGTCATTCTATTTCCTTTTATGACAAAACAGAATTTATGTCCAAAATAATTTTTCATAATGGTATTACAAAGGTCAGTTAAGAAGGTTTGTGGATTACAAAGTCAGAGCATAGTGTTGTGCTTGTTGGTTCCTGTCACATGCAAACTTTGTCATGATTTTTGATGGTACTGAGTTTTTATCATGTTAGTTTATCTGGTCTCTTGTTGAAAACTGGAAAAGCCTCTGGAGTAGAAATCCCAAAAATCAGCTGCATAAAATGCCACTTTTGAAAATCTAGCTGTCTGTAGCAGCAATTATTCTCTGAATTACTTGTTTGCAAAGTCTCAATTGAATATGATTGTGGGCCTTTCAAAATCATTCATATTCCAAAATATCTGATTTTTATAATTTATTTGGTTATCCATGTGTGGGAAGAATTAAACAAATTGGTATGTGCATGCATATTTCGTGTATTCTCAATTACTCTCTCTTCTCCTCCTTCTAGGCCAGCCAGACCATTCAAGTTACCAAAAAGGTAAGGTTCAGTGCTGTCACACATGAGGTTTGTGGAACTGTAAAGGTGATAGATGAGATGGTGGCAAAGCTGTTATTCCCTGCACAGTGCAAGAATAAGGAATATTTGAAGAAAATAGTAAGCAATCAAATTAAAACAGATTTTTAAAGAAAAAGGTATTTCTTTGTGCAATGGGTAGTGAGTTTCTGAAAATGGCCATGGGACTTTGTGGAGGCAGATAGCATCAGCAAGGTCAAGCAGCATTCAGAAGGACTGATCTACAGTGGGTCCCTAAGTAAATACTGGAAGAAGGAGAGAGGGACAAGTTCTTTAACATCCCTAATAACACATCTGTGAGTCCTGGGGGAGCAGGAAGGGTATAGAATGCAGAAGGCGGCCAAACCCAGGTGCTCTATTTATGGAGAGACAGCCAGTCTCTTCCATAATACTTGGCCAGAATTTAAAAACTTATGCAGATTCCAATGTTTTTCATTTTCATCTGTTTTATGGCATTTTTATTCCTATCTGTGCCATTCTGTTTGTATTTATGTACACTATCTGCACAAGCAGGAAAACTCTGTGCCTTGGTACTTTTTTCATTAAGGATTACTCTGAGAAGTGGCTTGACTGTATCATCAATAATGATAAATCAACCTGACAGACAAGTTCAGAAAGGTTCATCATAATAGTTTTTTTCTTCCTAAAAGCAGAAGCTCCATGTAATCAGGAGCACTAGGTTTGGGTTGTATATGCTTTGAAGAACAGCAGGGTCATAGAAAATGACAGAGCAACGTATCTAAAGCTGTCAATGCATCAGTATTGGCAACAAGAAACCATCTCAATGGTTTATATTTATGTGGTTTATATAAATATATTAAAAACTTAATCCATCTTTAGGATTTGCTTTCAGTAAAGAACAGGGCTGTTTTTAAAGTATGTTTTGGGTTACATAAACCCATGTGTTGCTATGAATTCACACACACAAATACCTGTTGCTCATAGTGACCATTTTACAGCACAGAAATTAAATATGGTACGTTTCTGTCTCTATATGAGAGTGGGTAGTGGTTTAACCTGAGTATGTCTGCATGTAGATGCTGATTTGAAAAATTCAATATTAGCCTCATGTTATACTATAACTTAAAATGGGAAGGAAAACTGAAACTATCTTTTATCCCTTCTCCTTCTGAAGAAAGTATGAAGAAAGTATCTGAGGTCTTGGATCACCTTGGGGCAAATTGCTTGAAACCAGTGGTGCTTTTAGTGGTCCTAAATAGCTGAGATAAATATAGATTCAATTACTGTATCTCCTAAGCATTTCAAGTTATTTAAAACATGAAGAAAAAAACAAAACAAAGCTTTTTTAGGTGTGTGAAAAACATCAGGAGGAAATGAATTAATGAAAGCTATATGCGTTTTAATGGTACATAGCTAGCTAAAAGTAGTGGTATCATTATAACAACTTGACTGAAAGTAGAGGACAAAGTAGCGTAAAAAAATGATATTTCAGTCAGTGTCAAACTTAAGAGAATTCATCATTCAGTGCTTGAATAGTTTGGAGGGGATAAAAAAGAAAGATAAAGTGTCAGTGTGGCTATATGTCCAGGTCATTGCACAAACAAAAAGTAGTTTTAATTAGGCATCAAAAAGCAGGAGGGGTTGTCTTGATTTAGAAAAGTTCTAAAGGATGTGCTTAGCACTAAAGATATCCTTTCTGAATGTCATTCCTTGACTGAGGAATAGATTTAAGCATTTTCCTCTTGGACTCAGACACTTTCAGCTGAGCGGTCATTTACGCACAATCTGTCAGGGCAGGGGCTTACTTTTCATCGAGAAAAGAAAAAGTAACTAAGCTTATTTTATGGCTTTGTAATGGGTGAAAAATAAACTAACTGCCATCTGTTTAGCCATGCACAGTGGGTTGGGATTGAGGCTGATTTTAGGCAACTTGGTTGGAGCCAGAGCCCTCAGCAGCACCAAATTATGCTCAGGCATGTAAAATTAAAATACAGTGTGGTTAGTCCTTTTTGTCAGCCCGGGTCAGCTTTGCTTATCTGAATTTCAGTATGTGATACAAGAAACAGGACAAATCTGCAGGTGTGAACAAGCGCTTACTATTTCCAGTATGTGGGTTATTATCACATTAAACACTTAGGACATAGTTTCGTTTACAGCTGGTGACTGAATGAATTTAACCAAGTTAAGAGCTGCTCAGCTGAGAATGGAATTGTAGAGACAACATATCAAAGTGGTAGATCTGGCACTAGTGATGAATAGGATAATGAATCTTTTGGGTATAACTTTTATGACTTCAGAGTAAATGTCTGTAACAGCTAGTCGGTCTAGCTTGGTGTTTATGAAAACATTTAGTCCTATAAATAGGAAAACTCTATTAGGTCATTTACTTCGCTTCACTTCTGCTTTGTACAATTGCTCATTTGGCAAGCTGCCCCTTTGTGATTCACTTTAATAAAAACTTAGACTTCAGATTGCTTTTCAAGCTTTTGCTAATTAACCTCTTGTGTGAGAATGTAAGAATTATTCCATGTTTACCTAATAGGAAATTGAGATACACCCAGTGCTTTGGACTTCCTTGCTCCCTAAAGCTGTACTTAGACCCCTGTATGTGCCTATTTCCACATGCTATGGAAAATCAGCAATAAACTTGCTCACTGCCGTTGATTTTACAGTCAGGATGCTGGGAAACCATTGCTGCGGTGAGGAGATGGACATTCCCTCCTTTCTTAGCAGCAGGACAGAAAATTTCCATGGAGCTGATAATTGTGCTGTGATTAACTAATGAGTTGCTTTCAAAACTGAAAAAGAGCCGTGATCTGTTAAGTAGAAATAAGTGAAGGATAAGTAAAGCTATCAACTTTCATGTTCCACTGCTTGTAAGTTGAGGAGGAAATAAGAGTGGAGGTCTTCTTGATCAATACTTAGTGTGTACAGAGACCATCTGTATAGAATGATTCATAGCCTATAATTATTTTTCTAATGTCTTTAAACTTTATGGGACTTCCTGTACTATCTTTACTCCCAAGATTAGACAATGTTACTTTTGAAACATAAACTCTATATGAATTCAAGTCTTTACTGTAAGATAAAGCCTGTATATTTGTAAGAATCCTGGGGTAAAAATATAATAGTCTGATATGAAAAGCTTTTCTACATATGAATAGTAAGTTTTAGGGAGATTTGATAGAAAATTGGGTTGGAGTTTCTTACTTAAAAAAAAAACCAAACAAACAAACCAAAAAACCAAGAAAACAACAAATGTGTAGAAAAAAATGTTTCCAAATGGTTTCTGTCCATTTGTGATAGCTAGCTTAATTTCCTGTAAGAGTAACAAAGAACACAGGTCAGTGTTTCAACACAGCTTTTTGGAGAAGTGTGGATAATTTTGTGTGTAAGTTCCATTTCTGTAACATTTCTGTTCCCTGCCCCTCTCCCATAGCTATGCTGCTCTCATCGCCGACTGGCCCGTGGTGGTCCTGGGCATGTGCACTGTGTTAATTGTGGTGTGTGCACTGGTTGGAATATTAGTTCCAGATCTTCCAGATTTCTCTGATCCCCTGCTGGTAAGTAAATACTAATTAATAAGTATTTTTTGTTCGCCATTTTTTCAGTGATGCCAGGAAACAGCAAGATGCAAGCACAGCAATTGGTACATTCCTCTTGAATTGGGATCTGCCCAGAGAGAAAAACTGACTCTCAATGTGCTGGAAAAGGTTCCCTGTACTATGAATCTGTTTGGGAATCAATTCCCAGAGAGGCTTAATTGGTAGTAAGCTTGCAGAAGCAATTTCTGTTTAACGAATCCACAAAAAAAATTAGTTGTTACAGACCTTTGCAATTCCTCTAATTAAAAAAGAAAAAAGTACTAAATTGGGACATTGGAGTAGCAGTTGTGATTGGAGAGTGTTACCCACTAGTTTCAATTTCCTCTGCATTTTGGTATTGAAAAGTCACATGTCCTTCAGCAGAACTGCTGTAGATTGAATAATGTAAATTCATCCCAGTTTTAGATGTACAGCACAACATAGACCATACGTTCTAAATCAAGTTTCAAAGAGTGAGGGCCAGGAAAGGGGATTCCAAGTGCCTTCTGGGGCTGAAACGATATCCATATTGAAAAACGAAAAGTAATTTTTATCAGATTCTATCAAATACTGCACTCATTTCTTGCTTTGCTTCAACTGTCTTACCCATGATTAACGTTCAGGACTTTTTATTGAAAATAGCGCATTCAATTCTTATCCTCAAATAAAAATATACTGTTCCTATAAGGTATGGTTATAGTATAGTATTTATATCCATACGTAATGGGTATTCCTTGAAAACAGTTGAGTGGTTAAAATTGCTTCTAAGCCACTTTCAAAATTATTTAAAGATTTGCTTTATTCTTGGAGGAACAGAGCAGAGATACTTGAGAGTTTTTTAATCATATTTAATCAATAAAGAGTGATAATTGAGATAATGAAGAGGACTTTGTAGAATGCCCTTACTCTCAAAACTAAGTGTTGAACATTTGGTAAATCATCTCCTCTCGGGCAGAGTAGTAGTACGTGCAGGAATTCTTAATCCCTCATCACTCTCTACAGTCAGTCATTATTTTGTCTGACCTGTCATAAAGCATTTTACCTTTAAAAGTAGATGCCTGGAGTAATTATGTTTCATAATGAAACCTATCCATCACTTTGATTGTGTTTCCGCTCTCCTGTTTGAGCTAAAGAATGAAAGCTATTAATGGAATTTTGTGATTCTCTGCTCTTAGGGTTTTGAACCAAGAGGGACAGCCATAGGACAGAGATTGGTCACGTGGAACAATATGGTGAAAAACACAGGGTACAAAGCAACACTTGCAAACTATCCTTTCAAGTATGCAGATGAGCAAGCTAAAAGGTAAGAATTTGTATTTAAAATTTATTTTATTTTATTTGTGGTTTTGTATGTACACAGTGCTTGCACCAGTGCCCTCTGAAGTTAAGATATGTACTGCCACGCATTGCAATAAGTGTTGAATCTGATCATCTGCAATTCTCAAGGCCTTTCACATCAGGATAGATATTTCCCAATGCAAGCTCTTTTAAAAGGTGTATAATTTTAGTTTTCTCTTAGAGTTATGAATATTTTAATAACTAGACTCAATGTAATTTCCTTTGAACTCTCTTAATTTAAAGAAAAAATTAAGTTAATGTTTCAGTTTCTGTGTACCAAAGGCACATCAGTAAAAATATGTTTTATGATATGTAAGAGGTCTTAAGGTGTGTGACATGTTTGGATGGTTCTTATTTTAACAATTTTTTTGCTAAGATAAGGTAAAACTATTTATTCTGGTTTAGTCATCAAGATGACAGATGGTCTGATGATCACTATGAAAGAGAGAAGAGGCAAGCAGAGTGGAACTTCCACAAGGATACTTTTTTCTGTGATATTCCAAGTAAGTGGAGAAATGTTATAAGGAAGGCTAAAAACTGCCAGTTTGTTTTCTGAACTCTTCCATATATTGTGTGCCATATAGGAAAATATTTTTTGCTTAGTATATATGCAGAATAAGCACCTTCTTTCTGTGTGAAGAAGTCTTGAGAAAATTGGGCTGAAATGTTGTGTTCTATTGATTCTTCCTCAGAAGCAACTGTATTTACTAAAAGTACTTCCTTTAAGTGTTTCTGTTTCCTGTAAAGAATTTTATTAGTTCTCGGTAATGCAGAGCTTTGTGTTTGACTATAGAGGTAGAGCTTAATTCACACTAGGGAAGAAGTTGCATTTTATCTGTGCCATTAGCTTAATTCTAAAAAATCTAAATCAAAATACTTTTCCTCTCTGTGTCTGAAAAGACATCCACTGGTGATCTTGTACAGAATTTAGGGGTCAAAAAAGGTACACGCAAAAAAAACCCTCAAAGAAATAAAAATTTAAAAATCCCCACCTTAAAGCACTGAAGGCTTATGAAGCTGACCAAGTTAAACTAGAGGACAAAAAAAGCCCAAGAAGTCTATTGACTTTTTACAAGGCACACTGCAGAACTTTGATAAGTCCTCTTCTGGCAGTGAGTGTGCATTAGCAGATGTAGGTCTTGCTTTTATTCATACAGTGTCTTGAGCTCTTTTGCAGCAACTTCCATATGTGGGGACTGATAACAGAGCACAAAAACATAATTGTGAAATTATTTGTTTGTATTACTTGATCTAAGAAAGCGATGACCAGTGAAAACCTGGGTGAAGAGCTGATTTAATTTTTTTTTCAATTAAGTATGGTCTTGCATCTAAGTGAGAGGATGTGAGGAAGGTCGTCATTTCTGCTCGTGTGAGCAGAACCAGATTAGACTGAGCATATCATGAGTAAGGAAGAGGAAATGTACTCGAAACTCTGCTGAGCATTAACTGCAGCTTGAAGCAGAATTTACTCCTCTTATCCTGCCGCTGTTTCTGCACAGTTTCACTCTCAGTCTTTCCACTGCTGTCTCTGTGTAGTCTCAGTTGTGGCAGTCATGAAGGAATTGCACTTCTATGGGAAAATTTGTCAGTCCATTATGTAAAGAAAACAGTTGATTTCCTCTTGACCCATTTTTGTCATTCCTGGTATCTTTCTTTGTGTGCTCCAGGACGTGCAGATTTCAGTTCCCTTGATCCTAAAGCATGGTAGGATATTATAAAGTGTTACCCTGGAGTCTTTTCATTACAGTCTTGTGAAAGGCAAAAGTTCTGCAGATTCACAGCAGTGGGAAACATTCAGCCTTTTGGTTTTTTGGAATATTTTAATTAACGTGATAATGTTTCGTAACCCAAAGTACCATATTGTGCTATGCAGTACCATATATTTCTGTTCATTTGTTTCCCTTGTGAGCTATGCATTCAGATCTCACTGCCACTGAGTAATTACTTCCTTTCCTAAAAGCTGTCTTCTGATAAATGCGATTTAATTTGTAATTTAAGCTCTACGTGTCTAAACTGTGGAATTCTTAAAAATGGCCTCAAGGATATCACAACAATTTCCACTGCAGTCATTTGCTTCTAAAGCAAAAACATTCTTGTAGAAACAGCTTTATAATTATTATTTATATTCCCAAATGACTTACTAAATCAGCCTTTGATTACTATTATCAGTGTACTGCCATTATACTGTGCCAAGAATTTCATAGTTTGCTGATTATATCTTTTGATTTTTATTTGTTTGTCATATTTCAGAAGATAGTTTGCTTGAATAGAACTCTGTAGAGCTTCTAAGTGGTATATAGTATTGAAGATGCCATATTTACTGTAAGCACTTTAAGGAAATGGAAACTTTCATGTGGAGTGAGTCTTACAGATAAATAACTCTTCTGGAAAAGGAGGTGAATTCCCATGACCTGGCAAACATATTTTCTGTGTCATTTGAATAGTGGGGTTTTGCTTCAGCCTTTGATACGAGGCACACCCACACAGTAAATTCAACCCCCCTCTTGTAATTTCAGGTGATCGTTATTCACGAGTGGTGTTTACATCAACAGAAGGAGAGAATTTATGGAATTTGAATGCAATCAAGTCAATGTGCAATGTAGATAACTTGAGGGTAAGTAAATACGGCATTTAATTTGTTTAACCTGCAGATATTGAGCGTGTGTTTGAAGCTTTGTTTTGCTGCCCATTGCCATCCAGTAGCATATGAGAGGACTTGGCATTGTTCACATCCTGCCAAATGGTCAGTCTGCATTCGGGTGAAGTTAAAAAAACAATTCTCAATTTCTAAATCAGATTATATAGGGGGGATTTCTTTGGGTTTGCTACTACTGGCATCCAGGATGGGATAGAGGAGGGTTGCTTCAGGAATTTTTTTTTTTTAAAGAAAGGACTATCTTAACTTTTGCCATGTGTTTTCTCATAAAATATTATTCTTTGGAGTTTTATTCTTGTTTCCCAGCAAATAATTAATTTTTCTTGCTTTTTCACCTTCACGTGAACTAGCAGCATCCTCGTGGCAGATGCTGTTTTCTCTGACACCCTGTGGGCCACTCAGGGGGTTTTTTGTGTTAGTTTAGAATACAGTGGTAGGTGGACAACAACAGAATATCCCATTTCATTAGTTGTGGATAACGATATTTACAGAGTAATACTAATTTTCTCTTTGGAACTGAGAAAATGAAAGACGACATTTTGTTGTTGTCTGCCTGTCCCTGTTGTGTTTCTTCTTGGCTTTCCTTGTACTCAGTACCTTGCATAGTCACAGTAACCTTTGAATTAGCCAGTGTCAGAGGCTGTTGTATAGCCAGCTTCTTTTACATGTGGTACAAGGTAATTTGTCACTCGCATTGAAATCGATGTCCAGTTTTGACTGAAGGAAGTTAATTGACAAAGTCTGAACTAAAATAAGCATTCAAATAGTACAGTTGTAAAATACAAGCTAGCTGCTTGCTGAAGTGAACTCCTTTGAACCACTGAGTAACCATGAACTTTTGCATACTGGTGACTTTGCATGGAAAAAAGCAATATGGTTTTCTTCTGTTAATGTTGACCTATTTATTTCCATTTTTTCCTCCTTCAAAACAAAAATAATCATAAACCATTAAATTGATATTATACACATTTCTTTAATGAGGATAGTTTCACTATTAGATTTTTTTTTATTGTTGCCTTTTTAGCCATCTGCATTAATTTAGCAAATTCCCAAACTGTTTTCCCTTCAACAGCTATGTTAAAATGTTGAGCTGTAGCGAAACATTGTATAATGAATCTCCCTTGGCACTCTGCTGACAGGCATTTTGTCCTGGTTGGCCTCCCTTGGTGGAAGTGGGTTTTGTCCTCGTGCTTGTGAGCTGCTCATTTCCCCATGAAAGATTATTCCACTGACAGGATGGCTCATGTGGTTATCCTTTATCTCTTTCAATCAGAATGAGCCAGGTGAGCAAAGTACAGTTTTTTAACTAACCCAGCTCAGTTTTGTATGAACTGAGCAAGGGCGTAATCATTCTGCCAGTTCAATCAGGAGATGCAGTGGAGAATAACCTTTCCCAAGGAGAAAAATTGAGAGTTAAGGAGGAGATGCTAATCTGTGCATTTAACTGTTGAAGTCTAGCCACATAGACAGCTGATGCAGGTAAGTCCCAGGTAGTATAGATCATTGCAAAGCAATGAAGTCTGAATAGGAAAACCATAATAATTCTGTTTAACAGAAGACAGTTAATTACATCTGAAGAATAATCTCTGTAATGATTTCATTACTCCTGAGGAATTTTCCTTTTGTTCCTCCCTATATGCACACTTTGATAATGATGTATTATTTCAAACGCTGCTTTGCTTTCTGAGGGAAGGATTAAACTACTTTACTTCAAAAAGGAAGCACCCGACATATTATATCCATAAAACCAGCTCTTCCTTTGAAATAAGAACACTTCAGAAAATTAAATGTTGGCTACTTCAGCTACACCCACAGATGTGTAGATATTTATAGATAAAATTGTTGCAAATAATGTTTCTGTGGCTCTTTATTTGTAATTTACTTAAGAATTTAGTAACTGACTGCCTCAGCTGAGCAGAATAACAGTGCATCATGATAGCAACATTGATTTTTAGCTAGTTAGTATACAACACAAATTGATATGGTTAGGATTTGAGATTACTGCCAGTCTGTGTATGTAAATTTATAATAAAAATAAATATTCAGGGCATGGAAAGGACTGAAGCTTTTTTTTTATTATTTCTTTTTTAAATGCCTTTTACTTAAAAATAACACTTTAAAATTATTTTAACACTTTCTAATAGTTTTCAAGTACTTCTAACACTTCTTAGAACTCACAACGTGCTGTGCTATGCCCACTTGTGAATGCTAAGTTCTGGTAGCAGCCAGTCCCTAGGGAGGATGCTGAGTTGCCCTGCAGCAATCGGAAGAAATCAATGACTTCAGTGACCTTCTGGTCTACACAGCCTCTCTTCTGGCCGTAGTCATTTTGTTGTTGAATTCATGCTTGTTTAGAGCCACAGTTCTGTTGAAATAAGTGGCCAAGCTTTTTGTATTCAAAGACCGGAAAATCAGACACTGTTTTCTGGGAATGCAGACCTTAGAATTTATGTCTTTTTCTGATAAGTAGGATTTCAGCACCAGCAAATATTTGCTTTAGTATGGAAGTAACAGTATATCCTCTCTGTGTTAATTGTGTTCCCATATGCTTGTAACTACTTTAACTATTTGTTTTACTGACACTTTGGGGCTCCATCCTGCAGCTGCTCAGCATATGGTAGTCCTGTAATCTTCATGGAAACTTTATATACTCAATAGTTACAGGGGGTCCTCTAACTTTTTTACTAGTTGGATAAGAAGAGCCTTTTTTTCTTTTTCACCTGTTGATTGCAGAATGTTTTCCCTATAAACCATAAGCAGTTATTTTATAGCCTTCAAAGAATATATGTTATCTCTTCAGACTGCTTCCCCAAAACTGTGTATTTGTGAATCTCTGTTACTGCAGAGATCCATTTGGGCAGATCTGCCCACAGATGCAGCATGTGTGCTTGGTTTCCTTAGTTGTTCTAAAATAAATTAAAATGTTGCCAGTGGCAGACCAGGTCTGGCAAAAGCAAAATGTCCTTTTCAGTTCCTTTGGATCACCAACAAAGCTGAATGCTACAATCTATTAACATTTTAGGTAGTTTTTTAATGAGCTGTCAGGGGCTAAATTTTGTTTTAATTTCGAATTTCCAACTGGTCGCTCATGTTAATTTGTCTTTGGCAGAAGTTGCTTAGCAGCGAATGTTCATGGCCTGCAGTTAGTGTTGAAGAGCAGTATATAAACCTCATTGTCCCATCTTGAACTTGAATACCTAGAGAAGACAATACAATCCTTTCCTCACAATTTGCGTATTATATCCTCATAGGACTAACTTGGAAATGTGCCATGAAAAACACAGATATGCTATTCCAGTGCTTCCTTTTATTTAGTAGGTTGTTCAGTTTTTCCTGAGTTTGCATGTGTGAGTGTTTTTATCTGGAAACAATCAAATGTGAATTATCCTGTTTTTTTGGGAATGCCAGTTTGTTATTGTTCTGAAACTGGTTGACAAAATTTAGTCCATATTAAAGCTTTTATAACTGCTGTGAGAATTCCCAACTGCATTTTTTTTTTCTGCATTATAAAGGATTGTTAATAATAAAGCTGTGCAATTTTGCTAAGAAAAAGAAGAAAAAGGAAAAAAGGAGACTGCGTGCTTTATTTCAGGTCACCCAAATTTAAAGCATGCATAGATAATGGTTTCAAGGCCCATTTCTGTAAACTGAAGCACGTGGCTTTACTAATATGATTGTATTAATATGTGTTCATTCTGTGTAACTTGATTAAGACTGAACTTGTACATATGTCTGACTGTTTGAAGAATTAATTCTACTTTGTCGCACATAACAGGCCAGAAGTTCTCTTAAGACTTATGGTCCTTGTGCCCTACCAAGATTGAGCTTTTTCAGCTTGAGAAAATTTCTCTTATCTATCTTTGTGTCTTAAGAGTTTCACTTCTGTTTTATAGTTACTTTCAGTTGTGCACAGAAATGCCTTATGGTGATTTAGCTAAGTCATGCTCTTACTGTCTTTAACTAAATTTGTCATGTTCTTGAAGTGGAAGTAGTATATCCCCATAGGGGATTAGCACTCATTTAGTTCTGGAGAGTCCTTAACCAAAATGTTAAAATTGCTATCATTTTTATAAAGCTCTGGTAGGAGTTTTTGGCCTTTGGATGGTCACTTGAGTTGACAACAGCAGTCCTCCCCCATTCCCCAGCTCAGCCCCCTCCCTGCGCTTGCCACTGGTGTCTGCTTGTCCCCATGACTTCTCTGTCTTTGCTGCAGCTTCCTCCACTCCACTCCTGAGTCAACTCTTGGGACTTTGTCCCACCACGGGTGCAGCTTTCAGAGGCATGACTGTTATCTCTGTGCATCAGGGCTTATTTTGGGGTGCTCCATGACAGCAGAATTATTTTGTGCTTGTGGTTTGGAAATCCTGCATTATTTAGGGACATTCAGTGCCTAGGTGGCAGGCTGAGCTGATCGGAAGCAGTGTCTGTCGGCTGTGCAGGAGCTAAAAGAGAGTCATGAAGTCTGGGTTCTAGAAGAGAGCTGAGGTGATGAAAGTCATTGTAAAGCTGTCACATCCTTTCTTTCTGGATGGTTAAGTCCCTACCTCTCCTGGGAACTTCAGGATTTAATTGCAAGCGGAATGAAACTTCATTGATATATATGGCTGATTGTTTATTTTCAGCATGAGATATAGAAGGAGATAACAGAAGAGAGTTAACAGTTGTCAGTCTGGAAAGAAACAAAAGGCCTCAGTGCATCTTCAAACAGCAGAATTACAACACTCTTAACGCTTCTGCCAATTACATGCCACTGTGACAAGTCCGTATATTGAGTTACTGCTGGTTTAGTCTGCTGCATGTAAGAAGATACAGATGAGAAACAATGTGTGTGGAAACATGATTTTAACATTTTAACACAGAAGGACCATTAAATTTTAGGTTGTTTATTGTGTTTTCTTGGGGAAGGAATTGGATTTATTTGTTTGTGTGGGTTTTGTGTTTGGATTTATTTTGTGGGTGAATGTTTCCAATAATTCAGACTGTTAATTTAAACTGGATTGTTTGCCCTGCCTGTCTTTATACAGATCAGATCCCATTCCCAGTTTGGTGACCTCTGCCAGAGAGCCACTGCTGCTTCGTGCTGTCCCAGCTGGACACTGGGCAACTATATTGCTATTCTAAACAATAGGTCATCGTGTCAAAAAATTGTTGAACGGGACGTCTCTCACACCCTAAAGCTGCTTCGCACATGTGCCAAATACTACTACAATGGAACCCTGGGGCCAGACTGCTGGGATATGAATGCCAAAAGGAAGGACCAACTCAAGTGTACAAACGTGCCTCGCAAATGTACCAAGTACAATGCTGTTTACCAGATCCTTCACTACCTAGTGGACAAGGATTTTCTAAGCCCAAAGACAGCTGACTATGTCTTACCAGCTTTAAAATACAGCATGCTCTTCTCTCCCACTGAGAAAGGGGAAAGCATGATGAGTATTTACCTAGATAACTTTGAGAACTGGAACGCTTCTGATGGTGTCACAACCGTCACAGGGATTGAGTTTGGAATAAAACATAGGTTGTTTCAAGATTACCTGTTGATGGATACTGTGTATCCTGCCATAGCCATTGTAATTGTCCTATTAGTTATGTGTGTGTACACCAAGTCCATGTTTATCACGCTGATGACTATGTTTGCAATAATTAGTTCCTTGATAATTTCTTATTTTCTCTATCGGGTAGTATTTAATTTCGAGTTCTTTCCATTCATGAATCTCACGGCATTAATCATTCTTGTTGGGATTGGAGCAGATGATGCTTTTGTCTTATGTGACGTTTGGAACTACACAAAGTTTGATAAACCTCATGCTGGAACCTCTGAGACAGTGAGCATCACGTTGCAGCACGCTGCTCTTTCCATGTTCGTCACAAGTTTTACAACCGCTGCTGCCTTCTATGCTAATTATGTCAGCAATATCACAGCAATCAGGTGTTTTGGTGTTTATGCTGGCACTGCCATTTTGGTGAATTATGTTTTGATGGTTACATGGCTGCCTGCTGTAGTTGTATTACATGAACGATACCTTCTCAATATTTTCAGTTGCTTTAAGAAACCTCAGCAGAGGGTATACAACAAAAAGAACTGCTGGACAGTGTTGTGCCAAATGTTCCACAAGATTATTTTTGCAGTTTCAGAAGCATCCAGGATATTTTTTGAAAAAGTTTTGCCATGCATTGTGATCAAATTTCGATATATTTGGCTTTTCTGGTTCCTTGCCTTAACGATTGGTGGAGCATATATCGTGTGTGTAAATCCAAAGATGAAACTGCCCTCACTGGAGCTCGCCGAGTTTCAGGTATTTAGGTCTTCCCACCCATTTGAACGATATGATGCAGAATACAAAAAGCTTTTTATGTTTGAACGTGTCCACCATGGAGAAGAGCTCCACATGCCGATTACAGTAATCTGGGGTGTCACACCTGAGGATAATGGTGACCCTTTAAACCCTAAAAGCAAAGGAAAGCTGCAGCTAGATACCAGTTTTAATATTGCTAGCCCAGCTTCACAGGTCTGGATTTTGCGTTTCTGTCAGAAGTTAAGAAATCAAACCTTTTTTTATCAGACCGACGAACAAGATTTCACAAGCTGCTTCATTGAAACTTTTAAGCAGTGGATGGAAAATCAAGACTGTGATGAGCCATCTCTTTACCCCTGCTGCAGCCACTGGAGCTTTCCATACAAACAAGAAGTTTTTGAATTATGTATCAAGAGAGCTATAATGGAGCTAGAAAGAAGCACAGGGTACCATTTAGATAGTAAAACCCCAGGGCCTCGCTTTGACCTTAATGACACCATCAGGGCCGTGGTGTTGGAGTTCCAAAGCACCTACCTCTTCACCCTGGCTTATGAGAAAATGCATCAGTTCTACAAAGAGGTGGACTCATGGATTTCAAGTGAGCTTAGTTCTGCTCCTGAAGGTCTTAGCAATGGTTGGTTTGTGAGTAACCTCGAATTTTATGATCTTCAGGACAGTCTTTCTGATGGTACTCTGATTGCCATGGGTCTTTCAGTTGCTGTTGCATTTAGTGTAATGCTTCTTACAACTTGGAATATAATCATAAGCCTTTATGCAATCGTTTCAATAGCTGGAACTATTTTTGTCACTGTAGGCTCTCTGGTTCTTCTGGGATGGGAGCTAAACGTGTTAGAATCTGTCACAATTTCGGTGGCTGTTGGCTTATCAGTAGACTTTGCTGTTCATTATGGAGTGGCTTATCGCTTAGCCCCTGACCCTGACCGAGAGGGAAAAGTCATTTTTTCTCTAAGCCGAATGGGTTCTGCTATTGCAATGGCTGCCTTGACTACGTTTGTAGCTGGAGCAATGATGATGCCCTCGACAGTGCTGGCATACACGCAGCTTGGCACTTTTATGATGCTTATAATGTGCATTAGCTGGGCTTTTGCAACATTCTTCTTCCAGTGCATGTGCCGATGCCTTGGACCCCAGGGCACTTGTGGCCAGATCCCACTACCAAAAAAATTGCGGTGTAATGCCTTCTCTCAGACCCTTTCAGGAGCCCAAGGAGGCAGAGGTCAAAATAAGTCACATCCTGTTAGCAAGTATCAGCTGGATTCCAGAAGTCAAAAACCAGAAATGGAGCATGAGCACTATGAGCTCGAGCCTCTGGCGTCACAGACCGGTATCTGCAACCCCGCAGAGAAGGTGACGTACGAAGAAACTCATATCTGCTCAGAGCTCTTCAGCAGCCGGCCCCAAAACACGTGTATGCCAATGCATCCAGCCTATAATAGTGAAGTGAGTAAAAGCATAAAAAACGTTGCTGGTTCAGCTGTGCTGCAGACGTCTATTGACCAACACGCCATGTGCCCGGTTTTCTCCCAAAACAGGCAGTGTAGCTGTCCTGATGCGTATAAGCAGGTGGCAGTGAAGTGGAGTCCACACTCCTGTCAGCAGTTGAGCGACACCTTCTGTTACCAGTGTTCTCCTTCACTGGGAACTATGCAGATCCAGAGTTCTGTAGCTCCTCTAAACACTTTACAGCAAGCTGCCGAAGGTTATATGCACCCAGTCCAGCACGTCCTCCACTGCAGTTGCCTTCAAGGAAGGCTCAAAAGAACGATGACTCAGAACTCTCTGCCTAAAAATTTCTTCCTCCAGTCCGTGCAACCGTTTCAGGCGCATCAAAGAATAAACAGGACAGATACACATGCTCATCAAAACCCAGAGGAAAACGTAAGAACTGTTCCAAAGGTGATGAGCTGCTCACAGTTTCTCTGCCGAAACGCAGGGCCTCTAATAGTGCGTTGCTCTGAATGTGAGAACAGCATCTCAAATAACCCAAAGGGATTCTGTCAGCAGACAGACAAGTGTGATGAAAAGGGTGGTACAGAAGCAAACGGGATTGAAAGCAAGAAAGCCTCTCTGTCAAAGCAGAAAAAGAAAGCTGAGGGCAAGATAAATCAGCATTCTTTACAGAATGAGCAGGTTTTGAAGGCTGACCAAAATGATAAAAAGCACCTGCCGAGTAGGTCAGTGAGAGAGGTTCGCCACGAGGGTTGCCATGAAAGTTCACACTGTTGTAGCAAGGCTATCGCAGTGAAGTGCAATTCTGTTGACTGTCAAATGCCAAACATCGAAGCCAATGTGCCTCCTATGTTAATGCGCCCAGAACTTTCCAATGAAAGTTTGTTAATAAAAACACTATAATAAACCTTTAATTTGGCAATCCTGTGTCTTTATTTTAAAATTAACTTCAAAACGCTAAAAAGGAACATCTTGAATAAATTTGAATTATAATTTGCCTTTTGGAATGAAAAATGTATTTTATAGAATAGTAACATTTATACATTTCATAAAGCCATTACATGTAGTAAAACCTGATGTTGTCCAGAATGTTTTTTTGCTGTAACTCGTAAGATGGATTATGCTTCATTTAGTTTTTGCCCCAAGGCATTGGAGTTTGATTTCTCCTTATAAACCATTCAAGAAATAAAGCATTGAAGAGGAACTCCCTTTTCTGAAGCCAAGGCTTGTGAGATCAATACCATTTGGGGCAGACTGAGATGGCCACATTTCCTGAGTACATAATTTACCTTTATTCTACTGCTGCCTTGGCAGGCTTATGCACACCTTGAAGCAGTGGCAGGACTATAATTGGGTTCATTCAGGGTTATCTGAAAGACCAGCTCTGCAGGGCAGGCTGTTTTTGGAATATTTTTAAACTGTTCATCCTTTCAAAATCTAAAGAAAGGCTCTTGGAGGTAAACAGCATTTGCACTGCCCTTGTTGCCTTTCTGTTTATATAGTGCAGTAAAACATTTTAAACTGCCCTTTCTGGCAGTTACTGTAAAGACTTTACCAATAAATGCCAGAGAATACAGGTGGAAACAATAGTAAGTGAACATTATTTACTTCTCAGTAATGACAAGAAAAATACAGTTTACATTGATGACAGATGTATGTACATAAAATCAAGAGTTACGAAAGGGGCATGAAGTGCCTTGCAGTATTGAACTTCTTCCCACGAAGTTAACTGCTGTGGAGAAAGGCGTAGTTAATGCACATGCTCTAGACTTACTGTCAACAGTATCAGGTTAAATCAATTCAAAAGGCTCAAATGCATAAATTAAAATATCGTGTTCTGAGTGTTCTTATCCAGAGAAGTTCCAAGATGAAGTTACAAAGGCTGAACTAAACCCTATAGCCAAGACACTGGTATCTGTGTAAATACAGGGTTTGGTCACATGACAGCTGTGAATAGTTGTGGGAATACTTGCTGGTGTCATTATTCAGGGAGAGAGTGGATTTGAGAGCTAGGCATCTTTAGCATGTTATAATTCCTATGTACCTTAATGACAAGTCTCTCTTCATATAATCATTAGGTATGCTGGTTGTGTTGATTTACTAGACACAGACGATGCATTTCATGGGCTGGTGTGATGTCATGTATTTGTTGTGTAATGAATCACTGGAGGAAAAGCCTGGCTTTTTCTGTCCTGGTGTTTGTGTTGAAGGGATGCAGAATATTTATATCATACAACAAACCACTTTGGTTTGTCTGGGAGTAGTGATGTTAGCACTTGCATATCTCAGTGAAAGAGATATATCTCAAGAGGCTGAAATCTATGGTCAAAAGCTAAGATAGCTTAACAAGGTTTAAGAAAAGTATCATTCTTTCTTAGTTAGAAAACTCAGTTTTAATTACTTTGAAACTTGTCTCTCAATTTAGAGCCAGAGTCTTTCTAAACGTTTGTAATGAGAGCAATCCAAGGCTTTTGTGTGCACCTCAGAGGCCATTAATTATGAAGAGCTAAGACTAGCAGTGCTAGCAATCTGAAGAAATTAGAAGGGATGAGAAATTAACTGGGCTGTTGCTATTGTCCAGCTTTTTTACTGCCCACTGCACCTGCCTGAGTGCAGTTTGAGTCCAACCTTGCCAAAGCAGTGTGTAATGCTTGCATAGTGCCTGTCACATCAGCTGTCCTTCACAGCAGTGCCTTTGAGACGTGGGCCTTGGGAGAAGTCCTCAGCTAATGCATCTACAGAACAGAGGACTTTTTGAGCTGATGAGCTCAAAAGTGAGATTTTTTTTTTTTTCTGAGCTGGTTTTCCATCCTGCATTTTGGGTAAGGAAGCCACTTTCGACTGCTTTTATTAACAACTGGTTTTATAATGGTGAGGTAAGCAACAGAGATTAATGTTATATTTCCATTATGATTTACATGTTCTTAAAAGCTGATACAGTGGAAAAAAATGGGGCAGATAAGGAGTCGTGTTGTAATGTGCTCTTAGAAAACATTAAAATTAACTCATGTGCTTGGCTAGTGAACGGGATCACTGCTGTATTTGCTTTTTGTGACTTTGCCATTGCCTCCCTGCTAACTGCTTTATCCTTTCCAAGTTGGTTAGCTGGACAAGGAGCAGGTGTTGCCTTAGATGAAGTTTAATACTTAAGGCCATAGCACAGTGTGTGTGTGCGTGTGTGTTTGCTGTGTCTATGTCAATTCACGTGTAGACTCTTAAAATCCAAGCCAACGTGACTCCTGGAGAGTGGGAGAGAATCGGAGTTGGTTCCAGTGACAGGTGAAGGCTGATGAGGCTACACATTGCTGTGTCCCCAGAAAACTCTGGAGAGAAAGAAATAAATACTAATAAGTAAATTTTTCCCAGCTACCAGGAACAAATGAGGAGAGGTGGGATTCTGTTCCACTCCAGGAAATCTTAACAAGAACCATTACATCCTACTGACACATCTCTCGAAGACTTGCCAGTGATAGCCAAGTCCCAAGAGAGGCTGATAAGCCTAAAATACTCCAATTTCCATTAACTAATTTGCTATCACTGAGGTCCTCCCACACACTGGGATTGTAGAGGGAATGTGGATGTGTGCCCACCATGTAGTGTGGCTGAGTGTGGTGCCCAGGTGGGCTGAGGGCCCTGCCACTGGCACTGGCTGGCGCTTCCTTCCTGAAGTAGCATTGTCCTGGCTTTACAAGATGCAGAGCTTTATTTCTATGCATAATCCACGCTGGGGTGTTTGGGAATTGTTCTGTCAGTGATGACACATGTAGCTTGAGACATGACAGGTGAGCTTTCGGCCTTTCCAAAGTCTAGGAAAGACTTCATGGTAACTTGTACATGTAGAGCATCTTTAAAGTGACATGTCTTTGATTATTCAAGGAAGGAAAGAGACTTTATGTGAGAAGTCAGGGGTCTGGTTTTGGCTCTTAAGTTGCTAGTATGCTTTCTTCAGGAATAAAAAATACAAGCCAGAATCTTCCTGGGAGTGGGGCTTGTATATGAGACCATCTCTTGCAAATTCACTTCACCTAGGGGAAAAAAATTGTATTTAATGTATTAGATACCTTAGTTATCTGTATTGTCCTTAGGGTCTGTGTTTTTCAGGTCATAATCACATTTATAGTGTGGATAACATTGATTGGTTTTAAAAAAAGATACAATAATTTACATTATGTCCTTTAAAATATTACACCAGGCTCAATACATAATCACCTGGAATGCAGTTACCTTGTACAAAGTATTGGTAGATGGGTAGGTAGCTGATAGAATAGTGTACAGGATTTTTAAGTTACTCTTCCATTGTTTATGGTTTTAAAGAAAATTAAAATCCATCTTTTTGCCATCACCCATAATCAGTTTGATTTTTTTAACTGATGGGGGAGAATTGCTTTGAAGTGCTTTGAATTAGGAACACCTCATTTTGCCAGATGCAGTCCTGGCAGTCAGTCCAAGAAGGCTCTAAAAGTACAGGTTGACAAATGACAAAAATTTTAGCACTATAAGAAATGTCAAACGTGATAAAAATTGAATATATTTTACTTATATAGAGAACATTATACTACTTAATATAGGTAGCAGATGGGTGATTCAGGCCAAAATCACACTGACTTCATTGAATTGGACCTTAAATTTTTTCCACATGCTGGCATGCTATATTAAATTTTACTTTTGCCATTAACATCTGAAGTGCCTATACATCTAGCATTTGATTTATGATAGTGAGCTGGGACACCGTCCTACTAAGTGTTGCAAATTCCCACAACACGAAACAACTCCTGCCTTAGCAATAAAAAGCTCAGGCTGTAGAAGTTATAGTCTGGAAGAAAGGCAGCAGCTTCTCCGAGTTCATAACAGATCTCCGCAGGCTCATGAATTTGGATGCAGTGTCACTATCGCAGAACTACCGTCACTGTAATGGTGTTATCCCTTGACTATTTATTCACTCACTTTATCAGAAAAAGGCCTCTGAGGTCTGGAGAGTCTCTAACATAGATCATGCCCAGCGTAGAGAGGCTGCAGTTTTTAGGTACTACAGCGCTGTAATGTCTGAATACTAAGTAGTCTTACACACCAGGGACTCTTAACTTTGCTGCTTCCTTTTGCTTTGCAGCCCGTATTCCAAAGGTTTTTCCGAAAGTCCCTACTTAAGAAGGTTGCATAGAGTCAGGTGTTTCCTGGAGACACATAATTTTGGGTATTTTGGTATGCCTGAAATCTATTAAAGGTAATGTGTCCAGCTTGGGTTTGGATTCCATTATTTTAGGTTTTGATCGATGTCACTTTACCTGCAAATGGACAGGCGTATTCCAGGGGAGCAGCTGGTTGTTGCTTTTATTTAAATTCTGTTGGTTAAAAATGTGTGTTGAGTTTAGTTCCCAAAGCATTCATTTAAAACTGCTGCTGATCTGTCTTCCTAAAAGCAGCAGAGAGAACACTTGTTCTCTTGCTGTGGCCTGGCCACAATGGTGGTAGTGTTAGAAGCTGAACTCTTCCAGCACCGAGTCTTTGGATGGCTTTGCTTTGAGGCCTAAACAAACTTTCTTAAACCCTTGTAAAGCCTTAACCAAAATTGTCTGTGGATTTATGGTAGCAGCAATTCTAGCACGTTTCTCTGTGGCTTTGGAAGGCTGAAGATTATTCGTAACGGAGTCGTTAGTGAAGCTGGCTGTGTTACAGTGCCCTGATCCTTGGAAAACAGTGTGACCAAAATACACACGGAGTAATGGCAGGCCCTTAAAAATTTGACTTAAGCCATGTCTTCTGCATACAATATTTTAAAAGTATGATTCACTAATAGGAAATGGCATAGCTTAAATTTTTAGATGGATTATGTACTGAAATTATTGCTGAAGTTACATGTATTTGAAGTCTTTTTTAGGATAAATGAAGGATACTTGAGGGCAGCTTGGCTGGGCATGATGGACAAGGTGGCACTTCTGGTTGTCTGCCCTCACCCAACCCTTGGAGCAGGTCACCTGGAGTCACCTTGCTGTAGCAGCAGCGTTCAGGAGCTGACAGAGGAGCTGCCAGGTACCTGCAGTGTGGTGGGAGCAGAGGGGCAGCAACTGCATCAGCTGCCTCTTCTCTCCTTCCCTCACTGGTAAAGTTCTCCCTTTGGTAATAAAAAAAACCCCTTCATTGTGTCGCGTGCTGAGGCAATAATTCCTCTCTCACTTTAGTGGTATAAATCACAAATAAGTTAATTTGAGTTATTTGAGCTGTGTTAGTGTAAGAAAGAGGTATCACAGCTGCCGAGTTATTTGCCCTCGTAAAAATTCCTTAGTGTTTGGCCCAAAATCCACTTTTGAGGAGAAATGTTTATGTGCAAAAGCAAAACCCATGGATGTTCTTATGGTCCAGGTAAAAAATGAACAGAAATAGGCTACTTGAAGGCATGTGAAAAAAGATTGACAGCACAGAAAAGTTGGTTTAACACTGCTTTTAGTGGGGTGTTCTGCTGAAGCCATTTCTTACAAAAATAGTCTGTTTCAATATATACTTTTAAATCTGTGTTTTTAAAATTTATGTTTTAAATATCTGTTTTATATCATAGTATTGTCCTAAATATTTTTCATTTGTCCTGAACATCAAACCTTTTCCCTAATAAATGCTCTTTTCAATAAGATGGAATTTGCATTTATGGCTGTCACAGCAGCAAAGCTGTCCAAGTCCATCATTCACCTTTTCTTCTATTCTGTGTTCTTAGTTAGGGTTCTGTCTCATATGAACCTAAATTTTGTGACTTTTCTTAGATGTGCTAACAGCTTGATTTCTTTCCTGAGATGGTACTGAGTCTGTTAAGTGATAAGTGTACCTTATTCTGTGATAAACGTGCATGTAGCAGGCCTTCCTCTCCTTTTGCTGATTCCTATTTGTCTTGAATACTTGAAATACAGCTTCTGTTGTTGTGTAGCATAATCTCTTTGATCCTTTCTTAATGGAGAAGCTTTATTTACATTTGGGGAGTACAATATGTCAGCTTTTTAAGACTTCACAGCTGTATTGCACTACGAAATAGGGCTGAAATAGGGAGTATTGTGTTACGTGGACACTGGTTTGGATATTTCTAGCCGTAGGTAGTTACATAATATGGAGGTGTTTTATTTGGCATAGCACTGAGAGAGTACAATCTTCACAAAGACGGGGATTATGAATTTTGTAGCATAAATGGCCAATAATAACTTACTCTCACCTTTTGTGTAGCACTACCTTCACACAAAGAAACTTAAAAGAAGTAATTCAGGAAGTATTAAGCAAAACAACATAAAATGGAAAAGTGTTTGGATTACAGTGGCTTGCCAGGAGGTAAGCTCTGCTCCCTTCTCAATTCTACAAGGTCTTTATAAACCACCTTAATATGTCTCAGGTGGACAACGTGCTGTTGTTGAATGAGAATTCAAGAAACTGTCCTCTGATATCTCTAGGCAGTATCACTTTGCAAAGAAGTCTGAATAACAAGACTGGGTAAAGATGCCTTACCAAAATAAAGTGCCACAATGAAACTATCATTCAAATGTGTTAATCTGGCTTTCTCATCGTTTGCAGCTGAGAAACATTATGGGGCTTGAACTAATACATTTTAACTGCAAGCCTGTATGCAGGAATTTGAGACAGCTCAGTAGGTTCCCTAGATAACTTAGATATCTAACCTTCCATTAGCTCAGTTAAGACAGCAAGAGAGAGAGATAATCCCAAATCCTTATTTGCATTGAAATACCCTTGTACACTACACAGAGAGAGTAAATGTCTTGAAAACGTGTGTAAACCACAGTATGGGAAAATACAATAACTTTTATGATCTCAGCGTAATAAGCATGAAACAGAGTTGCAAACAATAGCACATACAAGGTGATTGATGTTTAATTAGGGAATTGTAAATTTCTCTGCATTTGAAAACACCGATATTTGAAAAGGCCACTTTCCATGAACCTGCAATAAATCATAGAATCATTTAAGTTGGAAAAGACATTTAAGATCATTGAGTCCAACTGTTAACCCAGCTCTGCCAAACCCACCACTAAGCCATGCTCTTAAGTGCCACATCTACATATCTTTAAAATACCTCCAGGAATGGTGACTGACCACTTCCCTGGGCAGCCTGTTCCAGTGCTTGACAATATTTTCTGGGAAAAAAAATTCCTAATACCTACTATAAATCTCCCCTGCTGCAACTTGAGGCCATTTCCTCTTATCCTATCACTTGTTACCTGGGAGAAGAGACTGACCCCCACCTGGCTACAACCTCCTTTCAAGTAATTGTAGAGAGTGATAAGGTCTCCCCTGAGCCTCCTCTTCTCCAGACTAAACAACCCCAGCTCCCTCAGCTGCTCCTCACAGGACTTGTGCTCCAGACCCTTCACCAGCTCTGCTGCCCTTCTCTGGACACGCTCCAGCACCTCAGTGTCCTTCCTGTAGTGAGGGGCCCAGAACTGGACACAGTACTCAAGATTGGCCTCACCAGTGCCAAGTACAAGGGGACAATCATTGCCCTGGTCCTGCTGCCCACACTGTTGCTGATACAGGCCAGGGTGCCATTGGCTTTCTTGGCCACCTAGGCACACGCTGGCTCATGTTCAGCCAGTGCTGACCAGCAGCCCTCTTTTCCTCTCTGCCTCCAGCCTGCAGCGCTGCTTGGAGTTGTTTTGACCCAACTGCAGGACCCGGCACCTGGCCTTGTTGAACTTCATCCAATTGGCCTCAGCCCATGGGTCCAGCCTGTCCAGATCCCACTGTGGAGACTTCCTGCCCTCCAGCAGATTGACAGTCCCACCCATCTTGAAGTCATCTACAAACTGACAGAGGATGCACTCATTCCCCTCATCCAGATCACCAATAAAGACGTTAAACAGGGCTGGCCCCCAATATGGAGCCATGGAGAACCCTGCTACTGACCAGCCACCAGCTGGATTTAACTCCACTCACCACCACTCTCTGGGCCCTGCCATCCAGCCAGTTTTTACGTGGTGAAGGTACACCCATCCAAGCCATAGTCAGCCAGTTTCTGCAGGAGAACACTTTGGGAAGGGATCAAAGGCTTTACTTAAGTCCTCGTAGGAATTTGGTCACCACATCTTAGTAGGAGATCAGGTTGGTCAAGCAGGACCCACCTTTCATCAGTCCATGCTGTCTGGGCCTGATTCCCTGGTTGTCCTGCATGTGCCACATGATGGCAACCAAGTTGATCTGCTTCATGATCTTCCCTGGGACTGAGATGAGACTGGCGGGCCATAGTTCCCTGGAGACTCCGTCAGCCATTCTTGTAGATGGGCTTAGTCACATTTGCCTCCTTCCAGTCAACTGGGACCCCCCCAGTTAGCCAGGATAACTGGTACGTGGCAGAAGGTTGCTTGGTGAGCACTTCCACCAGCTCCTTCAGGTACTCTTGGAGGGATCCCATCTGACCCCATAGACTTGTGTGTGTCTAAGCATAGCAGATCTTGTTGGTACTTGTTCAAGATGGCCAGTAACTCAGTACATCCAAATAGTTTTTAGTGCTATAACTTTGATATACTCCACTTGGCATCTGTTATACAGGTCCACAGGTACATCAGTGCAGAGAATTTGTCTGTCACCAGTCAGGACTTTGGGTGGGGGCTGAACTGCCTCCTGAATGAGCAGCTCAAAACTGACACCATGTCTAAAAGCAGAATGTGAATATGTTTCTTTGGCTCATCCCAGATACTGGTTTGTTGTGGACAATAGAGAAGGGAGGTTGACATCTGTACTTGTGTTTGTCCCCTGAATACAGAAGCTTTGCCCAGCATAGATGTTTCAAAATTCAAAATGTGAATGAAGTCCTTGTGATGCTGTGACCATGTGGCTGAAACTGTGGGTATGTGCTTGGGTTCTTTGGTTGTTCCACACATACTTGTATTTTTGTAGCTAAGAAGTTACTGACATTCAAACTGATTAATTTTTCACTTCACCCTGTTTAAGTGCAAAAAAATAGCCTCATCTGTTTCCATTTTGGTGCTCTCAAAGGCACACTCTGTTTAAATTCATATTTATTTTAAGTACATAAAAACTAGAATAATATGCTCCAGTCTTAAACTCCTATTATTATAAACTGATGTTTAATGTTATCATTACTTCAGTATTTTTATAAATGGACCAGCACAGTAAGGACATATAAGTTCTGATTTAATTTACCCTTTTTAGTACTTTGTAATTAAATTGCATGATGCCTTTAAAATAATGAATTTGAAATGCTGGGCCTGGGTGCACAGGTGATTCAATGTGCCTACACATGGCTTTAAAACTGATTCAAACCTGGGGGGAAAAAAGACAAAACACTTGACCTATAATAGTGAAACGGGAGCCAAATGGGCTTGATTGCTAGCAAGTCTGTGGCATTTTTCACAATCCTCCTTTCAAGACTGACTCCACCCTTGTTCTGTCTCTAAGTTTCCCCTTCCAGCTCAGCTCCGGTTTCCTTGCGGTGTCTGAACGTGCATCCTAAAGGACAAGAGCTGGTGATTGTAGTGCAAGGGGCCACCCAGTTCAGAGGGGCTGGTTGTGCCATTGTGTGCCCACTTTTAAGGCTGTGTTTCCAGGCACAGAGCTTGGGTAAGAACCACTGTTACGTCTCATGCAGTTCTCTGAGCAGAGGGAGGAATTGATCTCAAGACGTAGAGCAGGTGTGGTGGCCTCTGCAGCAGGGGGGCCACTGGGCCATGCAATCCCTGAGGATTTGCCTCCAGTTGTCAGAACTCTCAGCAATTCTTCTGTCTGATACCAGGTTTTGTCCACTGCCATTGTGCTACTCTGCAAGTTATTCCTCCTTTGGGCAACCGAGAGCGGCTCCTTCCTGGTGCTCCTGTTTCTCAAATCCTTGCAGTTGCTGCTGCCTGCAAAGAGGCCCCACCGAGGAAAAAATCCCTGCTGCTTGTGTACAGCCTTGCTGGAACCCCTTGTTAAGTGGAGGAGAGCTGGCAGGATTCATTTATTTAAGTGGCCTTGCCCCAGAGGTAGCTGTTTGTGTTGTCACCTCCTCTGCCACCCGCGGTCTGGGAAGAGAGCAGGGGCAGTGTGAGCTCCTGAGGTGGACTGGAAATGTCAGGGCTGTGGATTTAGTCGTCTGACTATGCGAGAGCTTAGAAATCATCCTGGTGTCTAACATTTGCTGTCTCGCTCTTTTTTTTTTGATACCTTTTAGCCTGAATAGCCTGGTTGATGTGAAAGCCTCCTAGAGTCTTCAGCTTCTATACTTGCTCTGGTTTCACATTGTATTTTAAGATCAAGAGAGCAAAGACTCATGTCAGATGTTGTTGCTGTTAGTGTCTTCCCCCTTCCCTCCACCCAAGTCCATTCTATCTGGAAATGGGTCCACCCTTCCTTAGGAAACCCAGACAGTGAGGAAGCCACAGCCTCTTCATGTTTTTACATTTAGGTGTGCCTGCCTGGATATAGATTTCCTCAAAGCTATCACAGCCCTCAGATTGGTTTGTTTTTACTTCAGAGGATCTGAAGTCATATTTCAGTGCATTGAACTGGATGCAACTCTTGTTTGTAACCTCTCCCACAGCGGGAAGGAAGATGGGGAAGACAGGCTGGAACTGTGTCAAAAGACTCAAATCTCTTCCATCCCTTCTCTGTAGAACAGTGGCTGATCTGTAGCTGATGATCTGAACTGAGAATTAGACTCCCAGCTACCAAGTTTTGCCATATAGTGAATTAGTTCAGTAAAGTGAGATCTTGGAGCTCCAGCCTGTCTGAGTATGGATGCAGCACCTAGAGCTGATTGCTGACATAAGAAAAAACATATGCATCTTGGCCTGAAATCCCTCTGTTCTTGCTGCAGAAAACCTCCAAATTAAATGTGGGACAGGAAAGCTACTGACTACGTAATAGTAATCCGAGATGTACCCCCCGTTATCTTCTTCATACATCCAGTCCAGGTGCAACCTTCTGGAAGCACACGTGTCTTTTCTCAGTGACTGTCCAGAGAACCTGAGATCCTAATTTCAGAGAGCAAACCATACCTAACTGGGAACATCACCCTGTAAAGATTCTCAAAGGTTGCAATGTATTCTTGGCTGCCAATGCACTATAGTCTCTTACCTGTTAACTCACATACAAGGGGATTGAAACCTGAACCCGGAATAACACTGGAAAGCTGGAAAAGCATGAGAACAGGTGGAATATTTCTCTCCTCTCTGATGTAGCTATCTTGGCAAAGGGACTACTTTCCTTCCATAAATCTGCTTGACCAGGTGAAGGAAAAGGTTGACAGCCTTACCTGACATACCTGACCTGCTCCCCTTAGCTACCAAAGGAATCCAGCTGGGACAACACAAGGTCTGGCCTGGTTTATTTGTCCTGCCTTCAGTACTCAGCTCCCACAAGTATCTCTGTGCTGTGGTGTGGTCTGCAATAGGAACTAAAACCTTCTGTTGGATGTCATCCTATACAATGGTCTTTAGTATTTGCCTTTTAGGGAGAAGGCACCTCCTTTTCTGGATAACTGGTTACCTATGTCATGATTGGGTTAAAACAGTGGTTACAGTGGTCCCTGGGCCAGTGCTCTGAGCCCAGTTCTTGTCTCTTGTCTTCCCTATGATGATACTTCAAATCCAATTCATCTTCCTCCTAATAGCCCTCAGCCATGTGCTGGCTTGGAAAAGCTTAATTCCCTAGACTAATCTATTGTTCCCATTTGTATGTGTGTGTAGTTTTTAACAGGAAAAGGCATGGATTATAGTGTATGGCACCAGGCAGCACTCACCCAGGATACCTGGTAATACTGCTTTGTGTGCAATATTTGTGTTAATAAAAACACTATAAACCTTGTGTGCTCTTTGTAAACTAAAATAGTGGATATCCAGTTCAGAATCTTCCAGTATGTAAATATTGAGGTTAGGAAATAGTGGTGATTTTGTTCTTAGAGATCAGCCGTTTTCTTGCACACCTCTGCACTTACACATCAGAGCCATCATTTAATTAAATTTTGAACAAAACCTCTCTGACCCTGGAATTTACAGTCATCCTTTCCTGAATGAATAAATTAGTTGGGAGACAGTTTTTCTGTTAAAGATCTCTCGTGATATACACATATGTAAGTGTGTGTATAAAAGCAAAAGGTAAATAAGCAGATTTCTTTAAAGGTTAGATCTGGTCATAAAGGTTGAGAATGTTAAAAAAAAAATTCAGAGTCTTGTTCTTAAGTGTTTAGGCCAACTGAAGCTTTGACATCAGCATACTCTACTTGAGGAAGCTAAGGTTTACATTACTTTCTAAAAATGTAATCTTTCACTTCCAGCTTTCTAAGAAATTTTGGCCTTTCTTCCCTTACACAGCATCTGGCCACATTATGCCAATTCATTCATCACCTCCACATTGTGTTGCTGTGGTTTGCTCCATCTGAAGCTGGTTTGAAGGTGGTGCACGGATTTCAGTGGGGACAGCATGTGATGGCCTGCCTGCCTTCTCTGTGCAATTAAAGCCTACTCTCTGCTGCTTCCCATTTAGTTCCAGTCCCAATGTAAGGCACTGATCTAGTATTCAAGTTGACAAATGGATCAAGCTTCAGCCACATTGCAAGCTGAGTATTAATCTGTGAGTGACTGTGGCTGCTGCATTCTTGTAGGACCACACCAGGCACACAGCCCAGATGTACCTGTTCTTTGGATGAGCAAAAAGGAAAAACCTCTCAATGTACATTAGATGAATGTAGAATGAGAACTCCCTGAGGATGCATTTTGGAGCTTCTTTAGAAAGCCTTTTTATACTCGGATCTGTAAAATGAGAACTTCGTTCTTGTCTCTCTAGATCTTCTCCCACCTATCCTTCTCTACCAACATATTTACCCAATGAATGTCGACCTCCAAGAGGGAAGCCTGTCAGGCACTACATGGTATCTGCTTGATTTCTGTAATATTACAGAATAAGTGAGGGCAACAGTGAAAAGAATGCCAATATAAGGCAGGCAGTTTGGTTGTCCAGCGTTTTCATTTCTGTATTGTTTCTGCAGCCTTTTGTGGATGTTCCCAGGTTTTACAGATAAGTAGAAGGTCAGCCCTGGAAGGCAACGATATTACCAGGGAGAAGTAGATGGAAGAATTAGGGAGAGCCAGGTAATAAATATATAGAGAGGCTACTCCTGATTCAGAATTTTCAGAGTTCCAGGAGAAGGCATCATGTCATAAATTACATCTCCACTGTGATTGCATGATTATTCTTATTTAAATTATGTATGTAATAAAAAGACGAGCCTAATTCTCAGATAATGGGTTAATTCTAAAGCACTGGCAGCCAGATAAATCCTTCTTCTGCCTGGTAAATAAAGCAGGGATAGAATTGGCTACTCAGAAATGTATTTAATATTGATGAAGGAATAAAAGGGACACATGTAGAGACAGAACAGTGGACCTGAGTTGTACATGTGCCTCTGAGACTCGGTATTACTGTCCTGTTGAGTATGGGACTTTAATGCCTTGAATTAGGAAGAACTGCCAGACTTAATGAAGGCAGTGTGACCAGTGATTGCAGGACCAGTGATTAGAACTAAACTAATTAGAATTAAACAGTGCGTGCAGAACTGTAATATGGGCCCTTGGTGCATATGCAGACAATACGCTTCGAAGCAACTGTAGTACCTTCCCAGACACTCATCAGTGTGTTGGGACGAGTTTCAACAAACAGCCATGTGCGGCTCATCTGCCAGCATTTCAAGTGGAAAGCCAAAATTCCTTTATTTCCTTGGTCTGGATAGCTACACTGTCTGTTTTTTGTACTGCTATAGGTAAAAGAGAGGTGAGTGACTTGTCTGGTCAAGATGCTTTCTTACCATTGCTTCCAGTTGTGGCTGTTTCAAGAAAGGTTTACATGCTCATTGTTTTCTCACCGGAGCGTTGTATGGGTGAGGGTCGCGGAGCTATTTTTTCGTGACCGCAGCTGGCAATTAGTTTATCCCCTTGAAACATGACAGTTGATACTTTTGGACATTCTTCATTAGCTGGTGTAATATTAGATGCTATTCTTATTCTTACAAATGTCTAACCCAGTGTTTGTTCTCTGAGCTGGCTCTGGCGGAGGATATCCGAGCAGAAGAGAGCAGAACAAGGAAGACAGTGTCCTGATGCGCCGTGACTGATGGTACTGGGAATGCATAACAGTAATTGCAGCTTTTTCCTGCCCTGGTTTCCCCTTCCTGCTGATACTGAAGTCAATGAGGGTTTGAAATAATTCTTCAATATTGTGTTTGTGTAATAATTACTGATATTGTGAACAATGAAGACAACAGATTGACATGCCACAAGGAAATGTTAAGTGTTGTTGCTGAGGGGGTCACACAAAATATACTGCAAACAGGATTTGTTCAAGTGAGATGGAAAGTCAAAACCTTCCCCAAGTATTTATAGTTCAAGAATTTGTTCTAAATTTTGCCAAGAGAGCAACTTGTCCAAGAAAGCAGTTTCTGGAATAAATCAAAGTTGTTGTTGCCCCCAGGGCCTCACTGAGATGTTCTTCTCAGATATCAGCTGCATGAGAGATGAAAATAAGTGTGTCTTTCTGACTGACTGCTGCTTTACCTTGTCTTTCCAGCAGCCTGGAGAGAATTAAGAGAGTCCCAGGCCTGGAGTGAATGTGGAGTTGTCAGAAAGCACAATATTTCAGAGGCCTGAGTTTTCAGTGAAAACCTCAGAGCGTGGCTGAACTGGAAAACTCTAAAGAAAAACACAAACAGAAGAAATTCAGCCATTTAATGAAATAAGTCCCATTTATCAGCCCTGGATATTACTGTCTTTAGCTGTGTCTGGCCATTGATTGGCAGTAGCAAGTGCTAGTTTTGTTCTGCTTGCCATTCAGTGAAGGGCACCAGGCAGGGATAAGAAACAGTGAGCCCTGTACTCCCGAAAATGTAATCTTTAAAAAGAGAAGCAGAGGAGAGAATAAGAAATAAACAATCATGCTACACTTTTTGAACTGATGCTGCATGATACCTGAATTCAGGGACTCAGACCTCCAGGGTTATTGTTTATTTCAATTCTTATTACTATGATTTTATTCAAGTGTAGTCTGGACAATTTTGAAATGTCAGAAATGCTTTGTAAGTCTCAGAGTGTTATTATAAGGCTTATGAAGCAATGATTATAGAAAAATGATCTTTAAAAACTTTTTCGTTTTGAAGGCCTTTACATACAGCATAAACACCTTATTAATTCAAAATATTTCACCAACATTTATACAGAAAATGTCCACGTTTCTTAGTGGCTGCTTGACATTTTCTCTTTCTCTCTCTCAAGTCTTTCTATTTTGCTACTGAAAAAAGTGAATGAAGAGGAAAAGTGATAAAGGAAATCAACCAAACAAAAAAAAGAGACAAGAAAACTGAAGTTCCTTAACCCAGAGTTCATTTTTTCCAGAAGATGATTCTGAAAAAACCTGTTTTTGCTGGAAATTAGTATTTTAAATGTTTTCTGAGGAGGAAAAAAAAAAAAAAAAGCCTCAATCTGATAAGGAAAGCTTGTTTTGTTTAAGACTTTGATCTCCTTCCGGCCCCTGGCCTTTGTGCAGCTTTGTCTACCCTTTTATAAATCACAGGCTGGGCTTTTCACTCCAATTTGGGAAGAATGTCAGGTATGCCTGTGTCAAACAGCCCACATAACCTTCTCTGCTTTAAGGCACACACTGACATTAAGTTGTCTCTGTGTAACAGTGCCCATGGTATCTGGTTTATCTCTCTCACCTCAAGGTGAAGTCACCTTCCACACTTTTTCAGGTAACAATTAAAACCAGTCTCTGCCCAGACTTCTCAGCTGTACCGTGTGTGCCTGATGCTTGGCAACACCAGTCCCCACAAAGAGAGGCTACAGATGAAATCCAGCTGCAGCAAAACCTGGATTCCCCTTAATTTTAGCATCAGAGGATTTGAAAAAAAAATTCATTTCTTTCTCCTGTGTTGCTGATCTTTCTATGTGGAAATGCCTGAATCTCCAGAATCCTTCACTTTCCTTCTTTTCTCCTAGGAAAAGTTACAACTTCTTTCAAGTGCTGGCATCCACATAGCTTATCAATGCTTATAATATCTGCAGTCACTCTGGTTTCAGTGAATTTTTGGGGGCAGTTTTGATTCTCAGCAAGATGTCCAAACAGCGTTGTGCCAGTTTCCCTCGCTGCATACCTTAATTTCTGTTTCAATTTCCTCCTCATCTCAAATTGGTCTATCCCCATAATACCTAGTTCTGCTTCCTTGCTTATTTCCATGTTTCACACAAAACCTGTTTATGGTATTTTCCCTGGCAAAGGCACTTGGAGATTGGGGGTGTTATAAGAACAACTGTGCAATGCCATGACTTTTTTAAATCTCAACCAAATCTCCCTTTTACAAGTTGCAAAGAGACAGGTCACCAAGACCGTACAGTGAAGTTGCTGTCACAGAACGTTGCTTGTATTTCTGACTGAGGTGTTCGGTTTGTCCACCCAGTCCTTGGGCAAAAACTGAGTTCAGTGATGCAGCTGAGCAAAAATGGAACTATTTGATAATTCTCTCGAAAGATTTTGGGTGGTCCAAGTGGTGGTTAAAACAAGTAACGTAAGGATTGTGATTGTGGCCCAGACTGACTTTTTCAGTGACTTGTACTATTCAGCTTCTCTGTGCTCTCAAATCTGAGCAATTGGAGGAAGGTAATGCTGATCATTCAGGGAACTAGGGAAAGTTTACAAAGTGCTCAGGAACTGCAGACTGCTGTTACATGACACAAATTGTCAACAGTTCACCCAGGCATTCCTAATGTGCTCCTGAAAGGGACGGCCTAGTTACTGAAACCAGCCTCCTTAGAATCCTGACTGAGAGATCTCATCATCTCCTAACACAGACGGGATGATATGGCCATGAACAAATGGAGAGGAAATGTGCAGAGATGTGAGCACAACTTCATCTTGTCATTGCACAGCTCTGGTTCCAGAGCCAGCAGGACAGGGATTGAGTCTTGTCTTCTGTTGGAGCACAGATTCAAACCAACAGCAGGAATGGATTTTTTTTTCTGTATGAATTTTTAAATTATTCTCCAAAATTCTGTAGCTGATTCTATTTCACACCTCGCACTTTGCAGCTCTTCAAGATCTGTGTATAGCGTTGTCATGCTTGGAGATGTCAGATTCATTCCGTATGTCAGATATTGCTTGGAAATGAGACAGAAAACAATGGGCTGGAGCGGGACAACTTCCACATGATAATAATGGCATATAAAACCAAATCATAGATACCGAAAATCTTCCGTGACCTAACTGATCTCCCAAGGTAATGGCACTTGAGCATCCTGTGGTACTTAAGTATCACAGTGGATACTTTGTCCAAGGCCAGTTGTATATGTGCTTAGGTTTTGGAATAGTTTTGGTTTGTAGCATGTGCAAATGGAGTGGAAGTCACAGAAGCCACCTGTGTATAATCCAAAGCCAAATACTGTCCTCAAAACTCAAAGAATT
Organism: Grallaria varia; assembly: GCA_013396735.1. Taxonomy (NCBI): domain Eukaryota; kingdom Metazoa; phylum Chordata; class Aves; order Passeriformes; family Formicariidae; genus Grallaria; species Grallaria varia. Next base: position 67,150 of record VWZG01009216.1, read on the forward strand.
TTGCCTTTAGGGTCCTTGATCGATTACCTTGTTCTTCCTGTTCCAATAATAGCTTTTCTGATTCTTTCTCTGAAAAATGAAATCACATTATGAAATTACATTAGCGTGCATTGAGAGAGTAGCAGTTATCTGATCTGACATTTTATGTATTGATTGAAGTGCTGAGAGACAAGAATGTCATGATTTATAACAGTGCAGTGTAAAACTGAGACACAGGTGAGGGAAGGTCACGAAACATGAACAGTAAATGGGAGCTGAGCACACTCAGCTCCTGAGAAGCACGAGCCTGACAGGGCTGCTCTGTGATGGGAAGGAAGGAATGTGGGGGGTTCTTATTCCCCAAACCAAGTTAGGTTTCCTTAGCTGTTTTATTTTTCTCTGTAGTTTTACCAAACTATATGGAACACAAACCACCAATAGTAAGAATATATAGTAATCCAGAACTTCTAATCTACAGGTCTCAAAAATACTTCAGAAAGGTAAAGCAGCAGGGATGTCCCAATGTAAATACCTCGCAGGCTGGTGGGGGAGACAGAACAGCCACCAGCACTCATGAACCTCAGTCCAGAAATCTGTCCTTTTGGCTGAATTGCCTCTAATCATGAGAACAAGAAAGGGTGATGTCAGGGTTGTGTTGTCATCTGCAGTTTGAAATAGCTGGGCAAGTTGCATTTAACTTGAACTGGTTTGTGTAGCACGTTTGGCTTTGTCAGCCTGCCAGTGCTGGCCACTGGGGAAGAGCACAGAGTATCTGTTAGGGGAGGGTTTTTAAAAACAAGATTTTTGCTTTAATTGCTATTTACATGTTCCACCCTTTGCCCTTTTTCAGCTGCAGGGAGATCTTGTTCTATTTTAAAAGCTTGGGCAGGAACTTGAGGCTAGAGACTGCAGCCAAATCAAACAGGAATCTCACCAGCCTAATAGAGGGTTGGCTGATAATAAAGGCTATCTCCCCAAGTCTTTCAAGCTCTCTTCTTCCAAAGACACTCCCTTATCTGAAGCCTCTGGCTTCCCATGAGCGGGTATAAACATCTTCCTATGCGGCAGGGTACCCTTTGACATTAAGAGGAAAGCACAACTCAAGATAAATTGAAGAGGCTTTTATGTCTAATCTCAGTAAGCATTCAGAAACTGTGAATGTCTTTTTATCCTGAGTTGTTGAGGTTTGTTTTGTTTTTTTGGCTGGAAGCACATTTTGCTTGGAGTTTTATTACAACCCTCATGGCTGTTTGTTGTTTTTTTTTTCCTTCAGCTGAGCTGTCAGTGCAGTACTTGTTTGGTCAAGACTTGTGTGTTTACTTGGCATCTTCAGTATATAAAACCTGTGCTGTTCACATGGCTTCCATGCAGCCAATTCTGCTAATATTTTAAGGTTTTGACTAATGTGGCTTGAGGGTAAATGTTTTCTGACTCTAACATTGTACCTTGCTCACAGGAGCAAATTTTGATGACTTTCTTTCATTGGCAGAGGTTTCATCTTTGTCAATTCACTCCTATTCCTCGTTAGAGGTTTTTTTAAAAGGTGTCAAAGCTTTTATTTTTTTTTTTTCATAGCTGTTGGAGTCCTGTCAGTGAACAGCTCATAGAAAGCCCAGTTCACTTTCCTACAAATGCATTAGTTATCTATGTGATGGCAGAAGGTGAGACCCTTACGTTCCCCTTGTAATAGCAACCTCCTCTTCCAGGAGTGCTAAGCTCCAATGCATCCTCCAGGACCTCTTCTCTGATCCTATTTTCATGTCCATTCCCAGCTCTTGCATCCCTACCATGCTTCTCCTGGCTAACTCGAGCCAATGAGGTCTCATTCAGAGCCTGGCTTAAGCAGCCCCATTGTTGTCCTTCAAGACTGAGGCTGAAGGATTTGTGAGGTGCTTTGTGCCAGCCCAGGGCTGTACACTTTGTTTCTGCTGTGCTCCAGACTGGCTGGGAAGATGCTGGAATTGACCTTTCCCTCCCAGCGGCAGTGCCAAAGGCCTCTCTCTTCTGCTTGCTGGGAGCCAATTAGAAAGAAAGCAAAGACATTTCAGCATAAGATTTACCCCTGTGGCTTAGCAGCAGTGGTGTCTTTACTCAAAGCCTGTCTTGAACCTCCTCCTCCTATTCCATGAATAAAGACTGGGAGTCCCTCACAGGTTCATGGTGACCACCACACGCCTTCCACACTGGATGTCCCCCCATATTCGAGCCACTTTCATTTCTTTCAAAGGGAAAATGTCCCTTGAGGCTCATGGTGTGAACTTGTTTTTAGATAAAGAACATGTATTCAACCACCATAATTAACCTTCCATTTTAAACCCTCAGTTGCCAGATCAGCTCCCTACAGGCTAATCTTTCTGTTTGCAGGAATGCGTGAGTGATGCACAGATGCTCTGTCGGATACTTTACCTATTCATTAACTTTGATTAGATAGCATTTGCACTCTGCCATCTAAGAGTGCTGCCACTTTCTGACATAATTAGTGTTCCTCCAATTAGGATAAATGGCTGTTTCATTACTTTTAAGTGGGTCATTAAAGTGCCATTCCTGTCTCCTGCCTCTGGAGCTGACAAGGGTACCTGCACGCTCCTTTTTGCAAAGTCAAATCTAATTTCAGAAGGCTAATGGAGAAGGTAATGTACCAGGGCAGATGCTGCTCATGTCTCCTGCTGAGAGCAGCTCCTGGGTAGTTGATTTTCTTGTGTGCTTGATACTCTGATTTGCGAAACAGAAGTACCTGGTTGCTAAGACACCTTTTGAAGAAGTTCCTGGATGCATCAAAACCTGGGAATTATTTAAAATATGCATTGATAAGCCTCTGTTGCCATATGAATTCCTTTTACAACTGTGAAAGTGTGTGGTTGTCACTGGGAAAACGCAGAGATTGTGCCTTATCAAGAGCAATCCTTTCATCTTTGTTTTTTCTCATCCCCACGTTGGTCCACAGGGATGTCCTCTCTCCAGGGGCCATGCTATTTGTTTGCACCCTGGGTGTAGCAGCCCTTTTAGTTTCTCCAAGAGGCCTTGCAATTCCTTAATCATTAGATACTGCTATAGTATAAACACCATTTTCTGAGAACTAGAGGGCAGATTTCTGGCCCATATCAGAGGACTGTGACTCACATTTTGGGAAGGGATAGAAACATCTCTTTTGCAAGGGAGATTTGAGAATCGTGAGTCACCATGCTGGTCCCTTTCTGTAATTCTTTGGGTTTAGATGTGGAATTCATAGGCAGCTGTAAATTTTTTTAATGCTGAAGGCCGCATCTGAAGAAGAATAATCTTGATCATTCTTGGATGCTCTAAGTCAGAATCTGGTCCAGCTCTGAGATCATCTGGTTCGCCCCATCAAGATCTGATATTGTTTAAAAAAATTTCTCAATGAGGGCTAAGATTTTGGAAAACAAAGATTGTATTTCTTGCTGCAGGATTAATCTCCTCAAGGTGTAGTAAAAACGCATTTTTAAAAGAACTAAAGTATCTATGGAACTCCCTGGGTATCCTTCTATTGATGAAACTGGGTCGGTCAGATCTTAGATTGCTTAAAATGTAAAAAGCCCATTTGTTTTTCTCTGTGTTTTTTGTTTTCCTCTAGTTTTCTCTAATTTTCAAGCTCTTTTGTTTTCTTCTGCCTTGTGGTCTCTGGTTCTATTTTTACTACAACATAATTGCATAAGATTTGTCCTTCCCATTTCATCCAGTAAAAGCCATTTAGATACTGCTCAGGTTCTCATCTTAGGTGACTCATCAAATCCAAAACATCCATTAATCAGTCACCAACTTACCGATTAGGTTTATTTCTAGTAAATGTATCAGCACTGAAGAAAAAATAATTCGAAGATGTTTTTCCCATCCTCCTCAAAGTCAGTGGGTACCAGGCAGATGGGCTGCAACCTTTATCCCCTTCAATGACTTCTCAGTGGGTAGATCGAAACATGCAGAGCAGTCACAAAAGCCAAGTGGGAGCTAGGCAGGAGGGATTAGATCTTAAGGAATTTTATTTAATTAACCTTTCTGCTAAAGCAATCACGTCTCACTTCCCAGACTCTTACCCTCCTAGGTCATGTTTTCCCTATCAAACTGTGAAGTAACACGCAGAATTATATAGCCTTCTTGGTATCTTTGATTTAAAATAAAAATATAAATAATTCTGAAGTGACATGAAAGTATAAATAGACGGAGTATGAAAATATTTACTGCTGTGTAAACAGCTATCAGCCTGTCAAAAATGTATGCAGCTGCTGGCTCTCGGTGGGAGGCAAGCCTGAATCCTGCACCTTGAGCCACTTGTGACAAAGGTTTGCATTGATCCCAGATGCTGCTTTGAAAACTGAGGCTCGATACACCTCTAGTCTTTGCAGGAAGTCGGAATAAACCCAACCGCTTCTGACTAAAATCTGTGCTGGTTTTGCTGTGGATGCTGTTTTGGTGGCGTAGCAGCTTTTAGTGAAGGTTCTGCCTTCAGGTACACATTCCAGGAGAACAGACTGATATTTTGCAGGGCTGAATTTCGGTGACTACCACATTGTGGTAGCTCGTCGGGCATTATTAATGCATGTATCCTGGAACTCTAAAGATGAGGGTCTGGCCTAAGGTTCATAGGTTCAGGCAGGATGTGCTGCTTTGTCATGCCAGTGAAATACAGTCAACAGGATGCGGGGAGGTCTCCAACCTGAGTGTAAGGGCTACCAAAGGGTCACTGAAAGAAAAGCTGCTTCTCCTATATGTGAAGTACAAGCTGTATCACTCCAGAGGGTCTCCTGCTAAGCTTTTTCCTTCAAAGGGTTAAAACTGGGGTCAGAGAGCAGTAAGTGAAAAACTGTGGATTCTGAGGCCATCTGAGAAGTGGAGAATCCACAGCATGGCAGGAGGAAGGGTGAGGCTTGGCTGAGAAGAGCTGCTGTTGTGCTTCTGCAAGATGTGGGTCTGTTCAGTGGATTTCATCACCTACTGCTGTGTCGCATGAATCTGAAGTCTGAGCCAGTTCCTGGATAAATGGCCTGCTCCCATGGGAAAACAGATATAGGAGAAATACCACCTTTCTGGGAAAACTGAGACAGCAGAACAGCCCAGCCATAATGGCTACTTGCAGATTCCTACTTTGTAAAATATTTTACTGAAGGTATTTGTGATCAGTCCCTAAGTTATAGTGCCAGGCCTCTTTCCTAAGGGCTTGCAAATACTCCACATGTGAAAACCTGAGTCCTGGATCCTTCCCAAACATTGGACCCTGCAAGGAGCTCAGGGAGAGCAACCTGAGTGGCAGAAATGGTTGTTCACTAATAACAGTGTCCCTGGCGCTGCTCCCTGAGGTCAGTTGGTGGTGTGTGAGCAGATGTTCCAGGTTGCCTGTCGGATGAGAAGGATAAAACTGGTAGAGTGGCCACTGCCACCTCCTCACCACAGTATCAGCAGGATGGACTGAAAAGGGACGTCTCTGGTGCCTTTGGCAGCTGCCAGCAAGTGTGATAGAGCTCTGTAAAGAAATGCATCATATTATTTGTTCTTTTTCCTCAGGCTTGCTATGACTGGGCAGCCCTTTTATCTTCTGCCCATTTTAGGACCATAACATGTATGTTGGCCCAGTGGAGCTGTGCAGAAGAAGGGTCAGGCTTTGTAGTTGTGTGCTTTATAGTGCTGTAACCTAAGATAGTTTAGTTCTGTCCCTTCAGGTGACACCAAATGGTGTTATGACCCATCCTCAGAGAGGCTAACCTTTGCTGTATGTGCTGTCCCTCCCTCCTTGCAGGGGACAGCAGATGTGTCCCCAGCACGTGCGTTGTGGTTGGTCCCCTGGAGCCTGGCCTGTCTCCCTCTTCTGGGTCAGGCCGTTGGCTGACTGGGTCACTCTTCCACAAATTATTTACTACCCCTACTCTCCAGCATTTTATAGGCCTTCCTCTTTATTGCTCAGCTTGCAGGTAGCTTATTCCTCTCTCACGAGGTGTAGGGTACGCTTTCTAACAGCACACGTGTCCTGGTGGGGAAACAGTCACGGTGCCAAACCCTCTAAATATTGTAAAATTCCAAGAGCCAGTCCAGGTCTCCTAAAATAGCACGTCTGAGCAAACTTCCTGGGGCTTTTTAAACAGCCTTCTGATGTGTGTGCTGGGGTATGAATGGAACTGCGGATTTCTGAAGTGTCAAGGGGGTAAATGTGTGTGTACCCAAATGAGAATATTATGAATGAGTCTCTTCAGAGAAGAACACTGATGAAAAGGACACTGTTAGCAAAAATGACCACAGAAGTAAGAGCAAATACTTGAAAGGAAGAACACCCAGGGGGAGCGGGTTCCCACTTTCTAGTGAACAACATTATTTTCTTTTCAGAAGTTGTGCTAAATAGGAAAGTTTTTCCAGTTTTAGCAAAAAAGCCTGAAATAGCATCTGTTCTTAGTGTAAGTTCTTCTGGGTGTGAAGACAAGTGCCAGTGTGGCTTCCATGGCCATAGGACAAACCTTTGGATTTTTCTCTTCAGAGGAGTTAAGTAAGTTGGAAAAAGCTAAGCTTTTATCTGTCTTCCATGTTTACATTGCTTCATCAGCATGTTGCTTAATTGTCTCTCAATTTTAATATCTTTACAATTACAGCACCCTTAGGATACAGGGCTTATGTTGTCTTCCCATGGACAAGGTGAAGAAGCGAGACATGAAGAGGGTGATTTGCACAAGCTTCTTTAAAAGTTTCAGGTTATTGAGCTCCCATACCATTCTTTGTCTTTCATTTAGTCACTGCATCCACAATACGAACAGACACTGAGCTGGCAGGGACAGTGCCCTCTGCAGTAGCACAGCTTCTCTTTCTTCAGGCTGAAAACTTCTGTCAGCTTCAGATATGTTTCCTGCAGCTGTTGTCAATAGTTCTTGTGCTTCTCTGGATTCTTCAGCTCTTTCAAATCAGACTACAGATCTTTTCTATCCTGTCTTTTCTTTCATTGATTTGTTTCCATCTTCAGACAGAACCTAGGCACGGAGAATTGAACAAAAATGAAAAATAGGGCAGAAAACTGCGTGGGCTTTTCTAAAGCCTGTCTCTAGTTTAGGAACAAAAAAGAAGAAATTCCTTCATTATTTCAACTAACCAAACTCTGCCATTCCCAGCTCGGGTCTGTTCTCCATCAAGTCACATTCCAGATTGCTCCTGATAAAGAATTGTAAAGACAGAACTGAGCGAAATACCACTGGCTTTGTATTAACCGACAGCCTACATTTTTCCTCTTGCTGGATGTGTCCCTGAAGAGTATCAAGGGATTTTTGTAGAGGCAATGTATATTCTGGATTTCTCTTTGTTCCACTCCAGCCTGTATTTTCCCTTGTGCCGTGAGGTCTGTCAGGGCCAGCACTGGCTGCTACAGCTGAAGGCTGAGCTGGCACCTTTTTAGAAACTCTTGCCTCTGGTGGGAAAAGTGCAGCCCACACTTCAGAGCCATGATCAATCCCATGATCAAACAGGCTGTGATCAATCCCTGGGTTTTCTCTGAAGCAGCTTGGGTAGTGAGCATGGTGGACATACCTTGCTAAACGGCTTGAAGATCTTTCCTGACTTGTATTTAATCGCACAAACGTTCCTGCCATGAAGTGTCCTAAGTGTCAGCTGCTCTCAGTCCTCCCTCCCAACACAGGATGGTCCTTCCCTGGGTGGATGTAAATCCATTTGCAACAAAAGATGGTCCAGGGATGTTTGACAGTGTGGAACTAGGGAGGTTACAAAGAGGCGTTGCCAAGTGGTTAGAGTTTGAAATGAAAGAAGCTGACACTGAACATTGCAAGATGCTTATAACACGTAGTTGGACTGTGTTTATTTTGCAGCTTGAAGACTATTCTCCTTAGGAAAAAAGTGAGAAATTCAAGGCCTGTTTTTCGGGACTCTGGAATGGTTATGTCAGGAGAGCTGCAGGTGCTAACACTCTTATACAAAGTAAGTGATGCACCCTGGCATTTCTCACCATCTGAAAGGGAAGGGCCTCTGCATGGGACTGGGGTTTTCCTTTCTGATGAGTTAAAGGGAGTAAATTCCAGAACATCAGATCTTTGGAAAAAGGAGGCTATGGTTGCAATATGTTTGTTCATTTCTCATATTCTCCACTCTAAATTAAAGGTAATTGTCTCACTTTTCTTTTTTTCCTTATTCACATTAAATTCTTAGGCTTCATTGTTTTGAAGCAGCATATCCAAATGGCTCTCTCCAAAGCTTTTTCCTGATAATTGATGAAATTTTGGTATCCCAGAGTTCTCAGAAGAGAGTTTGAGTGTTTAAAATTACTCTGTCTTTTCCCTATTCTCTCTACTCCATTGCTCCCTTTCCCACAGGTCCATCTTCTTGGGGACCATGTCCTCATGGGGTCATATGTCTCCCACTGTTTTTCCTACTGTTCTCGATTTGCAAGCCCTCATCAGAAGTACCAGACTATACGGGTACCTGAAAAGTGTCAGCAACTCCCAGTGAAATGCCGAGTGGAATCCTTGTTCCTATCCTGAATAGGCTCAGGTCATCCCAAAGTCACTGGCACTCAAGCTGGCAACTCTCAGTGGCTCTTCAGCTACCCTCTCCTCCCTGTGAAACTTGTTCTGCCCTACATGGGCAAAGTAGTGGCACACTAAGTGGAGACCTTATACTGTGAATTTATTCTGCAGATAAATAGAAGACTTTAGTTTCCAAGATAATCAAAAATGCGCATTGTAAAACTGAGCAAACAGACCTCATAGCTTATCCTTTGTCAGACCTGGGCCCTCTTCCCATCACTGACCATGACTGAAGGTATGTATATTGATTCTTTCTACCTCGATTCCTCCATCTTTAAGGAGGGGATAACAAAATGCACTTATCTTTATGAAGCACTCCTTGGTTCACTGCTACAGGGTACCACATATACTAAATATCTGTTTTGATATTGTACCTAATCACAATGCTGAAATTACATTGACAATTCAATTTTTAGGAACAGCACCAGAAGACTTCATGACTTGAAATACTTAGATTTGGGTGGCAGCATGAAAAGATCACACTGCCTGGGATGTATAATCCTGACTCACAAAAAAACCCCAAACCTACCATATCAAACTGTTGTTCTGTATAAAGATTCTCTATTTGCTCCACTCCTCTCCATCACTGCTCTCCATGAAGACTTGAGGCAGCCTGATAGTGCTGTTCCTATGCTGTGGAATCTTGCTGATCAACCCAGTGCAGTGACTGCTCATAAATCCAATTTTGCAAGAGGCTGGTGAACTGGCAAAAATACTCTAAACAGCTGCATAGCATTTGGGACACACTAAATAAAGAGTGAAACCTTCTTTGATACTTACTGGTGTTTACATGTCATGTAATTATTATTATCATTGAAAATCCCGACTTCCTTTCTTTGAACATAATGTCTAAACAGGAAAAAGGTAACCTTCCTGTTTGGAGAATTGTTAGTTTCAGAAGAAATGTATTTTTTTCTCTCCTACTTGCAGTTCTCAAAGATTTTATTTTTAATACAAATTGAAAAAGACAAACAATAGGCTATCTAAAAGGAAGGAAAACTGCATGTCTGAAACAAACAGAGTCTGCTATGAATAGATAGTCTTTGCACTATGAAATAACTCATGTCATACCTACATACTGATTTTTGCATATTGGGAAAGGAAACGTAGACTTATTTTTGGCACCCACTACACTGTATATACACAGTACAAAAGGCAAAGGTAAGGTTAGGATGGGAAGAGAAGCCTCCTGTCAGTCTGTATGAGCGGCGAGAGGCAATCCCACAGGGAGCTGGCCTGGCCCAACAATCATTCCTAGATGTGTTATGAGGCTGACTGCTAAGGCTGAATTTAAAACTCCTGGTACCTGCTTGGCACACAGCATCCTCTGTGGCTCAAGTCAGTGCTCACAGTGGCTTTTTTGGTAAATCTCGGCTTCTAAACTTTGCTTTGCAGCTTTTGTTTAGCTAAAGAAAATAATGGTGGAGCAGCACTTGCAGCCCTGTTCCAGGTATATGGAAACTTTGATGGCTGCCAGGAGCAGCACAGTGAGAGTGAAGACCAGGATGCTCAGCTCATCTTTGTGAGGGAGAAATCAGAGAACAGGTAACTAAAAGCTGGGTATGAAAAGGTGCTTGTACTGAAAGCTGTTTGGCTTTCCAAAGGTGTGTGATACCTTCTCACAGTCTGACAAGCAGGCTAATGGAATAACCACCAGAAGAGGCCTTGTGAGGTCTGCTGATGTCAATTTGTCTGTATGGGAAGTGTTCATATTGTCAATTCTCCTTCCCATTATTTCATTGTAGTCAAGGCTGTAGTTTTGCTGGTCCTGCTTAACAGCAACAACTAAAACATCTTGCATGAATGGAAGAGGATATATGTGATGTAAGATCACTGCCCAGAGAGCGCTGGGAAGCTGGAAAGGCCAGCCTGTCTTTCTTCATCGTCTTCCTAAAGTTCTTTATCCAAGGCCTGACTAATTCCGACTTCACAGCTATGCAGAAGCCCTAAAATACTTGGACTAATTTCTAAGTCTTGACCCTTCTATTCATGGACTGCATGAGTATCCACCTTCTTATGATCATGTAGTAAGTGTAAAAATGCAGTCTTACGGTGTCAAATACCAGACATTTATAATTGTTTCCTCCTCTTGGAGGGGGTTTTTTTGACATCAGTCTTCTGATTTAGAAGCCTTATTTTATAGAACTGCCTGCTCGCTGTTGGCAGTATTGTATAAGTGCAAAGAAACCCTGCAAATATTTGCTCATGCTCGCCCTATTTTCAGGTGAATCTGCTCACTACACTAGGGCATTATGCTGGCTCATGTTTGCGGAATCAGACCTTAAAGATATATATTTTTCCTGGTCTGTCTTTGCTTGCTTCGTGTTTCCACTTCTCATGGAACCCAAGTCCCCTGGTGATGGCAAGATGCTCAGGCAGGTGTACCCTTCCTAACTTTGCTGCTTTGCCAGAGATTCACGTTTGAAGCTTCTGCTCCATTTGCAGCATCTTCACCACTCATTCCCACCACTCAGCTGTGTTTTGCTCTTCACTGGAAGGATTTTGCCAGGTATGGGACTTGCTTTGTGCTTTAACAGGACTGCTGCTATTTGTGGCTCCAGCAAGAAGAGAACATGGGAAAGCCATCGTAAAATAATCGGTACCACATGAAATTGAGAAGGTGGGATCCCATGATCTCAAACACAGATGGTGTCTGGCAGTGAGAAGGAGAACGGTCCTGCTGAAAAAGACCCAGATGTCAGCAAATGAGCTGAGTTAATGATGTGACACAAGAAAATCAAAGGCAGAGTGATTCTGAGCAATGTGTATAGGAATGTCCCACTTGTGACTGAACTCTCTGTAGTCTCATCTAGCTGGTGTTCTCCACACAGGCAGTGCATCTTTTGAGGTGGGAGCAATGCTGGATACTAACTGTTAGTAGTTAGGTATATCACCTTGTTAATTAACTACCAGCATGTGGAACAGTCTCTCTGGGCAGGGATTAGTGATGAGGATTAGCAAATATAATTGCACTTTGCTGAGACTGGTATGCATGTCGGAGGGGAGGCGATGCCTGATTTCACTGCATAGGAAATAATAATAATGTAAAATAATATCTGGACGTATAACTGTTGGGTTTTTTACTCTCCATAGGAGTATGTTTGCAGAATCTGGGTTCTGGTACCAAGTGCCTTGATTGTGAGGAGGAGCCCATGCAATCTTTGGACTCTGACAGTCTGGATAGCTCTTGCTGTTGAACAACACTGCTCACTTGACCAGTTAATATTTACATTATATATTGCAATGGTGAGGAGAGGCTTTTACCATTGAATATCTGAGCTGATACCACAGGGCACTGAGTCACTGTCCTCTGAATATTCCCTGTGCTGCTACTGCAAATAAATTCTCCACCTTCCATCTTAATAGCTTGCTTTAGAGCCAGTGCCACACTTCACACCCTATTCTGGACACTCTCCAACAAGTTAATGTTTTTCACTGAGAAAGGTGAGTAAAACTGATGAGAGTATCCTTAACTACAGAGTCATAAAATTCTAATAGAGCAGTAATGTTCCCAGCGATCCTGAAGGAAATCTGATCAATAGTTATGAGGTTGAGGCTCCATTTATGCCTCAATTTATGGCCTTAATTCATCAAACATAGTCATTCTCCATTTTTGTACAGGATGATTTCCTGGTTCCTGCTGAGCAGAGGAGTATAAAGTCTGCACAAGCTCTTTCTTGGCAATTCCCCAGGCTTTGTCATTTAAGATAGGTGACTCTGCAGAGGAGATGTTCAGGGTCCTGGGTTCTATTTGAAGCCAATTTTTCATCACGTAGGACAGACTGTACCAGCTGCGTTTGTTCCGAGCATCTCAGGCTTGGAGTGGTTTCACAGCAAGGAAAAAGGAAAGACATTTTGGATCTCTTTAAAATTTGACACTGCAGTTATTCATATGCCTGTAGACCATTCCACAATCAGAAATGGTTCAGTAGCACGTTCTGCAAAAATCCTATTACTGCTTTTTGTAGACCCCTCGCAACACAATTTGCAAGGCACAGAAAGGGGCTGGGCTACTCATTTCTAAGCTGCCTCTATGGTAGAAAGTTTTCCCAGCTGCTTCTGACACAGGTGTGATCTCTTAAAGTTTCCAAAAAGTACGTAAGCACGGAGGCAGACAATGAAATTTCATCCAAAGGTTTTATTAAAACTTCTGTATAAAATGACAGACCTTTCCAAAGACTGAAGTAAATGCAATCTTTACGCAGCCACCTCCCACCAGTGGCATAAGCGTGAAGTAGACTGAAGCATTTCAAATTAAATGGAAAAGCTGTAGTTAAAGCCATCTCCTGTATCTACTTGTCATTTGTACATACACGGCTTAGCAGAAGTAAGTTTTAAGCACCTGAAATGTTTTGCAAATGTACAGTAAGGTCCTAACTGGAGAGGGCTCTTCACCAACGCTTGACCAAAAATGTTTTGTGATGCTCTTTCAAATGTAATTTCTAAGGGTGCTTTTAAACTCCCCAACTCTAAACACCGTGTACAGATCCACAGAGTAACAACCCGGACCTGCAGAGGATCTTCATGGTGCAGATTCATTCCTGCAATGCCCGTGGGGGCTTTTCTGCCCGCCCTGGAGGGCTCTGGGAAGGCAGGGCTGCTGATGCTTTCCTTGCCCTCTCCCAGCACCAGCATTTCCCCTGCATCCATCGGCTGCAGGGGCGGGGAGGCAGGAGGGGCTCTGGAAACCCGGGCTGTTGCTTGAACCAACAGCGACACCCAGGGATGCAGCAGCACGGTCGAGCCCTTCTTGGATCTGCAACCCCGGGAAAATATCCCAAGGTTTAGCCTTTTTTTTTTTTTCTCTTCCTGGATGACTACACTGATTGAGAAGGAAGAAAGATTTTACTGTAGTAATTTTATCAATAGAAATCCTGTATACTGGTGTGCTGAGAGTAAATTAGATCAGCCACGGGCACATCTCTACTCAAATGACTGCATTCACATGAAGTGGATTTTAATTTTCATCTCTATTCAAACAGGGTGATATTATTTGTTTGCAGCTAAGCTCAAGACAGACAACTTATAAAACCTCCTATTTCTTCTTCCTCGCTACAGGAAAAAGCCTCACTGAGGCCGTGCTGAAAGTATTTCGGGAAGATTTTGTAGACTGAATGCACAAATGAAGATGAACAGTACACTCAAGGAGTATGGCACAATCGAAATAATAGGTGCAGGTTCTGTATCAGTGAACACTGAGTCAGAATTTTGTTAAAATTATCCCAAAGCACCCCTTGAACACACATACCTGAGCAAAGAGTGGTAAAATAATTAGAGAAATAAGAGAGTACCAGGCATTAATGACTCCAGAAAAAAAACCATTTAGGTAGAAGCAGAAAAACACCTTAGAATTGATCAGGACACAGGATGTGCTGAGAACAAGCCAAATTACACAGCACAATTACCAAGTACAAGTGTACTTCCCACTCCCCTAATGCCAGAGGTGTCTGGCAGTCACTGGGCCATTGGCCCTGGCACTGGGGTACAGCCTGCACAGCTATTGAGGTAGTGTCTTGCTTGCATTTCAAGCCCAGGCTTGCTTCAGATCCAAAGGGAATAGTTGTTCCTCTCCGCAGGGCAGAAGGCAGCTCAAGTGAAAAAGCACCAGGGTGAAACAGCAGCAAATGAAGAAGACCAAGGACTGCAGCTTTACCACCAAGCACAGAAGCTGCAAAGGGGAGGAGCATGAATGAAGTCCAAAGTTTGTATGTTCCAGCTGAGAAGCTGAGGCTAATTGAGTAGGAGGCAAACAAATGAAATCTGTGTTACAACAATTCAAAGCATAAAGGTGCAAAATGATGACCCTACTTTGAAACGGAGCATGACAAGTTCCGAGTTCAGAAAGCACAGCAGCCCATGTCTGAAGGTGTGTTTGGTCCCTCCTGCACAGTACCATGGGCTCTTTTTGAAAAAAGAACCATCGACATCCTTCTCTGACTGAAACAGACCTGTAAGCAAGTAGTACTCTGAAAATCAGGACTGAATATCAAAGATGAACATCCAAAATGTGAAGCATCTGTGATTCATTTAATTCTTCTGAAAACGTGTGTTGTAGTCCATAAAATAATTGCACTTTCATCTATTTGCTGGTTGCTTTCAAGCTGTCTCTACGTTTTGTAGGATTTATATTGAAACAGTTATCCTTCTGCCTGTCTTTTCAAGGAAAGATGAACAACCTTCTGTTTTTTCCTGCCATGGCACAACTGGAAACGGGATTTTTGCCAGGAACTCACATAGTGTCAATGCGAGACAGTTTCTACAGTCTGCAGCTCTATACCACTGGTTTTCCTTTGCACTTTTTTTTCCTTCAGAATTTGGCAAGAAAGGTTATTTAAAAACCAGTCTACATCCTGATAATCTTCAGGCCACCGCAAGTACTGACTCCTTTGTAAGAAGTTTCTAATTGGTTTGTGTTTCATCAGTTGATATTGAGAAAGTGACCCAACCACTACCATTATGAGGACATCTTTCAGATCGCTGAAGTACCTGCTCTGGGCAAAATTAAAGGCTTCCACACACCACCCGTCTCTGAGAAACTGCCTGGTCACAATACAAATTGTTTTCCTGCTGTTCCAAATGGCCTCACGAATATTATTGATATGTTCTTCCCCAGGCAAGAAGTCTCTTTCCTCAAAACACAAGGTAAATCTGTTTTTATCAAAATACTGTGAATCCAGGTGCTTTAACAAAGCATTCTGGACCCATTCAAAGTCATTTTTGCTGTAGCACAAATACGCATCATATCTGTATTCACTTTTATCTGTTACTTGTGGATGGCTGGCTATTATTTTTTTGGAGATAGTTTTATACCAGGTAAAACAAATCCCTCGGCAGCGAGTAAAAATGATGGCTGACACCAGAAACGTGAGAACAGCGACAGTGAGGAAGAGGAATAGTGAGAACCTGAGTGCCTGTTGGAGTTCATCTTCATCACAATCATCGTATTCCAGATAGGACAGTGGTACCCCTGCAAATTTAGGTGGGTATACACAGTACCTGTCAGACTCTGAGCCTGCCAGGGTTACATTGGTTTCATTTAGCCACACTAGTAGGCTCTTTAAAGTACAATCACAGACGAACATATTATGTGTTATATCCAGAATCCTCAAAGTCATAAAGACTTCAGGCTCAGGGGAAAGCAGCTGGTTTCCAGATAAGTTTAGGTTCATTAGGTTTTGTGGAAAAAGCCCAGGAGAAAGATGAGACAACAGGTTGGAAGCCAGATTAAGTGTTTTTAGAGATGTTAGACCTCTAAAAATGTCCTGGGGAAGGGCACTGAGGTAGTTGTTATTCAGATGTAGAACCTCAAGTTTGGACAGTGCCCAAAACACGTCCACACATAGATCTCTCTCCCACACAAGCTGTAACATATTTTCACTTAGATCCATATAGATTAACTGACTCTCTTGTATGGCATTATCACTTCTCACACAGTAGGAGAGCCGATTCTGTTTTAAGAAGATATACTGCAGATCTGGAACTTGGAAAAGAATATACAGGACACCTACATCTGCCAACCAATTTCTTTCTAAATCTAGGTATGTTACATCTATTCTTGTGGAATCTAGAGACATTAGCTTATTGTCACCAAAAGAGGCATAGGTCAGACGTGGAAAGGAAGGGAGATTTTTAATGGCATTGTCTTGGAGATTAATTATTTTCAGACTTGATAAGCTGCTGAATGAATTTTGACCAATAATCCCAATATGATTCTGCTGTAAGTCAATATGCATTACATTACGTAGACCCTCAAAAGTATAATCATACAACTCACCTAAAAGATTACTTGAGAGATTGAGAATTTTTAGGTTGCCCAAGCCAAAAAATGCTTCCCTTTGGATTTGATTTATCTTGTTTTTGAAAAGGTTCAGCAATTCCAGATTACCAAGGCTTTGAAAGACTAAAGAATTGAGAGAGAAAATGTGACCCTTTGAAATATCCAAGGAACTAAGATTGCTTCTTGCTAGTCCTGCAAAAGTATCATGGTCTGGATTTTTTAAGTTTTGAAAGCCAAATCCCGAACCCATTGTATGAGAGCGAAATATTAAAGAACTGATTTGAGTCCCTTTAATGGCTGTACAGAAATATTGGACTTTCTCTGTGCTCCAGCCATTTTCGCTAAGGTCTAGTGAGTTAAATGTAATATTTTTGAAAGGATTTGGGCATTTAGCCCAGTCCACACTTTCTGTCTCGTACAAATATTGAGAACTGAGGCTGAAAAATAAAAAGTGTTTTCCTCGGAAACTGGTAAGATTGCTTTGACACAAAGTGGACATCTTGTTGAATTTCAGGTTCACAGTTTTCAAGGCTGTTAGGTTATAAAATAATGGATGAGGCTGAAGTTTGGTGATTTTGTTCCCTGAAAGATCCAATTCTTCTAACGATCTCAAATCTTGAAAGTAACGTTCCTCAAGTATGGAATCTCCAAGGCCGTTCTGAAACAGGCGGAGTACAGTCAGACTTGGCAAACCCACAAAAGCATCAAGATCCAGTCGCAGAATCTCATTGTATCCCAAATCTAAGATACGAAGGTTTGGCAGGTTCCTGAAAGCTCCTTTTCCTATGGTAACAGTATGGACCAACTGCCTTCCGATATCCAACAGAAACAAGTGCTCCAACAGTGGAAACGAAGTTTCAGTCACTCGTCTGATATAGTTGTAAGTTAGCAAAAGCTTCACCGTATCCTTTGGCACAAGTGGAATTTCTGTGAGGTTGCAGGACAAATATATGGAGACTCGGGCTTCTGAGTGGCAGTTCCTAAATGCACACACCCCACTAGCTAGGGAGAGTCCAAAGACAAGTACTAGCTGATGGCACAACATCATGAACCTATGTGAAAAAAATTAAAATAGCAAGCATTAATTCTGCAGTTGGCTAGCTGTGCAGTGAGTTGTAGAGCACATTGTGGAAGAGAGGACTAATGTCACACTAAAAATTACTAGTGATTTGGGATTTAGCCTTTCTCTGAAGTCTAACAGGTACTATCTCTTGGGCTGTCTGGTCAGAACATGGGTCCCAAAGAGATGTGACCTAAAAAATAACTCTGGTTGTTATGTTATGTTATGTTATGTTATGTTATGTTATGTTATGTTATGTTATGTTATGTTATGTTATGTTATGTTATGTTATGTTGGCACCCATAATGGCACTAGGTAGGTGTCAAAATCTTGGCCAAAACTGTTTAATTTGTGCCATGGAACTGGTAATGCTGGTGCAATTAGTTTAATTCCTAAATCAGTTATCCAGGCAGGTTTAAACAGGTTGGATTACCCAAGTAAAGTGCAATCATCCAGTCATCTCAACAGAGTAGGCTGCTCTTTCCCCGAGCGCTCTCCTTGTGAGGACCATTACCTGTTTGGAATTTAGATTGCTGTCACACAGAAGTGCCAACAAACAGCCACGAATTTTTAAGAGGGGGACCTCTTTTAGAGCTCCTCGAGCCTCAATCTAAGCCATTAATGTGAAATTGTCCTTGAAAGCGTTGTGAGATAGTTCTGAAAGTATAGGCAGGAACACGGCTAGCAGTGAATGAACAGAAAAAGACATGGTAGCCTGAAACTGTGCTGCAAGATTTCACGTTTTATGAAAAACTCTATTTCCTGAACTGCAAATCCCCAAGTTACACAAAAAGGTGAGTAACGTAATTTATGCAGCTTGCTGATGAATCCATTTATGAATATATTCCTACTCTGGATTTTCCTTGCATTGTGCCATCTGTCTGCCTGTCTGCCCTGTTATCTAAGAGAAAAACCTCTTCAAAGCAAGGAAGGTCTTTTTTATTGAGTGTGGTAAAGAACAGAACAAATTATTAGCCCTAAAGTGGTTGCTTGTGTACTGTAATTTCAAAAAGAGCCCTTCCAACTAAGATTGCAACCATCTGGTTCTGCTTTTAGACAAGCATTTATTGAAATGAAATGACAACCCGATGGAAGAATTTTTGTGTCTTCCAGCACAATCTGCTTAAAAATTGGTAAGTGTCAACTCTTGTGGAACAAAACACAGAGCGGCCATTTAAAGTCTGCAAAGCAAATCTACTTCAGAGAGGAAGAAAGTGGGGCTTTGAACAATTATTGTTCTGATGTGAACATACTGCTTCTTTAAAACACAAGTACAAACCTCTCTGCAGACTATTGCACTATTAAACTAAAATCATCTTATGCTTCTTGCCATCCTACAAAGGGATTTCTGGAAAATGAAAAAGTATATCACTAGAAACTACTAGGACATTGCCATTGCAAATACCAAAGGAAGGAGCAAGCCAGTTTTTAGAGACTATCTGCTACACAGGAAGTACAAGGAAATTACAGCACAATTCGATCTCGTAACTGACACAATCTCACTGTACCAAACATTTAATATGATCATATGAAAACCTCAACTTGTAACAGTTGTAGTACTAGAGTGAGTCTGCAAATTTTCACCCTAGAGGCTCAAACACCAAGTGGGAAACACAAAAACCTCACAACCTAAAATACTAATCTTTATATTTTTAAGACATTCTCATGCGCTTCAGAGAAGATCTGATTCTTGAAGTAAAACAGATTATGAATATAGAATAAGAGTGTTGAATTCTGAAGTCCTGGAATTCAAATTTCATTCACATATTGTCTCCCTGAGGAATTTAGGATGTGCTGTAAAGCAAAGCAAATGTGCTGCAAAGAAAAACAAACTGTAGGCAGTGAGTAGCAAAATTCTGCTTTATTGAGCATAGTAAAGAACAGAGCAAATTATTAGCCCTAAGGTGGTTGTGTACTGTACTTTAAAAAACCATTTAAGAGATCTTAACTTCTTCTATGGGGAGTAATTCCAAGTACTAGGAGATAATTGGATTTACTAACCTCTTTTTTGACCTATCATGCACTTTTAAAGGGGACATTATAAACAGTAAACTATATAATCTTTGTTGCTGGGACTACAAAATGTTGTAGGTTATTAAAAATGTCACAACTAAACATGCAGCAGGTCATTCAAGATCTTGTTTACTTTTTTAAGTTTCTCATTGCTTGAATCATGAAAACAAAACACCAAGTTTCCCTTTTAGTATTTGATAACTATTACATTGCTTGTTGACATTGTAATATAAGATGTTTAGCACAAATAGTTTTAAATTACATTTCTCTTTCAGACGTTTACATTTTCATTCCTTGTATTTGCCCAGATGCTATGGCTGGTGTTTAAAGTTTGGACAAAATCACTGCAACATCAAAAGCAGTGACAGACAGAAAATACTTTGGAAGTCAATATTTAATGGACACTTGTACAACAGACAACTAGAAAAAGCTCAAAAGGTCCAGAGTGGCAGAATTAGAAAATGGTTTGTTTTGTTGTTTTTTTTAAAATGTAGATTTATTTTTTTATTAGAACATAAAATTGTGAAATATATTTAGCAACCTTTCCCTTTATACTGACTTGCTTTTTCACATTCTTATATAAGTTAAACAAATACCTAACAATCTTTTATCACTTGTTACACTCCACCTCTGCTCTGGTTTAGTGACAAGGAAGATTTCACCTGTAAACTCTGTGCTCCCTCCATTTTTTCTGCATAAGTTATTACTTTCTCCTCCCAAATCTTGTCCCTCCGTGAGCAGGAGGGCGATGCTGACAGTAAGTAATGCCTCTTACTCTCTCATGAGAACAGCAAAGATTTGTATTTTAGCAGAATCCCATCATACAGCATTTTATACAACCCTTCACCACTGTACGTTAGCCTATAAAATCTTTTGGGAAGAATATTCTTCCCACAAAATGAGGATCATCCCATTCAATTACATGTCTATCCATGGACATGGAGATGAAGGGATGTGTAAATGCTTCATTCATAGAATCTTAGAATCTTCAAGGTTGGAAAAGACCACTGAGGTCACCGAGTCCAGCCTGTGACCGAACTCCACCATGCCAATTAAACCATAGCACTGAGTGCCACATCCAGTCATTTCTTGAACACTTCCAGGCATGGTGGCTCCAGCAACTCCCTGAGCTTCCTGTTCCAATGTTTAAACACCCTTTCTGTGATGAAGTTTTTCTCTGATATCCAACCTGAACCTCCCCTGGTGGAACTTTGGACTATATCCTCTTGTCCTGTCAGTCATTGAAGATTTTTGTTATGGAAAACTGGACAATGAAGTTTAGAGAACCAGGGCCCAACATGTGAGATTTTGTTTTCTTTTACTGCGTTCATGTCAGAAGGGGTAAGTAGTAAAGGGAAGGGGAAAAGTAGGATGAGGATGAAAATTGCCACAAATGCTTTTGGGATGGGGATTCCTAAGCAGGCCATGCTTCTGAGCAATGGAAACAACTTTACAATGCATGGTCGATGTACTACCTAGACCTAAAGGCACCAAGTGAGTGCGTACAGAATGCACATATGCTGGCTTTGGTCTCAGCCTCCTGTGCATCAGGATGAGGGAAGGCAGATGCAGACGCGTTGGGTCATCTGGGAACAGACTTTGACTATTGTACTAACTTTTCTAAAAGCTTTTGTTGACCTGGTTTTAAATCACCGAGGAACTTTCACTAGCACAGCAAAAAGGATGGGAACTGGCAATACCTGAGAGTGGATGTTGAAGTAGTGCCTGTCTGTGTCAGCACAGCTGTGCATGCCTTAGGACATGCAGAGAGACTGTCAGTAAGCAGGGATTGAAGTAAAGCTGAAAAGGAGGACTAAGACTGTCTCTTTTTGTTACTCGTGCCAGAGTAACAACTCTCCCATGGAGAGTTAGAACACACTTGCCATTCCCCTTTCACACCCCCAACAAAAATGCACTGGATTCCATATAAATAAAGAAAGGGTTACGTACCCTGCCTCTGTTCTTGCTGAAGCCTCAGGCTTGCTTTTTAAACGAGTGACCTGAAAGGAAAATGTCAGTCTCAGAGGTGGTTTTGTGCAGCAGCAGCCCTCCGTGCTTCCGTCACATAACCCTAAGTCAAACATGAGCCAGCGCACACCAGTGGGAGGGAACAGGTACCGAGCCTGTGTGCTTATGAAAATGAGCTGCAGGCCTAAATGTTCTCAGTTGTCAGCCATAGGTCTGGAGGAAAAAAAGCAGCAGAAGTGCTGGATACCTGGGTGGACTCTAGGGAAGACCAATCTAATATAATCACCAATAAGATTGAAATAGTTTAAAAATATTTTTAATAACCTCTTGCAATGACCATGATGTCCTTCCAAGGAGATTCTTCATAGATGGCGGCTCAGTCAGCCAGAGGAATTGTATGGGCACCACATGCACAGACTACTTGAAATAGTTCCAAAAAAGATGAAGTCCTGTGACCAGTCACTTCAGTGTTTGGGATGTGGTCAGTGGATAAAAAGGTAAAGGCAGATGTAAAGCTGGCAAAATTTTCATTTCTGCACCAAAAAGGAGGGAAAAAAAAAAAAGTAAATTTTTTGCTAGTGCTAATTTTCATGAAAACATCCAGGTCATTTTCTGTAGGTCACTGAATCACAGAAGAGTAGGGTATAAATATATAATAAAGGCAGCAGCATCTTTTGATGAGTGTGTGAGAATCTCATCACTAATTGCCAAAAGCCTGCTTTAGGATTAAGGATTAAGGGATAAACATTAATCCTACTGCCAAAATTGAAAGGCTTTTCTTCCCTTTAGCTCCATAGCTAAGGGTCTTTCTGTTTGGACAGCAAGATGCAAAATCTGTCTTGGAGCCTGCACAAGTGCTGCTGTTACCCTGATGTCTTTCTGTGAAACATCACCAGTTGTCACAGGTAGCACAAAAGCTCCCCAGAGAAAAGGAAAAAGGAAGACAGGAATCAACAACTTCAAAGTATGTTTCTTGCCTGTAAAACCAGCACATAGAAGATAGTCCTCTTTTCTCCCTCTATACCCAAAAACATTAGGCACTGAAGGCACAAACACTTGTCCCTTATAATTTTTTTGTGAAGTGAGATCAGTTTGTGTCTAAAATTACGTATTTAACTTAAAATTTGGTATGCACACTGCTTTCATCGTCAGTTTACAATTTGACTTGTGACTGTTTTGGAAGTATATTTAAGCCAACTTCTTTACGTATGTGTACAGAGTCCTTCTAACTGAATAGAGACTGTTTTGTAGTCTTCTAATCTAAACTGCTCTTCCTAGTAAGTTAACCCCAGGTCTTTCTGCCAGAAACAGGCCAAGTCCAGCACTCACAGTGTCAACAAAGAAATAGCTGCAGGTACAAAACACACGGGCATGAAAAAGCTACCGGGAAAGGGAAACAAAGATCAGGAGGAATTTGGAGCCTGTGGTGGGTTGTCCCTGGCTACATGCCAGGTGCTCACCAAAGCTGCTCCATCACTCCGCTCCTCAGCTGGGCAGGGGAGAGAAAATAAAAAAAGAAAAAGACTCCTGGGTTGAGATAAGGGCAGGGAGAGATCACTCACTGATTACTGTCATGGGCAAAACAAGACTTGACTTGGGGAAATCAGTTTAATTTATTGCCAGTGTCTTTTCCTTTTCATTATACTTTGGTTTAGGCATGGACCAAGTGCACCAGCATATAAATGAGGTTTAACTCCTACATTAGTGTGGCCTGTTGCATCTGTCCACCTTCCACAGTGCTTCTTAGCCTGGATTTAAAGGGAAGACTTCAGTTATCTTTCTGGGGAATTTTAGCTGCTCAGTCAGACAAGCAATTCCCAAGCAAAGGCTCAGAATGAAGATTAGAAAGCACGCACAAACCTAATGCAGCCCATGTACAATTGTCTGCCCTATCCCTGGCTAGTGCAGCTCTGGTCTTCTTTGCATTGCACTGACCCTGCTGTGGAAACACCCAATCAGAATGAAGCAGACTTCAACAACAAGAAGAAAAAAACAACCAAAAAAGCAAACCAAACCCAAAAAACAAACAGTGGAAACCAGTCTCTGTGGTTTATAGGTCACCGGGTCAAGATTTCCTCCTAAGTATCTAGAACAGTTGGGCTGGTTACCTCTGACTTCCAATTATTCTGAGATTGGCTCAGAGCCATTAAAGGTAGAGGCTGTGACTTTGGAAACTGGTACCTCGAAGTGCAAGTAGATGCTAAAAGAAAAACTGAGGAGTTGACTGTAGGAGTCCAGTTGGGCAAAATAGGAATACTGACTGGATGCAACATTTTGCCAGAGGCATGTACTGACAAAGGGAATTAGAAGACAGTAACATCCATTGCTAGTTCTATACTCAGCACTGGGTTCTAAAGCTGAAGTCTGGTTATGGATTTTAGCTAAACTAGTGCTTTGGATTAAGCAACCGAAATAAAGCAAGCAATGTTCTATTCCAAAATAATTCAAGAAGTTTATCTTCCAACCCCGGCTCAGCAAAACAAAATCACAGACTCGCAGAATTGTTAGTGTTGGAAGGGATCTCTCAAGATCATCTTGTTCAACTCATCTAGTCCAAACCCCCTGCCAAGGCAGGGTCACCTAGAGGAGGCTACACAGGAATATCTCCGGGTTGGTTTTGAATGTCTCTAGACCCCACAACATTTCTGGGCAGCCTGTTCCAGTGCTCTGCCACCTTCAGTGTGAAGAAGTTCTTTCTCATGCTTAAGTTCTAGTTTATGCCCTTTGCTCCTCATCCTGTCACTAGGCACTACTGCGAAGAGTCTGGCACCATCCTTTTGGCACCTGCCTTTGAGAGATTTAAATGCATTAAGGAGTTCCTCTCTCACTCTTTCCTCCTCCAGACTGAACAGGCCCAGCTCCCACAGTCTCTCCTCATAAGAGATGCCCCAGACCCCTCATCATCTTCATTGCCTTCTGCTGGATGCTCTCCGGTAGCTCCTTGTCTTTCTTGTACTGAGGAGCCCAGAACTGGACGCAGCATTCCAGATGTGGCCTCTTAGGGCCAAGTAGAGGGACAGGATCACCTCCCTCGACCTGCTGGCCATGCTCTTCCTGATGCACCCTAGGATGCCACTGGCCCTCCTGGCCCCCAGGGCACACTGCCGGCCCATAGCCAACTTGTCCTCCACCAATATTCCCGGGTCCTTCTCGGCAGAGCTGCTCTCTAGTAGGTCAGCCCCCAACCTGCACCGGTATTTGGGGTTTTTCCTCCTCAGGGGGCAGGACCCTACACTTGCCATTGTTGCAAACCCTCACAGCTCTTGCCCTCTTGTGTGCACAACCACGTTTCTGCAGGAGAGATGTCAGGTGCTGTCACCCAGCACGGTTACGTGCTTACAGCCTTGTCTTTAAAGCAGTTTCCTTGAGTGAGAGCCAGACCGAAGCTTCTCACGGTGAGGAATGCTAAGTATTCAGGTCTTCCACTTCCTTTAGTGGTCTAATGGGGTCAAAGCAGCAGCGACCTCTCCTTTCCTTGGCTAAAGGTTGAAAGTAAAGATTCATGACTAAGATGCCCTGTGTTAGACTCAAAGCTGCAGCTCTGCTAGAAGTGCTCCGTGCAGGATCCCCCAAGAAGGTCTGCCTGGGGCCATGGACTTTGTGCTGACCTGCCCAGCACCTGCAATTGCTGTGCAAGGCTCCTCACCCCAGGGTGCTCCTGTGCAGTGGGTTTATGCTCACTGGGAGCCACAGCAGATATGGAGGTGCCTTGTGGGCCTTTCAGAACAGATTTTGGGGGCTCGGCTGCCTAAAATCCACTGAAATTCACCTTAATAGACAAGTGTGTCTCAATAAAATTTTTCAGATCTTGGGTCCCTTCCGGCCATCTAATGAAAAGAGTCTCCCTTGCGCAGTCTTCTCTAGATATTCACATGTCAAAATTCTGTAGGGAAATGCGACTCATTCCTACTACTTCTATCAAGTGCAGAACAAAATATCCTTGTCTAATGCCCTAATATCATTCATCTTTTCTTCATTCATGGCAAAAATTGTAGGTGTCTTTCCCAGAGGCTGGTGATACACATCAACTATGAAGAACTATTTATATTTGGCACTGGGTAAAATTTCTCAGAAGAAAACCCCAAAGAACTTCAAAGAACATCCTTTTTCTTTTAATCTAACAGAAAACCTTACCGACAAGGAGTTTGTAATATTTATCTAGGCCATAAAAAAGATCTTGAAAGATATACTGCAAACAGTAAACCTTTGTTCTTAGACTGGTCAGATAAAGGCCAACTGCTATTGTGAAAATTTGTATTGCTGCTGTTATCTGATTAGATCAAATCTACTTACTGAAAGAAAAATAAATCTCCAGCTTTTGCCCAGGCTCTAAGCCATCATAATATATGCATTTGTGCTCATAAAAAGTTGAGCAGTGTAAACACACTTTTCATCATGGGGCCCCTCTAGCCAATTACAATCTATAAAGAAACTATTTCATTCATCATATGATTAATGAATGTGCCCCTTCCCACCCCTTCAGCTTCTCCCTTAAGTTACTAAGATTCTTAACTTTAACATAGCATTTTCCAACTTAAAATCAGGAAGCATCTTATTAGGCAAGTGAGTACAGTGACAGTTCCTATCACTGATGGAGAAAAACATAAGGCAATAAGGCATTTAATGACCTGACAGAGCAGAAGGACCATAAAATTCAGCCACTGGTTTGTGTCTAATGATGTAGTTCCTGTTTGTATTTATTTGTTTGTTTTGATATCCCATCAGATTATATGATGAGATGCAAATACACAAAGACAGATGTGATTCCTCTAATTATAATAGAAGAGTTCTTTAAAAGAAAACAGTCCCCAGAAGGATAGGAAAATAAACTTGAAAATGTAGGCTAAGCCATGCTCTGGGCTACTTCTCTCGAGGACAGGAGTAAATTGGATAGACAGAGCGAGGGTGCAGTAGCCCCAGACTCCAGGTCCTGGCCCCACCTCAGTTGTTTTCAGCTGTTAGCACTGTCTCCAGTGTCTCCCTTGTGATCAGAGCCAGGCTGCTCCTCTTCCTGCCTGAGCAGCCAGCTGGGCTGGTTGTTCCAGTGAAGCGCCCCAGCGCTGGGCACTGGTCCATCTGCCAGCCCCGGGCAGCCCAGCCTCCTCTGCCTCTGTGTCTCACAGGGGATGATGAAGGCAGAAGGCTTCAGAGGAGAGCAACAAGTTTCCTACACTCTTTAAGTCCTGAGGAAATAAGGTTTCACTGAGGACAGTGAAGACTCAGGGGCTTGCCTTTTTTTTTTTTCCCCCCAAGTTGTTGCTTCTGTTGTTTCCCAGTAGAGACGCTCATTCAAAGCTGCACAAACCCCCTCTGGGCAGTCACAGTCACCACTCAGGTATTCTTTCTTCATATTCTGAGTCCATGTTTTCCTTTTTCCTTTGAAAACTGTCACGGGAGAGCTGCCTAGTCTAGACTAGAAGCCACCTACAGGGAAGAAATGTTTCTTTCCTGATAGTTTCCCTTCCTTTTTAGCTATCCTTTTGGACTGTGCTTTTCACAAAGTGGATTTAGCCTAGGGGCACGATGTCCTTTTTTTTTGTGCTTGCAGGATAATTAGAAGCAGAGAGGATTTAAGCTCTCACCTGGAAAAGATCAAAGTGATAAGAGGAAAGGAGTCTGAAGAATGACAGCCAAGGTTTTAAGTTACAGGAAGCCAGCTCTCACAGATGAGACAGGCATTCTTGAGGAAGCCGCAGGAAGTGGAGAAGCAGCGTTCAGACTGTAACTCCTGGGGTCACAAGCAGAGCTCTGTACAGCCTTACCTGCAAAGCTAATCTTTTAACAAAGCTCATCAGCACTGGCATGCCTGCGGTCATGCATAAAACTGGTAATGGTTTGGTAGCCTGAAGTCAGCAGAAGTGACTAACTGGCTAGCCAAAGGGAGAGTGCTCCTGGGACCCAATCTGGTCACGTTATTTATTAAAGAACTAATAAAAAAGTTCTCACATAGGCCTTTTTAGCCATCAGCGTGCTTGCAGCAAGCATGGATTTCAGGAAGGCTATCAGCTACTTTTCTGTCTTCTTCACTTGGTAGATCTTCATTGCATCACAGGTTCTACAGTACAGAATTATGTCAGCCATACTTCGTTTGCGAAGCCCAGCCATGCTGATGATCAAAAAAGTATGGAGACAGGTGCCTGAAAATGTGGAGCCAAATGGAACAAATAATAAAAAAGAGATGTTTGCTTTTGGGGATTTTTGGCACACAAATTTTAATAAAGCAATCAAAAGATAACAAGCTGCAAACGTCCAGTGATAAAAGGGCCTTAAATATAATACAAAGAGAGATAAAATCTGCCCAGCATTTAAGTGAAATTAGAAACCTGCTCCACTCTTTCCTGAAATGGAGATGTTGAAAGGATACCTTTTGAATTTCTTTGAAATAGGCCTTAGACCTGAATGAATTTGAGTTAGCTCTTGTTTGTGGAGGAAAAAAAATTTCACTCACTAGTATGGCTGACGTAATCCTGTACTGTAGAACCTGTGATGCAATGAAGATCTACCAAGTGAAGAAGACAGAAAAGTAGCTGATAGCTTTTCTGAAACTTCCCGTGGGAGGCTGTTGATGAGTGCGCTGCTCCATTGACTCCCAGCATGGTAGCAGCACCCTCGGGCTCACCTGCATATGTATTCCAGGTCAAGTGCTTATGTACCCATTAGATGACTCCGACCCAACCAAGAACAGCTGATTACACACAGGCTAACCAGCATGAAAGGCATTTCGGGTGGAAGCAGGAGACCAAAGTAAACACTCCCTGCAGTGCACATAGAAAGACACGCACCTGATTTCTGAATCCATAAAGACCTGCAGTCTGACACCTAGGGACTGCCAAAACAGGGTGTATTTTAAATTCTGTCCCTCCCCAGCTCTTTCTGGAGAGAAAGCTAGCTATGTCTTCATTTAGTCCATTAATCTGTCAGGTAAAACAGCTACTCTCAGTTCTGTTTTCTGCACAATGCAGCACCGAAATCTTTTGTCTCACATATGCCCGTGTGGAAGGTTATTCTGGACTGGAGGCGCTCTGTTACAGCTCTTCCAACTGAATGACTAATGTTCAAGATTTGCTAAATCAAAGCATGCTTCGGCCTAACGAGGGGTTAGGGGATGCTTTGTGTGGAGCCAAGGGAGGGAAGGGAGAGCTGTTCTGGGCAGTTCCATGTTCTGACTGTGCACATGTTAAAACCCAGAAACCAATCCTTAGGGAATACCTTGGAGGTCCTTCTTGCCATCCTCTAGCTCCTGCTTCTTACCATCTCAATCAGCTTCTTGCACAAATGACACAGCTTCAGAAGGAAGCTGGAAGAGGCCAAAATCAGCCTGTGGCCAATTAGGAGGAAAACATAAGTCCCATTCACCCTCAGGCATGCAGTGGAAAGGGCTGAACTCCCCCATGACTTGGGTAAATAAGCCACGAGCCACGGCATCAAAGCCGTGCAGCAACAGTTCACCGCTCCGTTTTAAAACACTGGGCTGGGTCTGAGCTCGAAGCGCACACCCACCAGAGTACCTGTGCCACGGAGCTGGGTTAGACCTTGGCTGGTGAGCCCTGCTACGCTTGGGCACTGCTGCGTGTCTGCAAAAGCAGAACGTTTCACGCGCGCGTACTCAAAGCACTGAAGTGCGCGGTGGGAACTGCTGACACCCCGCAAGCTGGGCTCTGCCAAGGCCGGGTGCAGATGCAGGCATGTCCCTTCGAGCTCCCCCTCCGATGCCTTTGTGCCTCTTAGGAACTTTATACCCAGCATACCGATTTTTTTCCCCATAAAATGAGAGTAATCATCTTTGTCTGCCTCGGGGGGAAAATAAGCGAATGAATGCTAAGTTACATACTGCTTTGAAAAATGCAAAAGTGCAAGTGCCAAAACATTCCCCGCTTTCCTAGGAGTGGATATCATTATTTCCTGGCCGCTGCAAAGGGAAAGGCAGAGGGTGGAAAGGGAGGGTGAAGACCGACCCGTGGGCTGTGAAGGACCCGTGCAAGTCTCGGACCTGCGGCTCCCACCCGTGTCCCGGTGTCCCGGTGCCCCCGTGTCCCGGTGTCCCGGTGCCCCCGTGTCCCGGTGTCCCGGTGCCCCCGTGTCCCGGTGTCCCGGTGCCCCCGTGTCCCGGTGTCCCGGTGCCCCCGTGTCCCGGTGTCCCGGTGCCCCCGTGTCCCGGTGTCCCGGTGCCCCCGTGTCCCGGTGTCCCGGTGCCCCCGTGTCCCGGTGTCCCGGTGCCCCCGTGTCCCGGTGTCCCGGTGCCCCCGTGTCCCGGTGTCCCGGTGCCCCCGTGTCCCGGTGTCCCGGTGCCCCCGTGTCCCGGTGTCCCGGTGCCCCCGTGTCCCGGTGTCCCGGTGCCCCCGTGTCCCGGTGTCCCGGTGCCCCCGTGTCCCGGTGTCCCGGTGCCCCCGTGTCCCGGTGTCCCGGTGCCCCCGTGTCCCGGTGTCCCGGTGCCCCCGTGTCCCGGTGTCCCGGTGCCCCCGTGTCCCGGTGTCCCGGTGCCCCCGTGTCCCGGTGTCCCGGTGCCCCCGTGTCCCGGTGTCCCGGTGCCCCCGTGTCCCGGTGTCCCGGTGCCCCCGTGTCCCGGTGTCCCGGTGCCCCCGTGTCCCGGTGTCCCGGTGCCCCCGTGTCCCGGTGTCCCGGTGCCCCCGTGTCCCGGTGTCCCGGTGCCCCCGTGTCCCGGTGTCCCGGTGCCCCCGTGTCCCGGTGTCCCGGTGCCCCCGTGTCCCGGTGTCCCGGTGCCCCCGTGTCCCGGTGTCCCGGTGCCCCCGTGTCCCGGTGTCCCGGCTCACATCCTGCCGGCCCGGGACGGAGCGGTCCCGGCCCGGGACGCCGGGAAAAGGTTGGGAACAGCGGCGGCGCCGGGAGCGCTCCCCGCGCCCGCCACCCCGCGCGTTCTCCCCGCATACACACCGTGCGGCTGGAGCGGGACGGAGCGCCCGGAGCGCGGGGAGGGAAGGGCGGCTGGTCCGGGGCGATCGTGCCCCGGGAAGGGCAGCGCTCGCTGCGGCACCGAAGGGACCTGCAGCAGAGCGCGAATAAAGGGGCAGCGCCGGGGACAGCGAGGGGACCGCGGGGGCGGGGAACGCGGGAGAGCGGTGGTGATGAGGATGTGGGACGGGGGGAAAAAGAAAAAAAAAATTAAAATCTGTAGAATCATCGAGGGAGAAACACTGGGTGGTAAATTCCCCAGCTGAGTGGAAATCCTCCCCCCGCAGCTTTCGAAGGCCGGCTGCTGGATACCAAACTCTGGCGTCCCAACATAAGGATGCGAGTGTTGGAGCGAGTGGGTCCAGAGGATGGTCGCAGAGATGCTCGGAGGGCTGGAGCATCTCTCCTGTGAAGACAGGCTGAGAGAATTGGGGTTGTTGAGCCTGGAGAAAGCTTCACAGAGACCTTATAGCACTGTCCGGTCTTAAAGGGAGCTACAATAAAGTCGTTAAGGGGCTTTTTAGGAGGGCTTGTGATAGGACAAGGGGGAATGGTTTTAAATTGAAAGAGGGTAGGTTGAGATTGGATATTGGGAAGAAATTCTTCACTAGGAGGGTCATGAGGTACTGGCACAGGTTTCCCAGAGAAATTGTGGATGCTTCTTCCCTGGATGTGTTCAAGGCCAGGCTGAATGGGGCTTTGAACAACCTGGTCCAGTGGAAGTGTCCCTGACCATGGTCAGGGGGCGGAACCAGATGATCTTTAAGGTCTCTTTTGACCCAAACCATACTATGGCTCTGGTTCTATGGAAAGTGGTCAGGCAAGGGAAAACCAGATGGAGGGCTGTAGCTGGGACACAGGAGTCAGACTTTATGGGCCTTGCTACATTTTAATCTGTAGGAGTCATCACACCCACTCATCTCAGTCTAAGCAACGCGAAAATTTGTGCCGGCTGCTTGGTGTTTGAGCTGTTTCTCTTGGTCTTTTGCAGGTGGAAAGAACCGGCTCATCTCTGTCTCTTGCCTCCAGTATGGCTGAATCTCTGATGTGCTCTTGATCTGACCCAACGTAACTGTAAGCTGGTGATTCTCTACTCACATTCTTATCCTATTTCTAATGGTCATTATATTCCATTTCCTACATTACCCTGTAATAAGTGGAACACTTAGGCTTCCTAAAGAAGTTAAGATTGAATGATAGATCTGTAACTGAAGTAATTTATTTGCCTGTTACTGTAATTCTTAAAGATGAATCCAGGAATGAAAAGGGGAGGTAAAAGAGAGGACAGTGTAATTTTTATTTAAAAAAACCTCTATAATAATTTAAATTTTCAGGTTGCACTGAAATAAAATTTCTGTAAATTGATGCTATTTGAAAAAGCGACAACCTCTGAACTTACTTTTGAGCACACTGATGCCTGGCCTTGTCTGCAGCCATGAGCTGGGGATTTAGTAACATTGCATGGGAGACATAGGAGCCTAAAGCATTGGATCTACAGTGTACATCTTGTGCAT
Organism: Grallaria varia; assembly: GCA_013396735.1. NCBI lineage: Eukaryota > Metazoa > Chordata > Aves > Passeriformes > Formicariidae > Grallaria > Grallaria varia. The sequence continues at coordinate 98,890 of VWZG01009216.1, forward strand.
CGTGTACAAAGCATGACCAAATCTGGGCGGCTGGAAATGCAGAACTGAGGGCCGTGTCTTAAGATTCACCTATTCAATAAAATGAGGCTACAGCCTTCTGGGGTTACACAACCGTCAGCCTCTTTTGGAATTAAGTGCCTAATGCAGCTCTTGCTTGCAACTCTCACCGAGTTATAGACCCTTCTCCTAACCAGAGGGCTCATTCTGGGGCCTTTTTCTTCCTAACATGATGTGACCTCTGCTTCTGGCCCCGATGTCCCCTGATGTCCCACCAGACCACGAGGATACCTAGATAGGAAATTCTCTTTCCTGCTTGAGCTGTTCTGCTTTGTATGGATTCAGGTGGGCCTGAGATGACACCAAAGTGCCTGTCTTCATTCTAATCTGGGTTATGTACCTTTAATTACTAATACTTACCTGACTCTTGTATTAAGTACTTATAAGTGACTGCAAATCTATGTATTTTAATGGTCTTAATGCACCTCTCTGGTTGCCTGGGATATACTTTACTTACGTTAAATGAGGTGAGAGATTACAACGCACTCTGGCAACTGAAACTGTTTCTAAGGCCACTGAAAACAGGACCTGTGTATTTGAAGACAAGCAATTTGGAATAGTGTATTTAGACAAAACACAGGGAATTGGAGAGAACCAAATAAACTGGTTTAGGGAAAGTCCTACAGAATTCTGTCAGGTCATGCGGGGTGTTACAAAAGTATCTGGAAGCACCCCTTGTTTTGTGCAAATTTACAGTGTGAGGTTGTGATACTTATGCTCAGTGTTTGGTCCTGCTTCTCTCTTACTTACAACTGAATAGATGGAACTGGATATTTTAAGTTCTGAATATTTTCAAGATTAGTCTTAGCTGTAAATAATAGGAAGATACAGTAAGCCTGTAGTAAGTCTCTTTTCTGCTGAGTCTACCACCATAGCACCTCTTTTTATGTGATGACAGTAGAAACCAGCATCAAGATTTAACCATGTGTGCCCCCAGTTCACACATTGTAATGTGTGTCTAATGTGGATACTTCAGTTAATAATCCTGTCGTAGCTTGTTGTTGCAGATGGGAAGCACCCGGGATCCCGGCAAGATCCTGGTTTTGTGAATCCTGTCAGCCTGAGCCTCTCACTGTTTGCCCACGCACCTAAAAGGATGAGATATATGATATTGAAGCAAGGCCTGGAATGCAGTGACAGCTTAGGTGCCAGCTAAGCCTGTTTGAGTTTGTGAACAAAAACTTTGGAAGTGGCTGAAGCAGCAGATAAGCAGGACTGCTGTCCTTTCATGGCTGTTGTCTTGGAGCACCTTTTTGTTTAACACATAATGTATCTTCAACATAGAAGCAAGGTATTCACTGCTGCTTCTTGTACAGTCAGCTGCTGTTAAGTGGTCAGGAATTTGCAGAAGTGGTTTTTGCAATAGCTCTTGCTAAGTTATGCCTGAAAATCCAACCCAGACCTTTTCCTGGTTTGGTGCATTGACTGGTTTATCAGGGACCAGTGCTCGCACGCTATTATTATGACTGCAGCCTGGATTAAATCTTTTTTATTCAGTTATTAAAAACCTCCAGGTTTCAAATGCATAAATCACAGGACTCTATAAAGGATGGCAATGTATTCAGCTACTGTGGTTGTGTAACTCAGAGAGAAAAGAAACGGCTAAGTAGTTTTTTAATGCAGCTGTATTTTCTGTAGCAGTGTGCTGACATCTTTCAATGCCTTTTTGCACAGAGGAAGTAATGTAATTCCAAATGATGCAGATGAGCGTGTTATGCATTCTATATTTTGACAACAAAAGACACACCTACACAACCATCTCATGTTGTTCTGTCACTTGCAAGAAATGATGGAAACTAAAACAAAAGTTGACTTCCTGCCAAGGTGTCTGTGTTGAGCACAGACGTGTTTCTTGCTTCTCTATAGTCTTATGCAAGTCACATACACATAGCAAGCTAGACACCTAGCAGGCACCGTAGGGGAATAGGAAAGAGGGAAAAAAGAAAGGATGTCCTCTCCATTATGCACACAAAACCACCAAAAATTAGGAACAATTATTTACAGAATTTTACTGTCTCCTGGACTTATGCAGCTTCTTGAAATTAAGCACCGAGAGACCTAATTTTAAGCATATTACTAATGTCAAGAAAATAGCATATATGAAGGTTCATTTATAGATGGTCAGTAAATGCTCTAACGGATTTTGTACAAATAGTAATTTCCCTCACATTTTAATAAAGACTGCAACAAGTTAACAGGCTGCTTATTGCCATGGTTTATCCATAGCTATGATGTCTTCTACTGACATGCTCCAGTGTTTCCCACTCTATTTTAAACATGCTCATAAAATACATTAATAATGTGCAACCTTTATAAGCTCCCTTGAAATGCAACTAGGGTATAATCTTTATTGAAATAAGACCCAAACAGGTGCTCTCTCTTGTATTTAATGGAGTGGATTTAATACTGAAAAAATGTGCTTCAAGCTAAAGAACAGCCCCTTGTGTGTGCTGGTTGTGCAAATGACATTTGCCAGTTGTCATGAACCTAGACTATGAAATTCTAATAGCCACAGAAGGTTATCTATGGCAAATGACTAATACCTTCTAAATGAAGGTCTGTAATTGCACTCTGGTGATTAATGCATTAAATTACCGATTTCTTACATGTAAAACACTTACCAAATGTGTATCTTACTGTACCTCTGAGCTCACCTATCATGTACAATACGCAGGTGAAATACATGATCATTTCCCCCAGGGCTCTTTTCTGAAGCTGGCTTCCACCCACACAAGATCAACGCTGTAAGAAGGTCATTATTTCTGGAGACGTGCGTTTTCATACCTTGCATAGGTAATGCCAGTAAGTTCCCTTACCTTATGAGTCTCATTTAAAATTATCTTAAGAAATGCCAAGAATTATTTTGGTTTTTTCCTACCTGGACCGTACAACAAACATTGGAAAATCTGTGATCTTCTGAATAAATCTCTAGCTTTAAAACAAACAAACAAAAAACCACAAACAAACAAAAAACCCAACCCAGAACAGGAAAAAAAAGCCAGTATTTGGGGAATTATTAAAGTGTTTCAGAAAGCTTTTATTGAAGCAGTGAACTCAACAGTTTGTCCACAGAATGGATAGAATAAGAAAAGGTAAAACTCTACATGTACGGAGTTAATTATTCTCCCTTTATGCATATAGAAGAAACCAAAATGAGCCTCTGCAAATGAATTTTTTTCCTGCTTCAGGAAGCATTGATTTGGATCTCAGTGTGCTTCTGTGAGCTTCATTCTTAGTGAGACTAAAGACTTCAGAGAGGCAGGTTTTTGCATTTATCTGCCTTCATAGCCTTGGCTACCACTGAGTTCAGTTACAGATATGACTGTGTTAATTTGAGCGAAGAAGAGAAAAGCAAGATCAGTAAAAGCTAACTGAGCAAAACTTGATCAACTGATTAAAGTGCTCTACGAGTCCCAACACAAGAATAATTCAACATGTTACATTTTAGCTTGAAAATGATGGTATTTTCATTTTAACACGCGCTGAAACCAAAGTTTCGTCTGTTGAAATTAACGTGGTCAGATCTTTGCAAAAAAGATCTTGTGCTTATCCTGCTTTAGATTCTTAAAAATAAGGTAAAAATAGGCAAAAAGATAGTGTCAGAGGCACTGATTGAGCCTGCTTTGCTTCTGAGTAGCTCGTAGGAGAAAAATACACTCTTCAGAGTTAAATATGTATGAAATAGAGCCCTAGTTTGTCTGACCTCCACAGCTGTACAGGACAAATCCCTCTTCTGGGCCCTGCTGCCAGGCCAGCCAGACACAGCAGCAGCTTCCCCCTGAGGCCACCCAGAGTAGAAGGAGACCTTTGTTCAGGGAGCACCCACCACCCAGCCAGCTGTTCCCGTATTCTGCAAAGAAATGCTGGCTGGAGCTGAAACCTGGTTTTATACTAACCTAAATACCTTTCAGACATCAGGACTATAGTAAAATGACCTGTGACAACTTTCATGTTACTGAGCTGTCTGGCATTTGTGTGTGAGTGTACACGAAAGCATTAGTGCAAGCTCAGGTCTCTGCTCATGGAAACCCCCTGGGAATCACACAGCGCACGTGGTATCAAGTAAGACAGGAAAGACCCTCAAGAAATAAGTTTCTGCAGTGTTAGCAAAAAGTGAAGATGAAGGCAAAACAAAATCCACTGGTAACACCAAAAGAAATGGCCCATTAAATTGAAAAGTGTACATACTGACAAGATGCCAAGGTTCTGCATGCACCTGGGATTGAAAAGCCAACACCTCCAAGACAGCCTTGCGACTCCTGTTGCACTTGAGACATCCGTCAGTTAAAACAGTGTATTCAGCTGGGATGGCTGGATTGCTCCATCCTGACCACTTCTCCAAATGTAAAAACACAGAAGAATAGTGACATGTCACGTTGCGCCACTCAAAACCACAAAGGATGAGAAGAGCGTAAAACCGGCGTATCACTTCTTGCATTCCCAGGGACATTATTCTTTTAAGGATCTCCAGAGTCACTTAGTAGCAAAGCAGGTAACATCCTTAAGAAAAAGTCCTTATCATTTTTTTTTCACATGGAAAGATGCCTACAGGCAAGTCTCGATACTAGATCACATCTTCACAAAGAAGCAGGAGGAAATAATCTTCTACCCAGATTCGAGAGGAAGGACTGCTGGGTGGTCATGTAAGTTCCCAAGCTGGGTGGCAGTCCCTCTGCTCCTGCTGCCTCTGGCCCCAACGTCCAGGGCAGGAGAGGCCTCAGAGCTGTGCAGAGAGTGGGACCTGCCTCCCACAGAGAGCTGTGCCAAAGACCCTGCTTCCCAGTGGCATCCTGCCACCACAGCCCTCTCTGGAGAGGTGACCTCCCACTCAGCCTCCAGCCCTACAGCAAGAAATCACATTGATTGGAGTCTCACCTGCCAGCATAGAAAAATACAGCACTTGTGCTGCAGCTCGTTCTGTCTCACCCAGTGCCCAGTTCAGCAAAACTCCACTAAGCAGTGCTTTGCACTCCTGCTTTTATGGTGACAGCACCTGCCCGACAGGAGTAACCAAAGAAAATGCTTGGAGCAGGATGTCACATTGCTGCTGGCTTCATCCTCACCTGAGAGTCCAACCTTTCAGACATGAAATGTGTTTCACTTTTGTATGGCCTCTTTCTGTATTTTTTTTTCTGCCTGTTTTGACTTGGTAGCAGTTTCTGCTCATTTTGTGCTATCAGCACAGGCCCTAAAACGCTCCTCTTATCTACACCTGTTTCTGCCACGGAACGTGCTGCCTAAGAAAAAGAGAGATGCTGCAGAGGCTCAGCTTCTGTGACTCACTGCTTGTGAAACAACTGTCACCTTGCAAATTGTATTTGCATGAAAACAGCATGCTTGCCATTTTCAGTAACCCCACACGTTGCTGTTATTATTTATTTTCTTTGTATATTTGAGGGAATTTTGTGTCTGGTCGCTTTTGCCTCTGGCCATCCTGGCCAGTGCACCAGCACTGATGGAGCTGTGTCAGTCAAGGCCCAGTACAGATGGGCTACAGTAGCATAAACTTGTGTCTGTTCTGCCCTGATGTATATATGGTGCAAACCCAGGAACAGCCTTCAGCAGTGAACAGCTGTTGTTTTTAAGAGAGCAAAATCAATTCTCCATGATCATGCCAAGTACAGCAGTTGAGGCTCAAGTGAAGCGTTTCCCAGTTATCACAAATTTGTGCTTTTGAGTTTATTTTGCATTTCCTGTCTTCTTTGAATTATATAGAAGCAGTTGTGTAAGGCATCTGCACAGGTAAGTCCATCTACATCTGGAATTTAAAATCTATCACAACCTGCTTGGCATCAGTTGCCCTCTAAGCTTTTGGCATCGACTCACTGCTCTCCACAGCCATTCTTCATTTCTTTCTCTGTGGCTCCACTAATTAAAGCCTCAGCTCATTTTTCTTTTAAAGTCCAAACTCTCTTCACTCTGTAAAAGAGAAAAATACTCACCAAATGTCAAAGGTCTTTGAACTGTTGTATTTGTGTAATCCTGATGATTACACTGGGCTCTCTCTGACCAGCAGCCTGGGGTTTATGTCCTTCTCCCTCAGTAAACCAATCTTTGCCACAGAGCTTAAATCTGTAATTGTATGGCAGAAGCTCTTGCTTTCCAGGAAAAGCACTTATGAACACATCTTGCAATAAGCTTTGAGATTTCAGTGTAATCACGGGCTAATGTTTTTCTGTTTTACATGCTGGTTTTTCCTTCCAGGATCCTAATTCTGAGCATGAGATTTGGCTGCCCTGTTGTGAACTTCGTGTTCTGCAAGTGCATGACTAATCAGAAGAGAAAAATGAATGCATGAAGACAACACAATGATGAGACTACTCCTACGCTTGGTTATTTTTTGTTTTGTTATTTTTTTTTTAAATTTGCTTAGTTTTCAATGGCACTCAATTTGGAGCTGATGTGAGTTTGAAAATACCCTCTACCTCGTACAGCTGGGCCTGAAGGACATTGTGATACAATGATCTGATAGTGATGATGGCTGCTGATGCAAAAACCTAAGAAGACAAACCTAGGAAGAGAAATTACAAAGCACGGCCACAGGGAGGGTCCCATTGTACCACGGACTGTAAACACACCAGGTTTGGTGGGGGCTGCACTGCCCAGCGTGCCTAAGCAAGCAGGAGCAGCAAACATGGGGGCTCTCAGAGACCCAGGGCCCACTGTCATTTCTCGCTGATTATTTGGGAAAAAAGGCCCCTTTCTATTTACTGCGTGTTCAGTCTTGGACCACAGAAGTGAAGTGCATGGGGTTCAGTCTTCTTCCGAGATAATTAAATTATCATTTAAATTATTGAGAAAAGATACCCACTGCCTTTCCTTGTGAAGAAACCTAAGATCTATATTTATCTTGGGTGTTTTTCTTATAAATTATTTATAGTTTTTACATTATGCGGTGAAGAAAAAAGCATTTAGAGGATGAGAGAGAGTAGCAGGTTGTTGTCCTTCTCAGGACTGCAAACAAACTGAGGCAATGCCCCTTGTGCTGGAAACCAACAGGCAGACCTGTGAGGATGGAATTGCATTTTGAAACTGAATTTGGAAGTCAGAAAATTCTCTTGAGAAAATCTGTCTGCCTTCATGGATGGAAGTAATTTCCTCCCTTGTTAGATATTCTAGAGCAGGCAGATACTTGATTTATGTTTTCTGCCTCCTAGTGACATGAAAAATGGTTTGGTGACACAGTTTCCATGAAGAAACTGAAGGTCAGGGAACAATTAATCACTTTCTTGCTCATAATTTAATATGAAGATATGCAGGCATTTTTAGGATACTTAGGCATCCAAAGATGAAGACAGCATCGTGCTGGATTTTAAAAATACCTAAGGGAACTGTCTTAGTTTCACTTGCTTGTCGGTGCCCAGAGCAGCCAAAGGCAGGGCCTGATGTTGTGAAGGCTTAAAGGAATGCAGAGTGCCACAGTGCACCCAGTCAGCCTTGATTCACTACACACAGCGCAAGGCAAGTAAAATCAGAAGTCTGGGTGGAGTTTCCAGAGCCCAGAGTCCCGTTTTGCTCTAAAGGAGCGTAATGCTAAACCCAACCCTTCCTTGGGGGAGCACATGGCCTTTCTTCTGCTTCTGGGAATCAGGAGATGGGGACTTCCAACTGCACTGTTAGAAAGAGCTCGTTGCTGAAAGGGGTCCCAGTTCCCATCTGTTTCCCTGGGCTGTTTCACAGCCTTCTGTCTGTAACAGCTCCTACGTTCAAAATTTCGGGGAACCGGAGACTGCCAGACCAGAGAAAACTGAGTGAAGAGGCAACATTACCTTTAATGATGCTGCTTCTTGGGAATTTTCTCCCCAGTTTTTCCATAAACCAGAGAGAACACCATCATCTAAGTCTTGTTGTAGGTATGTCTATCTCCACTAAGATGTGTTTGTGATAGATCAGCCCAGCAGCCTCAGCCTAATCGAAATGCTGTCATGATGTCTTTTTTAACGCCAGGCTTCAGCACTTCTGTAGCTCTGCCTGCACTGCACCCTGCTGCAATGTGAATGTACACGTGAGTAAACTCGGTAAGTTACCGTGGCAGTTCTCTTCCCAAGAGGTTGCCCAAAATCCAGTGGAAAATCAAACTGGAGCTGCACAAGCAGACAGCTGACTCTGCCCATTGGATTAACTCTCATTTTTGCTGCAGCACTTCAGTAAAAGCCAATTATACCGAACTCCAGTAATGTCTCTATCAGTGATAGACTGCAGACATTTATAGTCTCCATCAATGAACAGGCTAAGCGAAGCTGCAATTGTTCTGCTAAACTTTTTAGTAAGTAATTAACCCTGAGTTATTAACAACAGGCAGCTGTGGTAATGGTTATGAAAGAAATAACAACTGGTTGCACAGTTATTAACAGGAGAGCGCTGAACAAGGCAGGCGAACAGCATGTGCTGCCATGGAATTAATAGAAGGGACAACGGTGGCAAATGCGATCCCCCGCAGGGTGGTTCAGTTCCAGGGGCTGAGAGAGCTGCTCAAAGGCACTTGCTCTGGCAAGAGCAGCATGTACTCAGCAGTAGATGGATGGAAGTCAGAAGCGGATGGCAATAAGGAACGTTAAAAATAAATCTAGCCTCATTAGGTTAAAAAAAAAAAAAGAAAATACGTGAACCTGACAGCTCAGCAACTGGCAACTCTTTAGTTCAAGCAGTTATCCGGGGGACAAGAGATTCATGCTGGAGCACCAGGAAGCAGACAGATGAAGCGACCTGCTGTGCACCCTTGTGCTCTCTAACTGGACCGTATCAGTGCCAATTTTCTGAAGCTGTGAGCTCACCAGTTGCAGAGTGGAGGGCGTCTTTCAAAAGTCTTGCCTCAAAACACCCGAAAATATTAGCTAATTCTTAAAAACCTTGGCTAGGGTGTTTGTACAGGAGCATTCGTATGCACCTGTGAATACAGGGCCAATGAATGATGGTGAGCTGGCAGTGCCAGGACCGAGGCATACAGACATGGCACACATATAGCAATGTGGGCTCCCCTCAGTGCTCCTCTCTAACCATTTTCATGGGCCATTTGTCTGCAGAGTGAGAAGCTCCGTGTCCCTTCTTGTCCTCTCTTGCTGAGAACATAAATGAGCAAGGCAAATAAGAGCAACCTCTTATGAAGGAGGGGATGCATCCTGCTGGGTACTGCACTGCAATTAAGTGACTTGTTTTGCTTCCCAGCATGACTGAGTTGACAGGATGAAACTGGAACAGCAGTATTAGTTACCAAAAAAATGAGAAAGAGAGTAGAAGGATAAGCAGAGGAGAAACAAAGGCAAGCACAGTAAAATGGGAAAAGTGGGTCCAAACCAGAACCAAGGCCCTTGTTGCAAGCAGGACCGGTGTGATGACAGAAATGCAGAGGTGAGGGAAAAGAGCCTTTGGATTCCCAAACCAAGAAGCTTGTCCTCTCTCTCTGCCTTTCAACTTTCTTTTGAACCAGTTGTATTAAACACACAGCTCCCTCTATTCTTACTGGAGAGCATGGGGAACTTATCTATGTCTCCTGGACTTTATTCAAATTTAAATGTCTTTTCTTCTTTCTCCAAGTTCTTCTTGAATATATTTTATCAGGTCAATCCAGTTTTCCCAGGTTATAAAACACCCTCAATGTAACCACTTCCCCATGCCCTGCAGGACAGTCCCTTTGCCCTGCTGAGGAAAGTTGCCTCAAGAATCCCATTCATCTACTTTCTATATGGGGTCTATGTGAATTTTTAAAAGTGTGCTCTGACACTTGGATTGAAAATAACTCAGTCTCAGGCAAACACCCTCTCTGTTATTGTTAAATTGCTTATCTTCCTGTCCTGGAAAAATGTAGGGCTGAAAGAAAGGCCTGTAAGCTACTATATAATAGTAGTGAGGAAAGAAATCTATCTTTCATGAAGTAAATCATAAACATTATTTGGGGAGAGAAGGATTTGTCTGTCTGTTGTGGCTTCACACCCTGGCCTGGGAGAGTGATAGGCAAAGCAGAGCCCATCTTCCCTCTACCATAATGCCTCCTCTCCACTGTAGTACAATTCCTTTGGGAGCCATGTAGGAGGGACTGGATGTGCCCTTGACAATGGGAGATGTCCCTGGGGTTGGGGGAGAGGTTTACTTGCATTCTAATTGTTTCTGCCCCCGAGTCGTCCCTGTGCATCCATGGGAGATCAAGAACAGGAGCTCGAGATGTGCTTCTCTCATCTCTGTCCCACTCCTTGTCTGACAGCAGATGTGCTAAGCTGTGCTACCAACCAAAGCACAGCACAGGGAGGAACAAACAGCTGCTGGGGCATGGGAAGCAAGTTTTGCAGAAACATGACAATGGGCTCTGCGCTCCATTGCCTGAGCTGCTCTTTCTTATTGAACTCAATAGGTGTCTTCAGATAATTGCCAAGAGAGGATTTACTTCATCTAATGCGCAGGGAGTATTAGAAGGGCTGCATTCATTTGGCTGCCTGAGACAGACACGAAGGCTAGAAAATCCCAAGTTTGGATTTGTCACAGAACAAAATTCTGAAATCAATGTCACTTTAATGCAACGGGGCTTAATTCACAGGATTTCACTGGAGTTCAGCCCACACTGCACAAAGGCTGCTGTTGATGGAACAGAGAGTATTTCTGGCTGTGATTTTGATGAGTGCTGACCAGTTTGCCCAGTACCATCAGTCTATAGGCAAGACTGCGAATCAGCCAAGTTTAGTTCTATCTTGGGAAACATGCAGAAACAGAAAGGGAAGGGGTCCCAAAGCTCACATAGTGCATCTTACCACAATGTTTTCTTGGCCTCTATTTATTTAGGGCAGTCTTAAAAAAATCTCTCAGAAGTTTTTTTTTTACAGCTTCCTTAGACATCTCTCCCTCCTTGTAACCATCCCTGTGACTAGAATGTTTTTCCTAATACCTAGCCTAATTCTCTCAAGCTTCAATTAAGCCTATTATTCTTGCCCTATTTACATGGATAAATTCCTTCTTCTTTGCAAAATACTCTTTTTATAGAGTGTTCCCTTTGGTCTCCTGTTGTTCACACTGAACACATGACCTGTGATCTGTGAGGACAGGCCAGGCTCTTCCAGTTCTCTCTCTGCTTGATTCTCTCTGTCTGGCTGCCCTCCAGCTACTCCACATTTCCCTTGAAGAGGAAAAAAATTGCTCAACATTTGACACACCGCTCTAGCTGAGGCCTTACTAGTGCTGAGTGCAGCTGAAGGGTTGCTTCATGCATTTTATAAGTTACAGTTCTGTGTAAACATCCTCATATTGACATTTGACATTTTCACAACAGCCAGGTCCTGCTGACACATGCTCAGGTTGTGATTCACTCCCTGCAGAGCTCCTGCGAGACCTTGGATCCCCACCCCTCACCCAGCACTCGGCAGATCAAGCCCTCGCTCATAAGCCAGTGCTGAAGGCTGACACACTTCTCCTCATCTTTTTTTCATTTTTAGAAATATTGGCAGGGTGAACCAGTTCTTGTTTTTCTTTCCTGGAGTTCTCGTTACATACCCTTTCCTCTCTCTGCTGAAGGCACACGGGTTGTCCTTCTTCACTTGCGTGCTGCTTCTCCCCTCCCCAACAAGGGTCTTCCTGGGGCTGTTTTAACTCACATCCAGGTAGCTCAAGGGAAAACAGCTTAATCTGCATGAGACCTGCTCATCCTCCCATCTGGTTTAATTTACAGGGCAAACACATTGTCCTGATCTTACCAGCTCTCTAGTCTCTCCACGCCCTAAAAAGCATCCGCCCTCCTGAAGGTTTGGCCGCTGAGGGTTCAGGTGGAGCTTGAGGTTTACCTGAGGTCTTAGCCCAGGTTGCTGTAGAGTTCTCCAGGCTGGCAGGGTGGTCGGGTTGCTGGGCAGGCTGGAGGGCACCTGGAGGCAGCCCTCAGCTCAGGACATCAGCCTGTGGGTCAAGGTACGGGTGCAGATCCAGGGGTAGGTATTCCTCTGAGAATTCAAGCCCTGTGTGAAAAAAAACAACCAGCATCAAAAAGAGTCCTCTCTTTCCCCCCAAATATAAAAGCATGCAAAACTCACAAACTCAATCACACAAGTAATCCTCCCAAAACAGTTTTCAGGAAGCAAAAAATGGTAAAACTCTCTCTTGTATCTTTAAAATCTGTATTTAGTTCAGTGCTATTGAAGGGGCTATCAAGCAACACTAATACATCCATGTTTTCTAGAGTATTTGCAGTTCTGCACTTGTTTAAAATACAAATGGTCTAATAAGTCATAAATTTATGTTTCCTAAGTTACCCTGTCTGGCTCCCTTAACAAAATGACTGCAATAGAATACATACAGTAGTGTAAATGCATAAAACCATAGAGCTCCAAATATTAATCAGAAGCTTTCATAAGAGAAATTAATAATGGAAGTCCAAAAATTTAATAAAGAATGAAATTTCACAAGCTGTTAAAAGACTAGCAAAGACGGGTTTCATTTTATTTTACGAGGCATCTGAAGTAAATTCAATACTTATCAATTGCATTATGAAACAGAAATCACTTAACTGACTGTAGGCTGTAGACGTGCTTCAATTCAAGGTTGGTATTACAGCACTCCTGCCTTATTTGCTGGAGTGACAATCCTGCATTGTCAGCTGGTCCTGCAAACACCTCTGGAAAGCACGGGGCCTAAAAAGGAAGGGATAGCTAAAAGAGCACTAATACCTGAGAGATGTGTCTGAAGATGCAGTTGCAATTGAGACAATTCAGCAGAAAAAACTGCAAATCTGGTGTAACCAGGAATGGATGATATTGTGGAATAGGTCTTGTCTTTCAATACAGTTACTCTGTTCTCATCAATCTTACCCGAGAATAATTGGCACTATTCTAATAATTGCCTCTGCACTGTACAGTTTTTTGTCTCCTTCTGTTTCTTGCTGTCATATGCAATTGCTGACAGGATGTTAATAAACACTTGTTGGAATGGTTGCAGCACGTCTATAATTCTCCCAGCCTGACTCAGGAGTGGGGCCACTAAGTGTTAACTGTCACTGTCACTGTCAGTGACACACTCAACTCACTCCATTTCACAATCATGGATAAATAACAGAGCAACTTGCAGTGGTCTGATGTTTAGAACAATAGATGTATTATTAATTTACTTTGTACATAAAATCAGAACCCAGTCTTACTTTTCCCTTTGGCTCGGATTAGCCCACATGATGGCAATCTCTGTCATTAACACAAGATGAGTTATTCCTTCAAACACCGCCGGTTCAACGCATGATTCATTTGTGCAATGCCAAAAATAAGACGAGAAAATCTGCTTGGATTTCAGTAAGCACATGAAACAGTCAGGAATTCCCCTGAAAAAGACCTAAGAGCCTGTAACACCGCAGAGGTAAACCATTCATGCAGGCTTTAGCACAAGGCTCTGGCAGAGCCTGCAGAGGAGGGAAAAGTCGTGTAGCACCTACAGAAGCTGCGCCCCTGCTGCACCCATGTCATGTGCTCTGCTTAACCAAGACCTCTCTCTCCACTTGCAGCTGGATAATGGATATAAATCTGAAAATGCCACAGAGAAGGTGTTTTGCTGCCCTCTCAGCCTTCAGGAAGGAGCTGGTGAAAGAAGCAAGGACAGGAAAAAAAGGCCAACTACACAATAATCCAATAAGTCAAAAGAACTGAAACTGAACTTTATTTTTTTTTTTTAAAGTATTCTACAATAATGGCTCAGAATACTACCACAACGTACAGGGACAAGGCAGTGCTCTGGGCTATGACTGTAGATTACTCTAGTATATATATATTTAAGAGCTTAAGAAAAGGTGAAGCAGGAATGTTCAACATTTCTTAAGCATATATTTAATAATTTTAACGTTTTCTAGATATCTCGTTTTATAGCAGGATTTATCAAATGCAATCTAGTCACAGAAGTCTTGCATAAATACAAATATTGATACTTTACCTTGGATATTGTCTATGATATAAATTCTGCCTTACCTTTAAAAAAAAAATCTCCAGATCATTGTGTGACCTGGGTGTCTTTCCTTTTCTTTCTCTTTAAGAGTTTTTTAAATATATATATTTATATATATTTGCTATCATACATCAAAGTATATATGAATCCCATCATTTCTGTTATATTTTCTGCAGACATGGTCTGAACCAAAATCACCATCAACTAAATCAAAAGCTTCCTGGTTATCATAGGAAAGCCAGAGAGGATTGCCCTCTTTTTTGTGTGTGTTTCAGTGCCAGTGTTTTTTTAAACTTGAAAGGATTCTTCATAAACTAGAGGTCCATTCGTCATTTAAAGCAGTCTTTATGAGCAAATTTACATGTTTTGACATGCTTTTGTGAGGCAGTTAGTATCAAAATCCAATAACATTTCTTACAGAACCATACGACTTTCTGCGATGCAGATATACATTTCATATCTAAAAAGCCACAGTTCTTTTTCTACATCTGCTCTCATCAAATCCCCAGGATTCATTCATAAAACTGCTGCTGTTCCAAATGCTGATGCTGTTATCCCTGCTGTGGATTAAGACGTACACCCAATCTGGTGACATCATCACGTGGAAGATTGATAAGTAGGAAAATACCCTCCCCAAATCCACAGATAGTCTTTTCTATCTCTAGATCCTCATGATCCATGTCACCCAACAGTGCAATGCGACGAAGACACAACTCGGTGCAGGCTACGGGTCTTCTTCCATCAAAGGAATCTCTAGGGGAAACAAAGAAATAGCATTGACTGCTGATTGTAATTTCCCTTTATTCTTTTGCAGAGTGTTATTGTTAGCAATTCTGCAAAACCAGAAATGGACATTGCAAATACCTGAACAAGACATGGGGTTTTGCCAATGCTAGACCTGCTCACACTCTAACACCTACATGAAAATTAGCTCACTAAAACTACTCAGATTTTCTCAAACAAGTTAGGCCCACAAAAACCTAAATGCAAACATCTTTGCTACTACATTAATCACTGAAACAGCATTCAGAGCAGGCAGGGATGTCTACTGGCATTACCATAATTTCTTCCTCTCCTCTTGACTGCCCTCTTCCCCTTGTGATGCCATCAAAATTATCCAGGTCCCTATGGAGCAGGAAGACTTCCTCCACCCAGACCTTCACCCACACTGAATTTAGGACACTGGGCTTCAGCAGAGAGCAGCATATGAGTCCCTCTCTCTAAACGTCTCCAAGGAAATATATCTAGTTTCCCTATCCTGCTGAGTGGCACACCACCAGAACTCAGTGAAACGGTATCAGTGCATGCCCAGGTTCGATTTAAATGCAGGCAATAATACAGAGCAAGCTACTTTCTTGTGCATGGTCGTGTAGGTACATACATTCCCCTTATGCTGGGACTTCCATGTCCATGGCTTCATCTGCACATGCCTCAGATGGAAGGCACTCTTTGCTGTATGCACAGAGTTTGTTAATAAAGGCTGCTAATTTTGGTCCAGTATGAAAACATGATTTATTTTCTGTTTCAAGGAGAAAATTCTGTTCTTTGCTGTGAAAGCCATGGCCTGTGAGGCATTTGTGAGTGAAGGAGTTGAGGAGCAGATGAATAGACCAGCACAGGCTTCGTTGATGTACACAAGTACTTGCTGACATCCCTGTTGATGAGACTGGGGTCTGGACAGGAACCTTCTGGCCCGGGATTCAGACCACATGCACCACAGCTAGCAAGGACGTACCACAGACACGAAGCTCTGTAACCATGGAGTTGTGCGATTTTAAAAAAACATCCAAATTACGATGCGAACAAAAACATGGAGAAAGTACAAGCGAGTCAGCGACATGAATTCCTGCTCTGCCAGCACAAACAAATGATGTCTCCTGTTGACAGACTCACCTACTGCATCTGTGCAAGACTCACCATCTGTTATGTCGATCCGTGGACTCGTGGACGCAGCCTCCTCCTCGTCAGTGCCATGGCACGTGTCAGTTCGATCGCAACCGGGAGGAGCTGCCGCTTGGCATGTCAGGGACGGGCACAAACTTTGGAGCAGTTCAGAGGAAGCCGACCTACTGTCACAGGTTTCAGATTCTCTAGGCAGCACGTCTGTAATCCTGGGGCCAGGGTAAGCGGGAGGATTCTGGTCTTCTGTCTGCAAAACATGCCCCTGATCTGTGGTAGCTGAGTATCCGGGTGCCAGAGCATTCAAGCCGCTGCTTACAGCTTCATCGTAGGAAGGCAGCATGACAGGAATGCCATCCACCACCACGAAGTCAGGGTCACCCATGGAGCCCTCCTGGTTGCCTCTACGTCAAACACAGACGGGTTATCACAGAGAGCAGGGGCATGTCCGAAGCACCTCGGAGCAACTGCTGAATTTAAGTAAACACAGCGCTTTCTAGTCATGCAAAATGAAGCTACAGGGTCATTAACATGCACAGAAATGTGTGCTTCACGGGTGTGCAAAACCCTGTTTGGACTGACAGGTGGAATCTGTTACAATCGGAAAAATGAAATTAGTAATGAGAAGGACAATTTCAAGAAGGGAGGAAAACAGGTGCTCGGAAGAGATAAGGAACACCATTTGCTGTGCTGTGCACAGTAGCTATCATGGATATAAGATCAGAGATGTAGCTCACCAGCCAGAAGTGTCTGAACCCCCTGGAAAGATGTGTGCTAGAGCCCAAAAGTGTTTACAGCCCCTGTAAACAAGCCCTGAGATGACTGCTGCTGGATGTCAGAGCTTTGGTGGCCAGATTTGTGACCTCCTTCAGGTCTTACTTTCAAAGGATGGAGGCTTCCTTAACCAGTATTAATCTGTATTGTTTATTAAGCAAAACATTTCTATTAATTGGGAAGGTCTGTTAAACCCTGAAGTATCTGTTTAGTAGGCAGTTAAATCACAGTATAGCACTGGCAGGAGGGAATTGGTTGCAGGTACCTTTAAGACATGAAAATATATGAAAAGGAGAGGACAGAAAGCCTTTCAATAAGCTAGACAGGCTATACACCTATCCATAGTGCAGCCCATTACCCCAAAAATCTTCCTGGTGATACAGGTATATCCATATGCATTTCTATACTACTCCCCATACACTATATATATTAACATTTATATTTATATAAATTTCCACATTGCTTATACAACATGTATACCCTTAAGTGTGCATATCTTTAATGGTAAGATCACAAAGTCCTTTCTGCTGCATTGGCACGGGGACATATTTCCTGACATACAGTTTTTCCACCTCTCCTTTCTCCTTGCGGCAGAATAAAGACATGAGAAAAGCAAGTGCAGGGGAGGAGAAGTCACACAGTCAAGGTCCATAGAGAACTGAGCAGACTGAAAACAAGAAACAAGTCTAAACCCTGCTTTTGTTTTTCCAGATGTAAGGTGATAATAATACCCACCTATCTCGTGAGGAGTACTATGTGAATCAATGACCAATGCTCATAGCTGTATGGTTTTTTATGGAAATGAGATGCAGGAGCTGTTTACGGATCGTGATGAAAATAATACTAATGAAGGTAAAGCAAACTTTTAATATAAATTTGTCCATAGAGAAAAAAGAAATTCTTTCTTAAAACTTACATTACTAAGTCTATAGTAGTTAAAGAATTAATTCCCCCAGCACCCAAAAATGAGTATTTAAAAATATTGTCAGCTATTTTTACATGCAGAAGCAGCAATTCTCAGTAGCAGAGCTATAATTACTCCCAAAGTGAATCTGGCAAACTTTGCATTTTATCTTAGTTCCAGAAAAGACTACTGTGGGTTTTTGGGGGTGCCCTTCTACACCCGTGATTCAAAGACTTCTGCTCAGAGCAGAAGAAACGATCTGCAAGGCTTGTGAGCTGCTCCATCCCTTCAGCAAAGAGTGCTGAATGTGAAAACTGAATCAAGGCCATCAATCTTCAAGATAAAAAAGAAAACAAGTACAAACCGTGGAAGGAAATGTGTCTTAAATTTGGTCTGGAACATCCTGGCTAAAATAACCAGTAGCAGTACTAATAAAACGCTGGTAGCAGTAAATGCCACTATTTTCCATGTAGTCAGGAGGGTCTCCTGTGTATTTGGCCAGGTTTGTTCTGTAACAAAAAGACAATACAAGAGTTGTGCTTGACTATTACCATTGTTATTTTGTATGAATACGTTTACAATACTCAGAAGTGCCTGTTAGGACAGGGCATTTTTATATGCATGCTGTAAAAACTCACATAAAGCCAATGCCATATACCAAAAGCAGCCTTAACATTAAGCTGTCACAGGGGCTGGATCTTGCTTTTTCCCCGTGACTGTTTTTTTTAATACATGCAATCACGACCTTAGCTTACATATGTAAAAATATCCAGACGCTAAAAAGTACACTTGAAGAGCTAATGATCAAAATGGTTTAGGATCATTTGGTATCTTGGAAATGTATTATATTTAATAGCATCTTAAAATCAATGTTCATCACTCAACCATGAAATAGATGAAGGCATTGCAGACCTACAAATTTGCTCCAAAAAGAGGGACTCTAAGAAGAAGGGGTTATAAGAGCAGCAATGCCATTGCTGCTCCCTTACCTGTTTTGACACAGTAGACTTGGTAGGAGGGGAACCACTCTCCGTACTGGCAGGTGATGTACTTGTAGTCGTTGGTGAGGGTGTAACCAGGATCACAGTAAAACTCCACCACCGTCCCGTGGTTGTAACGCTCACAAGGCCGCGGGTGGCAGATGTAGTCTCCATGACTCACCATTGGAGGTAGTGGACAAACTTGGGCAAACAGACAAAGAGAAAAGGAGAAAGACATTAATGAAACGTCTCTAATTTCATTAATTAAACCCACTGATGGGTAGCTTCAGTGTGTCAAAATGCACCGGGCACCCTTCAGGCTCCCTTTAGGCTCCCTGCAGTTTGGGGTTTGTCTCAGTGGTACCAGAGCACTGCCCATGGACACCAGGTGTCCATCTGCACTAGCAGATGGATGCACGTGCCTCCTGCATGGCAGCATGTGCCAAGGGGTCACTTTCAGCTCTCACTGACACCAGCAAGCTCTGCTGTCACCCAGCTTGTTTAAAGGCCTGAGAGATGGGATCTGGGAAGCTTCCAACCCTCTGTGGGAAGAGGAGGGTGAGAGGAAGACAAAAGGGGACCCATGCCCACCAGGTGGCTACATGGGGATGGAGGGAGACAGTCAAAATAAGGAGAAACACTTTCCTTATAAAGCATCTCCAAGTCAGCTGTAACATCCTATTTTTTGTTTCATTAACATCATTAAAGGTTTATATGCGCTAATTAAATTCCGAAATATTGACTTCTAAAAAAAAGTTTGCCATCAGCAGTGTTGCAAGAGATGCTCAAGCACCTCGAGTTGCTGAAGCATGTACAGTCTGTACCACTGTAATGTTATTAAGCTGGGCTGAAACTCTACCGGTGCTATTTGTGTTTTGTTATTTCTGAACAGCCCGACTGATCTCAGTGGGCCCACTGGTGGAGTGAGGTCTTAAATAAAACAGAGGCTGCGCCTGTGTTAATTAAGTACAGTGGTTTACTTAAGGTTAGGCAAATAAGAGAGAATTGCAATATAAACATGTGGGACTTTTATTGTTGGCCCCCAAATGAAAAGCTATGTCGTCTCACATGCTCAGGCAGATGAACTCAACGGAGAACTGAGGGGGCATTCTCTAGAAAACAGCAGTGGGGAGAGCAGCTCACAAGCAGTATTTTTATAAGAGAGGAAACTTTTCCACTGTGTAAGTGTTAGTTGATTACTGTTTTCTCAAGTGCTTCTAACACAGAGGAAAAAAACCCTACAAAGTGCAGTGATGTTTCAAATGGCTACAAACTGACCCAAAAGGGGCTTAAATTGCTGGATGGCTCGTTTTATTTCCTTTCAGAGGCAGTAACTGACTGGCTCAGTGCCCCATCTACAGGCTGTTCCCTTCACTTCATGCCTCCCTCATGCGGGCAAGACCTACTGCACTGATTTAAATAATGACATCTCTTGGAAGAAGAATCTTCCCAGAAATTACAATTCAGCTGCTTCTCTCTGTGAATCTTGCTACATGAATAATGCATTTCCTAAAAAAAAAAAATAAATACACAAGATATTAAATGAATCTTCAAGAGAGGCTGATTACAATGTGCAGCAATGTCTGTTCCCCATCCCCTGGAGACATGGTTTTGTTTGCATTTTCAGTGGCAAGGCTTAATAATAACTTGAAATCAGAGCGAGTAATTCACATAAAAATTCACATCCTCCATGCACTTTCCAAAGCATACTTTCCAAAGTCTCTGGGCCCACAAGAAAGAGGAAAGCTTTAGTGGGAAGTCAACTCAAGACGGAACACAATTTCCTTACGCCTAGGACAAGGCTGTCAGATTGATATAGTTGGAAAGCACCTTTTGTCTGGATCATTCATCTAATAAAAAAGAAAGTGAGCATAAAAGCCATGAGTCTGGCCTGCCATAAGGAAACCTGGTATATTTCTATTGCCTATGCTTAGAGCATGAGAACTAAGGAAGGCAGCAATTTAAGATTCTGTGCAACTGAATTTTGCCAAGCTCCGGCCGCGTTCGAGAAATGTGCAGGTGCCCAGCACCTTTCTAACAAGGAGCAAGTAGAGCACACCTTATCACAAAGAGCAACGCTCAGAGAAACTAATTTTCCCCTCCAGCAATGTACCTGCTACATCATCCCTGACCTCTTAATATCATTGAGAGCCACCCCAGCCTGCTGAATCAAAACCCCCTCAAAGCTGGTGTCCCAGCAATGTGGGTCAGCTCGGGAGTGACACTTTCCCAGGCTGACTAAATGTAATACACTGCGGGGGGACAACCCAGATAGGGAGCTGTTGGTCTGTTTACAAATGGAGATGTATTTTATAAAACCCGAAAAGAAGAGCATCACTCTTTGTTTAGGATATTTCCCCAGTACTAAAAAAGTGGCACTCCCTCCGTTGTCACATCCATTTTTCAGGGGAAATGTTCATATATCGGTGCTGCCTGGAAACTCCTGCAAACCTTTTTTTGTGGCACTGCTGAACATTAGTCATGAATTAGAGTCGAGCTTTAAGTGGCCACACCTGCCAACAGCTCCTGCATTAAACATCTACAACCAGAAGATGCAATGGAATGGGACAGATTTGAAAAATGAAGGCTTTGAGCTCAATTGAAACAGTGCTTCATTCTTAGGTCAACTGGGCTGGCAAGAGCCAGGGTTCTAACTCACCCAGGGTATCCCTCACCACCTCCTGTGAACTTTATGTCCAACCAGTTTCAGGATCCCTCAAAATTTCCATGAGCAAACTGGCCCCCATGTAGGATCTGTAACGCTCAGGTTCAAAGACTCTTTTTCCAAGTCAAGTCAAATGAGATACATGAGAAATAGCCCAAAACAAACTCCCTTTGAGCTTTGGGCAGCGAGTTGGGCACTCAGTCACTCAACTCACTCCATTTCCCATGGTCATCCAGACCCAAGACCCTTAAAAATCAGTGGAAGGACAGCCAGCAAGTGGTCTTGGTTTTGATCATAGAAAAGAAATATATACAGTGAGGGGGGCACAGGCTGCAGGTGCTTATTGCCCAGGCACTGGAGGAATAAATGCCGTTCACTCAGTAATTTTTCCTATCCACTATGGTCAAGAAGATTTTCAAACTCCGCCCAATAATTCTTATTATTGCAATAATTCTGCAATGTTGACACTGGAACTGTAAGAGGGGGGGAAGATTTTTTGGCATTAGCATATGCTGAATTAACATATATGGCACAGAATCAAGACATCACCTGACTTCTTAAAAGCCATTGGTAGAGAGACAACAGTGGAGTTACAGATATTTATAGCGCTCAAAACTATTTTTTTAGGTTTTTTGGCTAGTAGGTTCAGTATTTGGTCAAAGTAGACAGGTAGTAAATTATTCAGGTTTTGCCCAGCTTATGTAAGTGAGCCAAAAAATAAAAGCAAAAATGTCTTGAAATACAGGGCGCTTACTCGCAAACAAAAGGAGTAGGAATGAGTAAGAAGTTTATTTTACACCTTTGTGGGTTTTTTTGTATAGTATGTTTTGGGGGTTTTTTCCTCAAGCTACTAGTTCACCTTTCATGTAGAACATTAGTTGCTTGGTTAGCTGGCTCAGCAGAAAACCCCACTGCAAGGCCATCCCTTTCTGTTTGACACAGGGATGGACAGGATTAGAGATAGTCACACCTGATAAAAAAAAAAAAACACTTCTCGCAGGCACATCGTGAATGTCTGCTGATTATGCAAAGAGAATAGATTAAGATGAAACCTTATGACAAAGACATAGATAAAAACATGTCAGTTCCTGCCAGCATGTGGGAGAAATGCTGGTGTCCCTCACTCAGATAGTAATTGTAGTTTGCTCACAAACTGGAAGAGAACAAGATCTTCTCCTGACCCTCATTGTTCATTCTTGCACACATCTGGACACTAATTATCACCAGAAATCTGGACACTGCCATCTTGCTACTGCATTCCAATCAATGTTTAATTCAGGCTGTCATTTACTCCATGAGACCATAGCAGGTCTGACCCTTCCCATCTAGGGTGGCCTGGTCCCCACCTGAAGCTTTACTGGCTGGCGCCTGGGGCTTAAGGAAGGATCCTTTTCCATATTCTGCCTTCATACAAACACATGCTTGGGTATGTAGGATCTGAAAATCCTTGGTTTTTTACAGGAACATAAAAGATTCAGATTATGTTTCTTTCTTTTCCTATTTTTTTAATGAACACTGTGGTAATAAAACCTAGTTCCCTGGTTACTTCAGTGCCATCACTCTTCAGACCTTCTGAATAAAATAAATAATCAACCAAGAAGCCATTCTCTCATATACCTGAGGATTTCTGCCCAGTTCACCTGGCAGACCTGTCCCAGCCCGTGAATCACACCTGCACTGTACAGTACAAAGCCCTAAGTTCAAGCTCCTTGTCCTCTCACATATATATACACCACATTATAAGATGGTCTATATGGAGGGGAATGCAACGTCTTTGTGCTTTGTTCAGTTGGTGGAACACAACTGTTAGTCTCTTTCACAAAGGAAAATGTTTCTTAGCAGTTATGAGTTTGTAAAAAATGACAAATAAAAAAGAAATTAAACCAGTGGTGTTCAAAAAAAGAAAAAAAGTAACTGTTAGTTGTGGATTTTTAGACTCAAAACCACTATACTGCTTAGAGGATTTACTGATTTATTTGTTAGCCAAAAAGATCTCAATACAAAAACTGGTAGACAAAAATCACTATATTTAGAGCAATATCCAATAGGGAAATTCGTTGAGAAATAGGGAGTGGATGACCAACAGGAAGAAGAGGAAACAAAGAAAATTAGTTCTGCACTGGAATATTTAAAAAGAAAAAAAAAAGAGAGAAGTTTTCTAGTCTATACTTAGACTTCAATATAGAAATGTACAAAACCGGAAGTATTTTAATTCTAAAATTGCAAACCAAAAATTCCCATTAAGTTGTCAAGTACTGTAAGTAGGATGGAAGAAAAACTATTGGACTCAACCGCTCCTATGCAACTGAAAGCTTGAAGAAGTAATTTAGAGGTTTGCAAAAGGAAGGAAATAGCAAATCCAGTTACTTTAAAATAAGCCCGGTCAAGACATGCCATTCTAGAACAGCTGCTTAACGAGACTTTCTAATGACATTTTTGGGAATGTAAGCAGAACTGGAAGCATTACTAGAGTAACTTTTCACTTATCATGAACATCAGCTTAATATCCTAATGATACACTCCTATAACAAATGCTGCGGGCATTGTGAAGGGAGACTTCGTGCATATTATGGCTGCACTGGAACAAACCTGGAGACCATTGAAGCTGCGTTTTGAAAGGGAAGACACGCTTTGAGGAACTTTTCTGATTATTCATTCCCACATCGAAACAACAGCACCAAGAGTAATAACAGAAGTGAAAGTTTAGTGGCAACAACTAAGTGAACACTCATGTATAAAGGAACTCCTATTAAGCCCGACAGTAGACATGACTTGAAGCAATGAAAACATAAGATGCTTACTTTGAACCCTGAAGTTGTCAGTGAATTTATTTTTCTAAAGCCTACAGCAAGTATTATGAAAAATATTGTATTCTTAGCCACCAGTATCTGAACTCTTTTCAATCCTAACCTTTCTCAATTACTTAACCTTCACAATGCCACTTACATGTTCTTTTCTAACACGTAAGAAATTTTCTAAGAGGCCTAACAGGTAAGCAATTTCTTCTTGACCATTCAGAAAGTCGATGCTCCAAGCAGCCAGGAACATATCCCAGGTCTCCTGGCTCCAGGCTGTTGTTGTACCCCTGGACAACCCCCCTGGGTAATTCTGTTCCAGTTACAATAGTGAGGCCAGCCTTTCAATGTGCACACAGCGAGAACTCTTCACTTTTCTACAAAGTGCAAAATGAACTGAATAATTAAGTTTTTAATGGAAAACTGCTTCTCTGGTCTAGCTTTGACGAACACCACCTTGCTGAGAATTGCTATCACTGAAACCAGCTGTATGAGCCTAAAGGAAACAGTATAAAGGTAGTTTCGAACGTATTTTAATAATAATTTAACCTTAGTTGATTCCTAAATGGAAACAGAAGGTGATTTGCAATCAGTTATTGCACACAGAATTTCCTTGTTACCAGAGTTGCAAATTACAGAGCACGTTTTGCAGTTCCAGTCAGCTGAGCTCCTACAGGAGCATCATGCCAAATTCACACTCGTCCTCAACAATTCTGCCATTCCCAGCACAACAGCCTGTGAAACATTGGTATCAATGTGAAAGTCTCTAGTTTGAAATGCACTTCACAACAGCTATGGGATGAAACACACCCCAAGTGATCTTCTTCCTATAAATTGTTAAGTTAAACAGTGCAAGTTTCATTTAAACTACAAAAAATTGATGACAGGTTTGCAGTTAGAGAGTAGGACTTCTTTTAGCAAGAGGCTCAGAATTTTAATTAAAGAAATATTTATACTCATTATTCACATGTGAGTGCCTGGAGTGCTGTGGTGTCATTTACAGAAGATCATCTTAACTTTCTCCATCACTTGCTTCTAGTTTTATTTCTTCCTTTTCTCATGAGTGGTTGACTTTATAACCGGTAATAGTCTTTTTAGGACATTGAGAAGAAGAAGCTGGGGACTACACAGGCACTTTGCAGGAAGGAATCAGAGAATTCCAAAATAAGTCGAGGACTGGGTATTTGACAGGCATCACAGGATAACCTCAGGTCTGGAAAAGGTCAGCGTGCTCAGAAGTAGAATGGAGGTGGAGAGAGAGCGAGCGAGCTGTCAGGAAGCTGGCTAAGAAAACCAGACAGATAAAAGCACCTGTCAGGGGTATCCTAAGAAGTCAGTGCTCACAGTGAGATGGACAGGGCAGTGGTTTTTATGTTCCTTTAATCCCCCTTTTTTGAATAGCTTTTCCTTCTTTGTTTATAAGCAAGAATCCCTTGAGCTTTTGTGGGGTCACCTCCACCAGCCGTCAGAGAGTGAGTGACGGAGAGAAGGAATGCTGGAACAGGCAAGCTGTATTCCAGGGCTTAGCTGAGGCTGGTGAAATCAAGCTACACCACCTGCCAAAAGGAAAAGTGCAAGGTGCCATTCCCAGCAGGGTATCTTAGCACTGCAATTTCATAAATCAGTTTACAAAACTAGGGAGGCAAGGAAGAATATCGGTTTCTCTGATATATGTTTAGTTCTCAAGTGCCTGCCTACACTGATTGGTGAAATTGGCACCCTTTAAATATTGGGGTTTATCTCTATCTCTGGAAAGAACAAACACACACAGCAAATAGACTTCCTAATGGACAGAGTCCACAGCTCCAGTTCCTTCCATTTGTGGAAGATGTTCTCTGATTGCACCGTGTAGCCAAATTTAACAAACGTGACCATAAAGCACAGACATGTTTGGCTTCAAGGTAGAAAATGCAGTGCTCCTTTCCTTTCCAAGGACTCTTGCCAGACACAGTTAAACATTAATATTAGAAAACAGCCCTCAGGGAGAAATCCTGTATGCTTTCCCCCACCTAATCTGCAGAATATTTAAAGCATCGTGGATAGAACACTACACACATCTGGCAGCTAATGTGGAACTTCAGGGCAGAAATTATGGCTCCATAAAAAAGTTGGGATGTTTGGCTGATTCTGGAAATGCTAAGGAGCTTCTGAAAGGTAAGAGGTGATGGAGCAGGTGTAAAACAATGATTTACTGTGACAGTCCTGTGCATCAAGCAGAAAAGGAAGACATAAAAGAAACAGATTACAAGATGTTGTTCTGTTGCTTTCTTGAAAAACTATGAACAGTGACGAAGGCATCTATTTCAATCCCAGCCAAGATCAAAGAAGATTTCTGTAATGCAAAAAAGGAGCAGTCACTTAGAAATATAATGCTATTTATCTTCAAACAATGTCTTCAGCTTGGAGACTGTTCTCTAAACCCCGAATCTCTCATAAACAAGAGCTGCAAAAAGCCCACTTTGTTGTGTATCCAGTCTGTCTCAAATTGTGGTCTGGTTTCCTTTGTGTTTCACTTTGCAATACGCTTGCTGGAGTTAAGAGATTGGAAGATTATTAAGCAGCATGTCCACAGAAGAACAAGATTTCTCTGTCTAGTATTTCAGTTCTCCAGGCTCCTTCTGAATTCAATTCTTTTCCATGCCTTTTCAGCTGTGAGCAAAGGTGTACAGATGAAGCTCAGCCTTTTCTAACAGTCCAAAAATCCAGATATTCCAAGTTAAAGTTCAGTTTCCATAGTCATACAGGGTCGCTGGATGCGTATCATTTCCATGCTCCTGGGTGACAAATGAATTATCTGTCTACAGTGCAGAAAAACACAGAATTATTGAATTACTTTCTTCTAATGAAAACTATCTTCTTAAACTACATCACACTTGCTTTTCATGACTTAAGCACCTGCAGGGTGTGACACTATCAGCCGATTTCATCCTTTGGGCATCAGGCTAAAGATGTCACTGACACAAAGGTGTTGCCCCGGTAAAGGTGGTTAGAAATATTGTTGTCTGCTATTTGGGCATTTACTGCTGGTTGCTGCAACAAGTATTGCTGTAGGCAGTATATTCTAAAATGCCACCGTAGTCAAAGCTATTAAAAACAAGGCTATCAATATGTCTTATGTTTAATGTTAACTCAGTTAACATGGATGACCTCTTTGGCAGTTGAGCAATATTTCATTTATTCTCCCTCCTGCCTGCAAGCTGAGTAGGTGTAAACATAAAACAGAATCCTGGTATCTACCTCACTTAATTTCTTAATACCACAGCGTTTCATAACTTGCTTGTATTGCTGCCCTCTGCTCCCTTTACAGGACTTGTATCTGTTGGAGATCTGCTGCATCAACATTATCCTCCCTGAGGATACACATCAGCCTGTCATGTTGGAATTTATCTAAAGCTTTCTCAATGTCAACAAAGAAGTACAGAGAGAAATCCATTTGTACCAATGTACAATATCCCAAGCTTAGGATTGCTTACTTTGTTCTGTCTCCTCACATAACTGATTACAGGATGACTTCTGTCTTTTTTTCCTTCAGCGTGTTGCTTTATGTTCCATTAGGAATTTAAAAGATTTTAAGGGCCTAGTTTATCAAATGTATAGCTCGATGTCAATCACTGTCGATGGCATTAGCAATTGTAAAAATGAAGATTTTTTGAATCTTTCCTTCAAACTGTTCTGCTTGTAATTGGTCACAAAGTTTCAGCCACTTTGTTTTGAATTATGAAGGCACTGCAGTAAGTACTAAGTGTGAGATCACCCTCCTCTTTCACACCCTTTACTTTCCATGTTCTAAGTCAGAATTATCATCCCCTCTTTATGAGCGTCTGTCCTCAGGTTTATGAGAAGGAAAATTTTAAAGATCTGTTCTGTATTCTCACCTGTCTTTCCAGAATATTTATTTATTTGTAGCATACTTTGTTGGTTTTGATTTTCATATTACTAATCCCCTTTTATTCTCCAGAAATTTCCTGGTGCTCCAGGTAGAGGCTTTTTGGCTTCCCTGCACTTTTTCCGGCTTTGTTTTGCAATTTTCCTAATTCCTTCTCATACCTTCCTTGTTTCTACTATCTTTCCATAGTTTCTATAATTTTCAGGATCCTTTCAGTAATTTATGGTCACATAGCATTGTATCTTTTAATCTCCCCTCACAATTAGGTGATTTTTATATTCTGGAGTTCTGAAAAAGCCTTCCGTTTTCTTCTTTGTTTTTCCTCTCTTCTATGCGTTGAATCTCCCCGTTGAAGTCTATTCCTCATGTTTGTTTCATTTTAATTTTGAATCTACCTACAAAAGATTGAAGTGTTTTCTATTTTACATTCTTAGAAGTTTAACCTCAACTAGGGAATTGTTGGTCCCAGCACGCAGAATGAGGTTTTGGTACTGCAATATATTAGATTTCCTGCAGGGTCGGCTTTTCTGTTCAGCTGGGACGATGCTGAAAATAAGACATTCCAGATAATAGGATCATGTTCATTGTTTGCAAATTGAATCAACCTGCTTTTCCTTCTACTCTTAAATACAGAGCTGGGAATCTCCAATGGTGCTATCCACCATACGACTTCTTTATTTTCGAGCATTATAACCAAATTCTTCCAGCCTTTCCTCTCTTTACCTGCTTCCCTTGCTGCCCACCACGCAGTTCTTTATAAGAACTGTGGCTTACATCTTCTTGGAAGTCTTCCAAAGGGCATGAAAAATTAAAATACAAAGTCCAGATGGCAAAGGGTTTAATCATATACAGATCACATTTCCAAAGTACTCATGAGCAAGGTTTTCTGTTTGTTTTTTTATTTCTCCAAATCCCACGTAATATCTTTATTCACATTAAAGTGTCATATTATAAATGCTTCCTAGTTTTAAACATTTCATTTGACCGAGTTCCATGCAGGTATGTTTTAATGTGCTTGCTCTCCTCCAATGTTTTTGGAAGCCCTTTGATTTATTTTACAATTCATGTTTATACCCCATGTAGTATTCTTCAGTTTCATTAATTTTGTATGCATGTTTTGCATATCAGCTTTTATAGAAGGCAATAACTAACTTACATCAATTTCTACAGATGGATGATTAACCCCAAATTGGTAATTTAAAAATCGTATAAATGAAATAAAAAAAAAAACCTAAACCATTTTCCTTCAATTTTTATAATTCTTGGAAGTGTTTATCGAGTTTCAACACAAAAGAAAGTTTAAAAAGTTTCTGCAGAATGATGGAATTGCGCTAGAAAGAAAGGAAATTAAGAAAGTTGCGAGGTCCCTGGTGTAGCTTCTGATTTAGATGGAGCCACAAACCCTTCCTTCAGAATTTATTGGGCCTAACAAAGAGGGGAAAGTTCACTAGATTGACATACAGTATTTTTGTGACTACACACAAATTTAAGAAATCCCTTCTGTGGAGGCTTCAAGAAGAACTTCTATCTAAATGAGAAAGCTGTAAAGCAGCATTGCTCATAGGAGAATAAAAGCTCTGAAACGGTTAGCAACAGCTTCCTAACAGTCATTTGCTTTAAATCATTACCATATTAAAATACTGAGCAGGAAATGTCATTGCAATGCACTTTTAATTGAACACGGGAGGAAAGAAATGAAATTAATTTGTTATTTGCAGATTTCCTCTGTGAAAAATACTGCTTGGAGAGATTACACTGCACACATAAAAGGAATGCTGAAAAATGAGCTTGACATTGGAATGCAAGGTGCAGAACAAAAAATATGCAGGGAAGGAGTTTGGTCCCCTAATTAGGACTTGTGGACTGTAACAAGATTCCTGGAGACTAGCACTCCTTGCATAAATCACTTGAAAAAACGCTTTCAAATGAGGGCATCTCAAGTTGATTTACCCTGTCTGGGTTTAATTTTGAAGTTCGCTGCATACCTGCTGAGGCAGCCCTACAGAAGGGTTCACAAAGGGAGTTGTCAGGGGTGACCTCTTAGTGATGCTGCTCTCTCTTCTGCCCCAAAGCTGAGCAGAACCAGCTCTTGCAAGTGCAATGCTCTAGACTTTGGCCTCCTGTGGGTCACTCAACACATGCATCGGTGGGATGCCAACATGACATCACCATGGAAAGTTCTGACATTCAAAGAGAGCCATAAGAAAGTGATTAAAAGGAAGGCTGAATCAAAACCCAGTCTCAGGAGGCATCCCAGATGGCCTTGGCCCAGTGTCTGGCACACACTGATCCCCCCCCCCATCACAGATCATCATAGCTGAGTAGGGGTGATGACTTCTGACATGTTATTTAAAATGTAGAACTGTCAAGGCAGCAGTTCTTATCTCATGTTTTAAATTATCAAGAAAAAGAGCCTCTCATGACTTTAAAATACAAGCAATAAACAATGAGGAGGTGAGTTTTCTTGGGTATTTTGATAGGAAGTGGAATGCTCCGGTGTCAACTGAGGATAAGACGCAGCTTTTTCTGCTTCATACACTTGAGTTTCTCTATTTTAATGCTCTTACCTTCCTAACTGAAGAATTGTGGTTTTTATCTGATCAGTTATATTGTTTCAAGTAAGCCTAACAGGGCCCTTCTGATTTTCAAATGTATTTTCCATGCTATAAACAACAACAGACAAGCTTTTCAAAAAACGGCTTGCATAGAGCTGATTGCAGTTTAATCTTTTATGGTGTGTTAAATAAATGAAAAAAACTCCCATCTTGTTTTGCCATTCCAAAAGGCAGTTTTGAATTTTGGAACTTGAATTGTAAGTTAAAAATAAGGATCATTTAATTATTTTTGTGCAGTGTATCACTTTGTTGATGCTTTTGGCAAATTTTCGCGCTTCCAGAATGCTTAGCATTTAGTTCAGTGACACGAGCATCGCATATGAATCCCTATAATTGCTTTTAGCTAAATTCTACATATAGATAGCTTCCTATAGGCTTTAAATAGAACAAAAATTCCGTCCTTTTAGGGGAATGAAATGCAAAGGATGTATCTGGATTCTGATGACTCCCTAGGAGGTTTCATTCAAGCTGTGGTATGAAGATGGAGGAGGGTAGTCCCTGCAGTTTTGGAAATGTATGGAGCAATCCATTCGGTATCTCTGCTCTAAATGTATAGGATGCAAATTTAAATGCACTACAATATCCTCCATTCCAGCACTGCAGGCTTAGTCACAGATTATTCCTTTTGGCTTGGGAGGATTTACCTCTGTTTCACACTGACTGGTTCCTAATCAATAAATTAGCTCAGTCATTTTAGTTGCCAATCTTTCTTTAAGGTTAACTACTATGACAGACAACAAATATTCAAGTGTGCAGCATCGTGTAGCACTGAATAATCTTTGCAGCTGGCACAGCCCAGACTAGGAGTGTCTATGGAGTATTTTTTAGTTTATCACAGAATTCTACCCATCTGTACAGGAACTCTGACCATCCGCACAGGGATGTGAATTCCATTCTTCAGTATTTTGGTTAGAAAGGCGCTGAAGGATTTACATTTTGAGGGCAAAGCAATCATCCTCAGGAGCTTTCCCTCTTGCACTTCGGACACCGGGAGAGCAGGCATCAGTTGGGGAACACGGAGAGCTAATGGTGCAGTGACCCACCAGAGGCTGCGTGCAACCAAATCCAGGTACTCTGCACAGCCGGTGGGCACATCACACGCAGTGGGACCGCGGGCAGAGCCCTGGCTTCAAATCATACCGAGCATGCGGGTTTGGCAAAATTGAAAGATAAAACAAACAAGAAGACATTTACCTTCCACGTCAAGGCACCTAGGTGGGCTATCTGACCAGATAAGGTTATACATGCACTCAAGGAGCTCTGCCCCTTCTAGTTTATATCCAGGAAAGCACTGATAATACACCACTGTTCCTACGGGGAAGGAGGCCTCGAACTCAGATATGTTAATGTAACTATGAGGAAGAACCAATGGCCTCAGGCAACCTGCAAATTAAGAAGAGGGAGGTTTCTTTTATTATGAAGAGCTTATCTCAGTCATCTTCACACATCTCAGTTACAATTTCTAAATGGAGGAGTGTGATATTTTCATCTTCTCTGCCATGAATGGCATGTCTGCGTGATCTCCCTCAGATGCATCTGCCTCATTATCCTGTTTCAAAGCCTTTTATTGTTCAGCCCACGCGCTTTGCCAGCGTGGGATTCGCTCCCAACAAATCCAGGTAAGGTTTACTGAAACTGACAGTATTTTGTTTAACAAACACACGCCGGTTTTGCAGGTGGCAATTTCTTTTGGAGGCAGAATTTTCAATAAATAAAGATTGGCATTTATATAAACCACGAGTTTTACTCCTCTTCCTAAAAGTGACAGATGTGCAAGCCACGTTAAATATTAAAACTGCTCCTGTAACAAAACGCATGCAACTGTAAAAGATTTGCAGGCAGAATGAATGATTTTGAAATTCCAGTTGGAGAAAGTCTAAAGGAACATGACTTCCTAGGAGCAGTCCCACGAAAAACACTGAACGAGGTCTCAGAGTAGGTTATCAAAAACTTAAGGTAAATGTTATCACCAGAAATTGTAAATGTAGTCAGAACGCTCCAGTTCTGCTTATGGAATTACTTCTGAGAGATTTGGTGCTGAGCAGTAGAAGTGATGGTCAAATGATCACCAACCATATGTGGGGCAAGAGAGAGCAGTGAATTTAACAGATGACATGCCTTTTTAATGGGTCATTCCTCATGGCCTTAGATATGACCCTCGGGGTAATACTTAATACTGTTCATTTTTTAATTTGCAATAATGTGGAGAAAAGTTGACTAGTAATCAGGGAATGAAAAACAGTGTTTTCACGTTACGTGATTAATGGAAGCTGCATTATGGCAATCCATAAATAGGTTTCTTGCCACTACTAGGAATTTGTGAAGGGTGTTCATTGGACACCCTTAATTTTAAGCCTGAGGGGGAAAACAAAATCACTCTGAGAACTTCTTGTAAGATACTGGCATTTAAAACAAAAAGTTTCAGCAGCATTTCAAGCAGCCATTTCCTTGCAATGGTCTTTTGAGGGAGAGGGACGAAACCAAAAGAAAACAACACCAAAAGCTTGACAGCTTTTTGCAGCATGCTGTATTACCAGAGCAATGCTTTGGATTGCTTGTTGACTGCCTGGTTATGTCCCTACTCAAATAAAGCTTCAAGTATCCTATCTCCGGGCTGCTGTTTGTACCCTGATCAAGTATGCCCCACACATAACCCACTGACTCCTGCAAACTGAGCAGTCCACTGAGCAGGATGACATAAGCAGCCTCCAGTGGCACAGAAAGAGCACAGACTGCCCAAGCAAGGCCAAGCTTACTCTTTTCTGAACTGTATCAGGGAGAATTTTGTCCTGCTGGCTCAGATTTTTAATGCTCATTATGTTCCTTGTAATGCCCGACAGAGATGTACTTGAATTTGTATGACAGCCAAGCATTTTTTTGAAATTCCTAGGTTTCTAAACAGTCCAAGCTGCTTGAAAACTTCATTTTGCCTTTTTTTTTGCTAAGTAATTCACATCATTCCAGATCAGTAATTAAGTTTATTATCTCACCCCAAAAATAGAGGTTGGATTTTTATACACTCACTGCTCAGCCATTAAAAAAAAGGGCATTTTAGTGTCACAAGACTCCCCTGCCTGTTGTAATCAAAGGGCCATAGAAGTGTAATTGACAGGCTATCCAGTGCAAGTAGACAAGTGACTTCATTCTTATCAGTGCCTGACGTTGCAAAAAGAAAATTCTGAAGACAATTTTGCAACAAGAATTTGGCAAAATATTGCAGCTACTTGCATCTAAATTGGCTGTCTGGTAATCACAGCACTTGGGCCAAGTGCAATTGATTTGTTAACTTTTATTAGCACGGCTTTTATTTTGAAAAGCAGTTAATATCAATTATTGAGTAGGAACAGTTGATTGTGTTTCATGGTATAACTACAAGAAGAAAGTAACAAGCCAAGGAGTACTTGGAGAGCTTCTGCTTACGCAGTTAATACTGCCTGTCCCAGGGTTTCCACCTGGATCTTTGGCAAATACAAACACTGTACAATACCTGAAAATTATCTTCTGAGCGTCCATCTCATCTAACTGAAGAGTCTTAATCTGCCTTAATTAGACGAGAAGTGCACCCACTCTCAGACATGGGCTGCACACTCCATACTGCCACACGTGATGCCATTGCTGATAAGATACCCCAAAACTGGTGTCCCCTTTTCTACAGTTCTGTGAAAACTCCCCTTTGCTGCTAGCGCTATTCAGATACGTGTGCATCTAAAACAATAAACTAGCCCGGTAATATGCCTAAATTTCTGCCGTAGTCTAAGACAGGACCTTGGGGGACAGTCTGAAGTGTTGTCACTCCCAAGAGGTGTCCCAGTTCCCCTGACTGCCTTCCCTCACTCTGCAAATGGATGTGACGGGGTAATTAAGTGCCTACAGAGAACTCAACTTTAGGGGGTGACAGATGGGTTGGAGGAAAGTTAAGACCAACCCAGTCTTCTCAGTGCAGTTAAAATCTCTTGACGCTGTTCAGTAGGCCAAGCTTGTTACCAAGATGTGAATTGGTTAAAACCAAGTCAGTGGTACTAACAGGTGTGTGTTAGAAATGTGACGATAAAAGGGGCCCATGGTTATTGAATTTCCATGCACTAAAGCTGGCTTACCCCCATTTTTTTCTTGCAGTCAAAGCTGAGCTGGGATCCCATGCCAGTGATATTACTAGTTATGTAGCTAATGGCTTTTCTGGCCAAAATCATTCCTGTGCACACCCTGAATTTTCAGTCAATACCTACAGGCTTAATGGAGTGTGAACCTAATCAATAACTCTGCTGAAAACTCTGACAGAAAACCAGGTTCCAGTCTCTCTCCTTTATCCCAGCCCTCTGCACAAGGCAAAGAAAGTTAAATTGCAGTTAGAAGTTTAAATCTTTCCACAAATTAAGTGGTGAAAAAATATCAGTTGCCCATCAGATCTTTTGCTGAACTTCTGACGGATTACCCTGGTTGTTTTTTATTTTTAATGCAATGCATCCACATCAGATTTTAGACTGCAAACAAAAAGCAGTAATTAAAGTAATATTTTAAGTACGGGTATGTTCAGAAAGCAGCATCCTCTTTCCTGCAGTGAGCAAAAAGTAAAAGAAATCAAAAAAGTCTTAGCAGCAGCAGCACCATTCAAATACTGCCCTGTGGGGCTTATCAGATCACTGACATTCTTACAATGGTAGGAAGAAATATTGGCAAACTATCACAAGATGCAAGAGCTATAAAATAGGACGTGCTGGAGTACTAAACCTTGACATAAGGGTAGATTATCCCATGTTCCATCATCTTGACATATGGAAACCATGTTGTCTAAGTCAGGGTAACGGATCTGGAATCCTTCATGACAGCTGATTATTAACTTATCGCCAGTCCTGTATGTCTTGTTATGAATCTCTGCATCTTCAACATGAGGAACAAGGCAATCTGTGACTTCATGAAAAAAAGAAATAGTAACTTAATTAAAAAGACATGGCTAACTATTCAGTAATCAAGCTCTTAAACAAAAGTTAGCATTCAGTGTAAGTGCTCTGCTTAAATTGTTTGGAAAACACATGCATTTCGTAAAAATGTCCTTTCCCTAGTTAACCACCATTTACAAAGTCTACAGCACTGTAGCAGAAGCTGACGTGCTACAGTAATGGATCATTCCCCAGCTGTTTTTTTTTTAAACAAACCAAATAAAAAGCCTTTAGGAAGGCTGTCATTAATTTTGGCCCTCCATTCATCATGAGTGCAAATTACACCCCACGGTCTGACCATCCCAAGGTCCCATGTGAAGGCAGACTCTTTGACAGTACTAAGGACAGGACGGAAGAAAAGATAATATACAGATATGGCACAAGGAACACAGAAAGACTGCAGTTTTGGCAGAGACAGATGAAAATCAGGTACATTTACAAAGGTTTATCCAGCTCCATTCCACAAAGTTTGTTATGAGAATATCCTCATGTTAATCTCATTGATTATGTTTTAAATCAGATAGTTTTAGGTACCTGCATTCATATGGCTTTAGAGGACGTGATTTTTAAGGTCCTGAGCAGCATCTCAGGTGCTTGTAGAAAACACTCAGTAAAGGACTATAAACCTTTAGTGATGTACAGGCATGGGCTCTCCTACCTGTCTGTGATACGTGTATCAGATGGTCGTACACCTCACTCTATATACCGGTGCTAAAGACACCATACACAGAATAAAACCCAGAAGACTGAAAGGTGTGGAAAGTGGACGGGTGAGGCAGGGCAAGAATCCCTCTGCTAATACTAAATAATTAAGTAACAAGCCAGGAGGCTCTGAAGAAACAGACCAGGTGACTCAAGGTTCATCCTCATCAGAAATGCAAAGGGAGATTAAACAAAAGAGACAAAAAGACTAAATATTGGGAGAGAATTTCTGTTTGTCTGCCAGCAGTCAATTCATGACAGAGATGGTGCTAAAAGTTTCCAGGCATCAAAACCAGAGAAGGATTTCAAATAAAAGAAAGACAGTAAAAATATTATAAGCCTGTGTTACGCTGATTTTCCCCCCAACACTTCTACCATGAGAGACAACTATGTTAATTTAGGAATGCAATATTTATTAAGGAAAAAAAAAGATTCAAAAGTCCCTTGAGATTTGCATAAAAGAGAAAGTTTCTGCCATTTTCATGGGTAGTTCTTGCCAAAGAGGAATAGGTAAATCTAAATTTGTATTTAGCAATTAATTGTGAATATGCACAAAGCAAAGCCATAGTGACAGCTTGTTTGTTTCTGCAGAAGCACAAGTAGAAGCAAGATAAACTGTCATTTAACATAGCACACACAAACTACTAAAAGCAAATGTATTTCATAACTTATTTATTTAGTTAGGCAAAGCAGGGTGATCTACTACTTTGAGACTCTATGACTGAATTTTACTAAGATGAAGTGGAAGAGTGCTCTTTCCCAGTTAAAACGCTTTCCTTTGTACCCTCCCATCCTAGGGATATTTTCTAAAATACATTGTACTTAGCTAACTTTTGGTACTTTGGGGCCTGGACATATTTAAAATTCTTCCATTTCTCTTATTACTTTTAGCTTCTTGGCAGCTGCTGCAGGTGCCGCCGGCTGCTGGGAATGGGAAGGGCTGGCAGTCTGCCAGGCAAGATGAGAAACTGTAGCAAGAAGTTTTCTTAGAATTTATTCATTTATAAATACCCAAGCCTGAGAGGATCTGTACCCTAACAGGAGGCTATAAAATACAGTGATGAGGGTGCAGACATCGCTTTTAAAGACGGAACAATTTTCTTTCTCTCTAGCAAGTTAATCTGCAGAGGAGACAGCAGAGGATGCCCCACAAGAAATGCCTTACACTAAGCCCTAAATACTGTCATGAAGAGGCTGTCCTGGGCACCCTTGAGGATGGGATGAGATAGATGGAGATAGCTTGGCAACCACACAGGAGGAGGCTGGAGATGGATGCCAGAAGATAACATCAACAAACATCTCACTCTCTTGACATAACAGCTTTCTGTTGCTATACAAATAGAGGAGGTATGTATACACACAGTGCAGTAAAACACAAGATTTCACTTTCAAAGTGGAGGAAATTGATTCTGTAACGATGATCTATTATAGCAACCTCATCCCCATTATTCCAAGTAACAGCTGCAGATCGCATCATTTTAATCGTCTAGATGTTGGCAAAGAACAACGAGAAGTTGCTCACTGCACCATCCTTTGCCTGCAACTTCCCGGCTGACTTTGATAACAGGCTTATTACAAGCCCCAGCTAAATGCCAGACCAATGGACCACAGTATTACAGCTCTTTTTCTTGATGCCTTGCAAGCAAATGCTTTCCCACTGGCTGAACTCATATTGTTTAGCACTTAGGCATAAATTGCAGTGGCCGCCTCTCCACGAACAACTGGATTAGCTGGCACCAATTCTGCTTGGAAAAGCTGAAAGTAAGTGACTGAATTTTAAAATGTCCTGTCCTAGAAAATAAACTGCTTTATTCTAAGTACTTTTCAGCAAATCCGTGGAAGCTGCTAAACCATTTAAAGAAATATATGGTTTTCAGCCAGCACTGAAGAGCAAAGGCTATGATTTACACTCCTTACTGGCAGTTTTACATGATCTGCTTATGTCTACCATGTGAGTATTAAAATGGGTCAGCCAAAAGAACGCATTTCTTATCTCACAGGGGCAGAAAGAGCTGGGGTACAGCTGACAGGCTCAACAGCCTGCCAGGTGCAGGGGCTCATCTTGACCTAACTTTCACGGAGATGCAACTTTTGTACATTAGGAGCTCAAGGCTTTAGCAAACCAAGTGCGTCTCCCATTGCAGGAAGATTAGTCTGAAGGGTAAAATTTGTTAAACCCTATAGTTACAGTGCTTTTGTCCACGTGCAAACCACGCATCATATCTCGGAATGGAGGGCCACCCCACCTCCTCCCAGGAGCACTTGGACCACAACAGCAACTCGGAAGGAATGACTTAGACACCATGGAGATAGCCACACTATCCATGGGGATCAGCTGATTTGGGATGGCTTGTGTCTACTGCAGGTGAGCCCTTACCATCCAAAAATTGTCCCTGGTCCATGCTAATCCAGAAGGTGTTTGAAGGATTTGCTTGGGGAGTACTACTGGAAGTTGGCCAAACCCACAGAGGTTAGAGACCTTTCTAACACTGTAAGGGAGTGTACAATTGAAAAACAGTGTCCTGCTCTGTGCTTTGGCACTGTTTTGTTTACTAGTCAGTATGTAAATTTAAATGCAGAGGTCCACTGCTCCTGTGTATCTCCATGTGGAGTGATCTCTGACAGCCTTGACTACATGTAGTGACACCACTGACAGGCTGGAACAGTGGAAACAGGGAGGAGGGATGAAAGGACCATCATGAAGAGTGGGTGTAATGCAGGGACTGCACACCTGGACCCTTTGCTTTTAAAAGTAAATATTTAATATCAATATTGCCTCTTGGTTTTTCACTAGTGTTAAACACATTTTATTAGGATAGTTCTGTGGATGGCAAACACAGTATTTTAGTGCATATCAAATAACACTTTCTTTTTAATGTCTTTGCTTGTTTTACAGCAGTGCAGAGAGACTTTACCTAAGACCAGTAGTCGTTGTGCTGCAGCCTGGTTACAAACATCGTGGAGTGCTCATAAACCAGGCTTAACAATCAACAAACACTTTGGAAGACAGATAAGAGATGGGGAAATAAAAATATTTCAGTCATCTCACAGATCCAGGGACAAAGGCAAAGAAAAATGAGGGCTAAATGTCCTACAGGAAAGCTGTAGCCAAACTATGTCCACTCCTTTGACTGCAGGTTTATCCCCTGTGAGTGGGGGAAGGAGGCACTGAGGACATCTCGAAGGTGTCTGCCTGCAGAAGTACAGGGAGAGAAGGGCACAGCTCTTTGCTTGGTTGCTGTCTCCATGCAGACTATAAATTTTGATTCAACCTCATAGGAAAGAGCTAGCGTTTGTTCCAAGTAGGGCAACAGTCTCAGCAGCCACATTATCACAGTAGGAGAAGATTAGATTAAAGTGTGAACAACGTGACATACTGCTCTTAAACAGTAAATACAAAATCCCTACCTCAGAGGTTTGGTATTTATGTGCATAACCGTGTTAGAATTGATGGAAGTTACAGTCACAACATGCTGTAGATCAACAGGAGAACATAACTCTAAACACACAAGTTTTTGACAGGGCCTTTGTTGGGCACCTAGTCATGCAACTTCATTCTCAGACTGACACTCAAAATCTCCTGCCTCTTAATGAGAAATGACAGACCAATAAAATCAAATTGATTGGGTGAAGAGCTCCAGGCAAATGTAGTAGTTCAAAAATCAATTACATTCTGGAACAGGTTGCTTTACTTCCTTTGGTAAACAGCATCCATTTGTGATTAGAGGTTGCGCTAGCAAACACATAATGACAAATAAACATACATAACATATAGACATAAAATTATCCTTAGTTGAATTTAAACTCCTAGGAATAAAAGAACTCCAGAGTATTGAGTAGTTTTACTGCTCAAGCTCAGCTGGCAATATCTGACATTCATATCTACTGGGCCAAGAGGCATGTAGGGCACACCACAGCACATGCAGCAGTCAGCCCCTGCCAGAAATGGGTAAGTGCAGCATAAAGTTTATTTTGCCTTGTGACAGGCAATGATGAATGATAAAACATTAGCTTCTTCCTTCTCCAGGAGTTGCTAGAAATTTCAAAATTCTTTCTATATATCATTACAGAATTTCTGCAATGTAGACTTTTATGTATGTCATTAGACAGCTGAGAATTACAAATCCCATTATCATTCTTTCTTAACTGTTCTCCAGATGTGCCGTGTTCCTACACTGTCCATCTCCCTACCATGCCCCTCTCTCACAATTCTGCTCCCAGCATGCAAAAGGACCCTCTAAAAATCATTTAGCAAATGCCTGGGTCTCATGAACTGCCATGGAGCCTTTGCTTAGTATTTCTTCTGAATCAGTGGTTTTATTGTGCCTTGGAAAGAACTAATTCTGTAATCTAATTTCTTTTTTCTACTGCCAAACCCTAAGGATTGTTTTAATAATACCTGAGTATTATTACAATGTTAATCAGGAAAGTACTTAAACACTTGCTTCACTAAATCCTAAATCAGGGTCCTACTCTTTGGTCCAAATAATAGAGAGCATTTTTGCATATGCCTAATTTTGAGCACAGAACTTTAACAAGACTAATCACATAATTACTGTTATGCTGCAGCTTAAGTGCTTTGCTTGATCAGAGCATTGGCTAGCAATCATTTTTAAGTTCTCTGTGCTGGAAAGTAATTATTATCTCTTAAGCAACTGTTGTCACATCATCCATCACATTCACATCTTCCAGTTTTTTGTGGGTTTTTTTTGAAAATGACTGGCTCAAGCGTGGATCACACTGACATTGGTGACAGCCTTGCTTTTGATGGCATTCTGAGAAGAAACTTCCTCCACAGATTTCCACTGAATATTGAATATTTAATAAAACGTATTAATGCTTATTTTAACAACTGCAGTGGATGATACAGGTAATATTTCAAAGATGCACATCAAAATTCCTAGAAGCTACCTGCAGCGGTTAAGAAAACAGATTTTCTAAGCATTAAAGCTTTTTCAGGTAATTTGAATAGCCAGTTTAGACAGATGCTGCTGCCACTCTACATGTATTTTTTCTTAAATAACCATGAGATGAAAGACAAGGGCATTTATGAAAAATGACTTTACAGGAGCGGGCATGATTTTCATACATACATTATTTTAAAGGCATCAGGTTGTTTCTTTGTAGCTGATCCATGCAGCCACACGATGGGGTGTTACTGGCCACCCTTTGTCTTTATGTCTCTTTATGTTCCAGACATCAGGTGTCATCTCAGAGCCACCTGTGGGACAGCTCACAACTGTGCCCCCATGGGTCTGTAGCCTGTGGTCTCACACATGTCCAGGAGCCCATATTTTACCAAGACTTCTCCTTCCAGCAGGCCAGATACCTGAAAGCCCATGGACCGCTCACCAGCAGCCTTTGGCTACTCTTTTCAGTACCTCATGCACCACTTCCACAGGGGCCACTGTTTTGGGTTGTTCCCTTCATGTGCATCTCCTGAGAATGCTCCTCCCAGGCCCTGCTTTCTCCTCTTTCTCCTGCTGTGGCACATCCCTTCACACGCCCCTCTCCTGGCCCAGGATCCTCATACCCACCCTCTACCATTAGTAACTGCTTGCAGTTTTTACGCATGCTGAGTGATGCATGACCCTATGCAGGAAGGGCATTTACGAGCCACTTAAGTCTTCAAATACTTTTGAATGAAGTCTGCACATTTATCTGATTTTAAACGGTGAGAGGCAAGACGAAATAGAATTTATCTCGCTCCACCCTGAAGACAATGAGGCAATGGCTAATGACTTTGGTGAAGAAGTCACAACACTAAAATGTACACACTTGATTTAACTAACACTTTCCATGTCTGTTGATTTTAATAGCTCTGTTGACCAAAAATAAATCAACAACAAGGACAAGTTACATCATTAATATACACAGTGAAATAAATAATTTGTGCTGCTTGCATGTACTCCGGCCAAAATTTACACTTATGAAATTCAAATTAATCCTGCTTCTATCTAAGTCCTAAAAGAAGAAAGTAATTTAATGCCCTAATTATTTAAAACCAAATATACAATACAATAAAAATCAATTGGTTTATGCCAAAATAGTCTGGACTATCTCAAACTTCTACCCTGACTTTAAACTTCTGCTGTCTATGCACATTTGATTTTTTCCACTTGACTCATGCACGTCATAAAACACAATTGTTGAAAATTCCTGATTTTCAGGAGCATTGGAAATTGATTGCATTTTCCTAGTAAAATATAGAAGAAAGGAATATTAAGTGGGCAGCTTTAATAAATAGTTACAAACAGTTTACTTACAGTGGAGGTTGGGGTTTTTTTCTCTCTGCCTCAATTTGTAACTAGTTAAAAGGAGACATGTATTATCTTTCTTTTTTTTTCTTATTTATGTCCCTTTCAATACATGTGCATGCGCAGACAGAGCCTCTCATGGTACAAATTCAACTGACAAATGAGGATTATGGATGGGAAACTAAAGTACGTATCCAATAAGACACAGTGAAATGGACTCCAGCCTTCTGTGTTTTGTCCTGAGAGACACAGACATGGTACATGGACAAGTGAGAAGAACTGCTTGAAGAAAACTGACTTACCTTCTTGTAGGCACACAGGTTTATCACTTGGTTTCCAGCTCAGGGAGCCATTAAAGTGTCTCACACAAAGTTTTTTTGCAGTACCGTTAAGCCTGTATCCTTCCTGGCAATGAAACCGGACTACCACGCTTTCAAAGAAAACACCTGCACTGGGTGTCTTGTATCCATGTTCGGGAGCTCCAGGATCAGCACAAGCTTGGAGGTCATCGAACCCTATGTCAGACAAAGACACAATCAAACTGTGCTCATTTACTCCTCGCGCAGCCACGGTCGCGCTTTTTCTGGTTTGAGCCATCCATCATGGGGACCTTGTATCTTCCATTACTGACCACCAGCAATCCTCCCTGGGTACCAGGTACTCCAGACTCAGGAGAGGACTAACCCCCAGCTACACATGAAATGCTCAGGGGACAGAAATACTCCTGTCTTTCCATGTAGCTACCGAGGAAGCAAAGTCAACCACACGCCTCAGTGGCTGACCTGGATAAAAATAAAGCACTTGACCCCACCTACCAGTGGGATTGCTCAGTAATGGATCTGTAATTGCTACTGGGGACTATGGGATTTTGGAGGTCTAGTACAGTCAGTGGAAAGAATAATGATGTGTCAGAAGCAGAGAGCAAGAGGAAATACAGAAAGGGGCAGGAAACCCAACTGCCATCCAAAGGCACCGTAACTCAAACAGGAGACAACTGCTGAGTACAGGGAGATTTCGGGATGGGAGGGAGATCTACCACAGGAGAAAGGGACACTGTGATGTTGGGTGTACTTGACTGCCCTATCACACTGGCTTCATGGCCCTCCTGCCCTTTTAAAACACTGTATGCTGTATTACTGTGTTGACTGCAGAAGGCAGTTTGTAAAGCCCTTTACTTTCACAAAATTAACAGTAAAATAACAAACTAAACCCCAACAGTTGCAATCATTAAATGTGACTGTTTATCAGTTTATCAAACTCATTTCAATGCCATTTGCATAAACGGAAGCTTTTTTTACTGCAAAGCAACAAAGGTTTAGTGCAGCACTGAACAAGAGCTGCATACTGAAAGAGCAAATAGCTTTGGAACAGGAACAGCAGGGGGGCAATTAATGCCAGTGGGAGGAATGCCTGGAAAATGTGAAAATCATTGCACTGTAGTTTTAATGTTTTGATTTTAAAAGAGTAGTATCAGAGAGCCTTAGCTGCTTCCTGCATGATAGGGATGAGTGCCTCCATGGCACAGTCAGAGAGAAGGAAGATATTACCGTAAAGGACTTTTCAAAATAAATCTCTCTTTCCTGAGGCTAAATCGTTCCC
The DNA here is from genome assembly GCA_013396735.1 of Grallaria varia. Taxonomy (NCBI): domain Eukaryota; kingdom Metazoa; phylum Chordata; class Aves; order Passeriformes; family Formicariidae; genus Grallaria; species Grallaria varia. The sequence goes on from VWZG01009216.1 coordinate 142,853, forward strand.
TCCACCGAAGGGCTGGTTGTGACACTGTAGCAGCCAAATGGAGAGCACTGAAGGTGATAAAGGGCCCTTGCTTTTGAACTGAATGTCTCCATTCAGTCCCCTGGCTGACAGCTGCTAGTGGAGAATACAAGAGGCTCGCACCAAGCCACTGTGTTGCATGTCCAGTTACCTGCTCCTGGCAGCAGAGGCAGGGAACACTCTCGGGTCACCAGTGCAGGTTGCATCTTCCTGACTCTGTACGTGGCTGATTTTACATGTGCCCAGGTGCTGTGCTGAACTCCACAACCGGGCTACAACTTCCTGGAGGTGACCTGATGGCCAGGAATATGTGCCACGTGTGCTGGAGACAGCCATCAGCTTCAGCCAGCCTCTGACCCTCTGCAGTGCTCCAGAGCCCACGGCTCTCCACCTACAGAGATTTTACCAGCATCATTCTCTGCTGAAGCAGCACAAGAGTGGCAGAGCATCGGCTCTTATGCAGCTTTACTCCTCCATCCAGTGAAGTTTACCATGAGAACCGAAGGGTCAGCGCAGTAACCAAGTCAAAGACATCTCTGAACTTCACACCTCAAGTCCTCAAGTGCAAGTCGCCCGAGACTCTGTATCGTTTGCTAACACAACGAACGAGTAGGAGCACAGCCATTGCATTCGTGTAACACACTGTAGAAATACCGATTAGCTGAGACGGGCTGTCCACTTTTACTGGAGATTAAAAAGAAGCTTCTTATGCTTCAGACGGCAAAACCACATGCTTCAATAATGTCAGCGGAGCTCTTAATTATTTTCCATTAAACCAAGGGATAACATGACATTTTAGATCAATTTAGTTACTTCAGTAATCTCAGCATTTGCAGTCAGGCATGGAATATTATAACCCACCTTGAAACATGTGTTCTTTCTTACTAACTGCATCAGGGAAAAGTACACAATTGCCTAATACTTTGCCTTCGCAACAACAGAAAAAAGAAATGTGCTGAGGTCACATACAATTTGCCTGGTAAAAAGAATGAGCCGAGCTCGTTGCTCAGTTTTCATTAAGTCAAATATGCAAAGCTAGAGCTTTGTAACCGTCAGCACAAAACCCAACACAGAAGGCGAGAATGTTTTCTTCCCTGGTGCAGGCTAATTGTGCGACCCTAGTGCCACTTTTCTGGTGACCTCTCACAAGCAAAGATTTTCTGCAGTAAGTTGGTCTCTTGGGTTCTTTCTCTCAAGCGCAGCTTGTGAGCAGACAAACCTAACCCCAAGGGGAATTCCCCAGCAGAAAACTGGTACACGAATGAGAAAATTGAATTATGTACCCTCTAGTTCCTACAAAGTCAGTAGCCAGTTGTTATTCAGCTACTGAATAAGAGATGACCCGTGGAACTGGCGCAGGATCACTGCTTCCATGGCGTGTTCCTGAAGCAAGGAAGAAGGAAAAAGCCTCAGGGCAGATTACACATGCAACACAGTAATTTCTTGTGGTGAGATCATGAAAGCAATGCCAACAAAACCCTAACCTGCTCTTTTCTCCATGGATACCAACTGTAGACTCGACCAACGTCTTAGTCCTACTGAAATCAGTGGGAGACACTGGTATGGGAAGCTCCTTTATGAAGGTGTCTGATCCAGGCACGAAGCCGTGAAGGCAGTGCTGTGCCACCTTGTCCTGTGCTCTGGCTGAGGAGGACACAGGGACACACGGGAGGGAGGGGTAGTGATGCTGCCACCATGCACAGAGGGCACTGCAAGTGTTCCCAAGGGGCAATTACTACCAACTAGAGGAGCCAGAACTGCTCTGATTTTCACCAGGGTTGCTCCCCTCTTGCACAGGAGGTGTGCTGAATGTTTCAACAGTTTATTTAGCTGACGGGCAGGTCCATCACTCTTTTCCAACTTAAGTATGAAAATTGTGGTATAATATTCAAGAACTGTATTGATGAAACATCCCTGTTCTTCTTAGTGACAGCAGACTTGGGCCCAGTACACAATAATCCTTTCCATATGATCTCATATAATTAAGCTCCACCCCTTCAAAAATTAGTAAATATACATCTTCAATGAGATACAGCTTGGTAAATTGTTATCTTTTTTCTTTCTCATGATCTTTGGTTTCTTTCCTTTTTCACAGCCATGCATTTAAGAGCAACTACTCACAAGTATTTTTCTATTACAGTATTTTTCTTGTGACAAGAGTAATCCTACATTATAGATGAGATGCTACAGACATCTTATGCTTTGATCCCTTTAGAACCTGATGAAAACAGCCACAAAACTTTTAAGCCAGAGCCACGAGCTAAGTCTTTGGAAGGAACCATTAAATGGGAACATAAATGGGAAAGCCAGTCTTTTGGCTATAATAGAAAAGTGCTGCCCTTCAGGAAAAAGTATATCAAATAAGATAAAAAATAACTTAGACCTACAATGGATTCGCACAAACAGCAACCCCTTCAATGAATCTTTGGGGAAAAGACTACTGGATTTTTCCTCATGGTTGCAAAGAGGGAAGGGGGAACCATCACCACCTACTGGTAGAAACTATACTTGTCAAAACACACTTGTAAAAACGCATTTGTCAAATAAAGCAGTAAATTTTCATGTTATCTACATAGGAAAAATCTAGCAAGGTCAGCACCCATCATAATCATAATCAACACTACATCAGTAGCAGCATCTTTATGGTGTGCTGCTGTATGGCTTTAAATCCCTAAAGTAAAGACTACACAATTACTGCTGGAACTGACTATATCAGTAATTAAAATAGCTTAATATTTAGTCCAAGTTGCAGGATTTTAAATGGATATGATGTAAAATATAATGAAGGATAATGCGTTCTGGTAAGGCTAATGGGTACATCAGGTCATCATCACCGGTAAAGCATGCAGTTGATACTTTTATATATATATTTTGGTTGTGGTATTTACCATATTTCTACTGTTGGACCAACCAGAGGTCCTAGAAAATAGCAATGCTCCTAACCAAAACCACAAGCAGATTATATGGGTGCCTATTTTACCTAAATTATTTGGTATTTTCAGTCAGATAAATAATGTCAGATTAATCAGAAGATTGAAAAATTATCAGTGCCCTCCTTGGGGTATAAAATGAACCATTGTAAATAATTTAATCAGACTGTTTCTAGAATTCTGCATGGTACATTCTCAAGCATATAATGATTCATCTTGCCCCCCCAATGAAAAGCTTGAAATGTCAAAAGCCAGGGGAAAATTACATATTTCTAAACACAAGAAATCATGATAGTCACAACTGAACTTCAAATATGCCTGAAATAGGCAGGAGGAAGGATCCCTCCGTTCATCCCACAAAGCTGTATTACTCTGCTTCTTTTTCTCAGTTTCGCATTTGGTTTTCCTTGTTTGCCTCTTTCCTCACCTCCATGTCTTAGAGCTCCTTGTAAATTCATGGTGCTAGCAAAGTGATTTCTAATCTAGATTTGATGGACTTCTTTGCCTCTAAAGCTGCTATATAACACCTCACTGACACACTGATGACGCGTGTGAGCTCAGAACTGGCTGCACTCGTTCTTGAACAGAGGCATCACTCTCATTTCAGTTCGTTACAGATGCACAGGGAATGAGAAGTGACATATAATGTGTAATAACCTTAAAGATATAGAGTATTTTCAGTATTTGTCTTCAGTAGGATGGAGAATGAGCTTGTACAGCAACAACTGCATTTAGGTTCACTAAATCAGCAAGTCCTGGCTGTCTTGGTTGGGGGTAGAGGGAGGCAAAGGCAGGTCCCGTGGCAGGACCAGACTGCCTGCGTGCACATTTCACAAGGAGTCTGTAAACACTGCAGGAGCAGGTTATCTTAGGCCAGCTCCCAGTAAAAAGCCATTCTGGGACTAAAACAGAAGGGCCGCAAATGCAAACATGCCAAGGGCTTGCCTGCTTTGTACAAAAGAAAAGTAGTTTCCATCCCTTAAGGAGTTTCTGCCCTGCTTCTGTGAAAGCCACACAGGCACAGCCATGTGTGCCTCTGGCTGTTTATGCTTCCTCGCTGTTGATGACGTTAATTGAACTATCTATGTACCCGAGCAACAAGGAAAGGAAGGATGTGCTTCGACTGGCATCTAGCCTTGGAAGTGAAATGAATTTCTAAACCTATTATATCATTAGTGAAATGCCTGCTAAAATCTAAACTCTCTCTAATCCTTTAAGGGTCACTAATTCTTAAGCTTCCCTGAGACTAGAGCAGCTTTGTAAAACCCTGCTCCGTTTAAGATGTGAATCACAACCTGCCTTGCTATCCTTCCAGAACATGCTCCTAACTCCCAGGATTGTTGGATTTTCCTCCTCACTTGGCTGAGCCTTATCCAGGGCAGCCTAACAAGTCACTGGAAGAAATGGAGAAGTTCAAATTACTTTGCAGGAGAAACAGAACAGCAAAAAAGACCTCTGGGGGCGGATGCTTTGCTAGAGTTGCTGATCTATCAAATCAAGAACATGACCAAGTTTCATTCTTCTTTATATAACCCAAGAACGTAGAAGCAGAAAAAAAAGAATATCACAGTGTAATGCAGTTCATGAGCACCAAACCCACCCATCTGGAAAAAAAAATGAACATGCTGCACAAACAGCAACAGGCTCCAAGAGAGGCAACTGGTTACTCAAAAGGCTGAAAGGTTGCCTTATTTTTTTAACTCCTTTTATTTAATTGTTCATCCTCTCTTCTCCCATAAAGCTGGCCTCCTACCTGCATTCTCCATAATCCTTCAACCCAACCCGCTCCAAGCCAACTCACCACCTGCCATTTTCTTTCTCTTAAGATCTCCATGCTCCCAAATCCTGCCCACCACCACTCTCACCACGTCCCTTTCTCCTCTTCTCAATGAGCGCTTGGAAAGGGGCGGTCATTCAGAGATGCTCCTCAGAGTGACGGTCAGCTCAGCCTTAAAATCCCTACTCAGATGTGACAAGTCCCTGGGCATTTTTATGCTAAAACAAACTGACATCTCCCTAGAAAGCCTAATGATTGCTGCTCCCAAAGTACCCGTGGAGGACAAATCGGGTCTTCCAGGAACCACGCAGGAATGTTTCTGCCTGGGAATATCACCAGGGAGAACGGGGGACAAGCTGCAGTGTCAGCAGGGCAGGTTCGAGGGCCCTGCACAGGTGATTGCAAATGCAATAACAGCGTCTTATCGTGGGGGTCACGCCTCCAATTAGTTACTCCAATTACTGTTCAGCACTCACAGATGACAGCACACCCCAGGTGGTGCCTGACCAGTGTCACACCGCAGGGAACGAGCTGAATTTTCTACCCATGGAGGCGATCACTGGTTTTGATTTTGAACGTGAACCTTGATACAGGATTCTTTTATAGCCTTGACATTAGGCTAATGCATGAGGAAAAACCCCTTAAAACTGGCTGGAAAGGAAGATGGTTCGGAATACAATCAGCAAAGCACTTCAGTAAACCCACAGCAAACTCAAAAGATGCATTTGTTTCTTCTCGACAATGAGTTTCTTCTAATTAACATCTTAAACAGTGCAGGCCTATCCCTTTAATCACAACTTCTCTCAATTAATACAGCTATGCCATCTTAGTAAGTAAGCCATTTCATTTATAATGCAAGAAGCACTTGTTACTTCCAGCCTTTTGTAATCCAACAAGTCTGACTGCATAATTTATGAGCCTTATGAAATGTCATACGCTGCCCTGTGATCCTCTGAGCCTCCCATCACTTCAATGGGAAACAAAAGGCAGAAAGTAAACTTGCTGGTGGTTCTGCCGACAGAACTCCCTTCTTCTGTGTTTTTGTTACAGGAAGTCACCATGGCTATCCTGGGGTATGATTCAGGGTGAATAAAAGCCAATTTATTGCACAATGTATTCCCCAACCTCCACCCGGTTCCTAAAAGTTTAAATGGGACATCCAGTTTTCCAACAAAGCCATTGAAAATGATAAAACTTGTGCTCTGAGACTTAAACTGGGGTCAGTTCAAGTCAAGTATGAGGCAGAAATGATTAAAAACCTGAAGACAGAGTTTGGCTAGCTTTTTGCAAATATAAGGTGACTATTTTCTTCATTTATTAAGCTAGTTCAGTTTACTGACTAGTTCTATTCCAGCTGCAAACTCTAACAGAATTTTAAAAAGTACAAAACTAGAGGGTTTTTTCCTATTCTGTGAAAAGGCATTGATTTCTTTGATTTCCAATATTATTTCATGTTTCTAAAGGAATTTACAATACAAAATGTGCTTAAATAAGTTTTATGCATATTTATTATATATTAGGTAATTTAAACAACTTTAAAATGGATCTGCTTATCTGAATCCTGCCTATCTATGAATTCTACTTGCTGACAAACATGCTTTGACGTACATGATTGAGTTTTTAAACAATTCAATTTTAAAAAACAACCAAATGACATCTTTTACCATAACACAAACAAGGATGCAGTAAATGCACGCTAAGGTCTATATATGCTTCAATAAATGGGTAGGCACCTAACACGTCCTCCCATTTGTTTTGCTGATAAGGCACCATAATAAAGATATTTGCCGACATGTGCTTGTTGACTGGAGACCCATAAGAATCATCATAAGGAATTAAGTGTGTACAAATCCAAAATATAAAATATTAATACATCACTTATGCCAAGATTTTCTTTTTACTGATTTAAATGAGTAAGTGAGCTCATCACTTGGATTTAAATCAACCAACCCCATTTATGTTTTCCTTTTCAGAGGTAACATTTTATATATTATATGTCTAAGGATTTCATTAGAGTTGTAATATTTTCAATGTGAGAATCCAGCCTTGGGTCACTAAACCGGATTAATAACAACACAGGAAGCTACTAATAAAAAAAGTGCCAAATGAAATAAAACAAATTTCAAGAATGTTGTAGGCCTGCTGTGTTTTTAGAAAGCAGTGTCTAAGTATTGTTGTTTATCTGTCCCATATTTTTAGCACTCTGGAAAAAATTAATTACCATGAGTTTGTTTAAGCAGTTTTAGTCTAGACAGGCAACCCTTAGGAAATATAGTCAAAAAAAAAAAAAAAGAATCATGAGCTAGTTACTATAGTAATATTTCTTCTAGGCCATATAATATTATTCATCATAGCAAATCCAAAGTCATGAAATGTCACACTGTTCAGCATAGATCCTTGTTTCTAGAAGATGCAGGAATAAAATACTCAGGGGTACGAGTTGGGGGGGGTGATATTTATGCTCTAATCAACTACAGATTTCCCTAGGTAAAACTGTATTTTTATTGTATACCACAGTACGGTAATCTAAAATTTTTTTTGTTTTTCAGCTGTGCTATATAAATTGATTTTATACTTTCCCAAGACCAAGCAGAACTGGATATAGGGACAATCAGGATTAATGTGTGAATATTGTAATATTAAGCTTTTATATGAATTGCCCGCTAGAGTAGTGTGAGAGACAAGAGATTAAAAAAGCTGGTACATAACTAAAGCAGGAGAGAATGTCACTGTTTCCAGCTTTTGCACTGATTCCTTATCACAAATCCTCTGAGGCTTCTGGGTACTCTGACAGCTCTTCTGCCTTAAAGTGATTTTTACTCTATATGCACCCACCCACGAAACCGTGACCTCTCCTCTTAGATGAGGACATCATCGCAGCCATCCATTTTTTATTCACCTTTTCCTCTGTGTATGTTTTGCTTGCTGGTACTTCTTTTGGTTAACTTTGAGAAGTTTGGACCTTATCTACCTACAGGTCCAGAAGATGCAAAGGAAGGCAAGGCGGCTTTGCTGGTTCACCAGGTATTTCCCACAGGAGGGCTGGCATCACGCCTTTCACAATTGCTTTGCATCTCACTGCAGAGCGTTTCTACTCAAGTAAAGCTTTTAAAAAACAAGCATATAATAGCCACGGGGAAAAAAACCCAAACTAAACCCTTATTGATTTTGGTCCTAATCTGGACACACGGAGAACTTTGTATTTCCTTCCACACTGAAAAGTGACTGTATATTTCTATGTTCTGCAAGTACTGTTAACATTAAGCACAGGTTTTAGTCTGCTGATTCACTTCATGAGAATGCATTCTCTGAAGAAAAATGACAGAAAATTGTCTTGCTTTTTTCCAAGTATGAGACAAACCCAAAAATTGTATAGAAAGGCAGCAGGAATCCAGTTGGGGCCTAATAATGAAGTACTGTCATCATCCTAAAACACTTTTAACTTCAGTTACTTATTCAGAATGCTCTTTCATGTGAGGTATTCTGTCCATGCTGAAAAGACTGAGGAAATCAGTGGTAGATTAAGATGATGCAGAAGCATATTTTGTTCCTTTCTTTTTGTTTCATAATTGTGTTCAACTTAATACTAATGTGCCCATTTTCTTCGTACAGTCCTATCAGAGGACCTCCCAATGACCACAAAGTGATGGTGGGCTGTTCACAGCGTGGGAACGAGCAACTCAGAACAAAGACCCAGAAGAGGCAATGACCAAGATGGAAATATTTATAATTAAAATACTGTGCCACTACACAGCCATCATGTTAAATCTCCTAAAAATAAATAAAATTCCAGAAACACCATTGACAAATTCCACTGGCAGACTCTCAATTCTTGTGGCATCATCAAAAAAATCATCGGTGTGTGAAGTCCCCTCTGGCCCAGCAATTCCCCTCTCAATGCAATCTGTTTCCCCCCTAGTCAGTTTCCTATCAATTCTTCCACGAATCCAAATATTCACAAGTACCTTCCCTGGTGGCTGTTTACAAAAGTCAAGACAGATGATATCTCCTGCACTTCCCACCCCTGGGAAACGAGCTGTGTCTCAGGAGATTAGCAGATTAGTCCGACACAATCTTTCTTTTGATAGAGCTATGCTTTATTTTATATCATATCTCCAAGATTTTTAATTTCACTACCTTAAAACAACTCTAAAATCTTGTGAATTTTTGAAGCGAGAGAAGTAGGCCCCTGACTGCCCAGATCAGGGTTGTTTTGGGGGTGGCTTTCTCCTCCCTTTATTCTGTGGGTGTTACAGGTAGTGTCTTAGGGAACCACTGGAAGTCGCTCCCTTTCAGTTACACGGCAGTGACCTTCTGCAGAAGAGGAGGAAGCCGAGGACAGAAGAGAAACTGAAGAAAGTAGAGCAGGAACAGCAGGAGTGACTTGGCAAAGGTACAGAGATGGGATGTAGCAACACACAAAAATGTGTTAGCTTGGAAGCTGACAGCTTTTTGGATGGTGCTACCACTAAGAGGTAAGAGAGAAGGAGACAGGAACGCAAGAAGAAGACCAGTATGGTTCCCAGGAGCCTAAACCATAAAACAGAGGCAGAACAAGAGGGAAGAGAGGGAAAAACCCTCAGTCAAAAGCAACAGGGCTAAGAGGACAGGCAGTGCCTGCAATAAGAGCTGGGCTTCAATGCCCGACTGGCAGGACTATTTTAGAGGCTGGCAACACACTGTGAGAGCCTTCCCAAGAGATAATGGCCCACCCTTTTGGATCAGAAGAACCTGCTTTTTATTTTTCTGCTGACACCTCTAAAAACTGTATGCTCCCTCATGTACTTGGCATTGACAACACTGAGGTTGAGACCGTCAGATTAAATCTAATACACTTTATATAACATATACACATCACTATTAGTCAGTTGAAAGACTGAGAGATATGCATTCATATGCACAGATAATAGGTATTGCTGAGCTATCTGATGCTCAAAATATTTTCATAAAAGCCGATCTGAAAATCACATATATTAGCTAAATTTAAAGATTATGAGCTTTTGTTCTTCAGAAAGCATTCGCATCCCATACCTAACATGAAAATAGGTTCTCATCAGTTTGAAGAACAAGAGGAAGAATAAGTTGTTATTAAATTCTTATGGTACTCTAAGTTGATTAACTGGGAAGTAGGAAAGTTCTAGAGCTAGCAAAGTGATAGTTCTTTATTCTTATTCAAGGGACGAGAGTTTTAACCACATAAACAAGCAATTTATTTGAAACTTATTTTTCCTAATAGATATTCATTTGAGGGTTTCTGCAGCTTCTCTTTCCCCAGAGTATTAGATGGGTCTTTTCAGAGCAACAGCTGCAGCAAACCTAGTTAAAATAAAAAGCAGGCGGCACACAGATCCATACATATGCTTTGCAGGAAACAGGCAGCATATACAGATTTATATGTGTGCCAGTCCCCTAGGATGTCGTAATTGTGTTTGTTCTTTTAATAACTTTAGGCTCCAGTGATCAGAATAAAAATCCTATGCTGAATCTAATGCTTCATCCTTAGTTTACCCCACTATCCTCAACTATATAGTAAGCAGACTTAAAAAAATGCAGGAGTCTGGCTCCCTCCTTACACCAGACTCCAGCCATGCACATAATAGGCTGCCTGATTTAATTCTGAGTCTCCCTCTTCAAATCTTACTTTGCTTTCACCAAATATTTGGCCATTTCTTTTTATGCAGACTTTCGAGCCCGCCTTCCAGCATGAATTGCAGCCTCCCTCATACAAACAACACATCAAGCTTCCTGACTTGCAAGTGCAGTTGGGTTATTTAGACAATTTTGGTGTTCCTAATTATTATATCTACACTTTACATCTACAGCTTCTTTCTATAAATATATCCCAAATAACTGAGTTAGCTAAGCATAACTGAGCAGCTTATTAAGTAGGCATGGCTTTTCAGTAGCTACTGTGACTACAGCATGTCAGTCCTAATTTTATGGTTATAAATGACTTCTTAACTCCTATAACCAGACTACAGATTACCTTATAATAAAGGCAGGCATATATATTACCAGTTTACATGAGGGGCACCGAGACAAACAGAGGTCTTGAATAGCATGGGCTAATGGAATAGTGGTGAGTAGAAAGCCAAATCCCAGTCAGCCGGTATCTAGTCCAATGTGTCATACTACATAAGGACTACAAGTGAGCTGAACATGCCTAAATATACTCCCACTTTCAGTTTCTGACCACCTTAGAAAGATTTTTTTATTTATTTTCATAATCTGGCACCATCTGGAACCTTGTTTGAGACCAGAGATGGACTTCCACTAGATCAGCAGAAATTATAGAACCATGGAGTGCTTTGCATTGGAAGGAATTTTAACAACAATCTTGTTCCAGTGACCCTGCCATCGGCAGGGACACCTTCCACTAGATCAGGTTGCTCAAAGCCCCATCCAACCTGGCCTTGAACACTTCTACAGATGGGGCATTCGCAGCTTATTTGGGCAATCTATGACAGTGCTTTACCACCCAATTCCTGCCAAATTCTTGCAGGCCTTGCTGGACTAGGTAAGATTCATTGCCTTGGCTACACATGAAATACATCGGTATTTTTTGCCTCAAATAACTCAAAAACAGTTTCACAACAAAACTCCGAGCTTGGTTGTCGATAGTGCTGATGGAAGAACAATATTGATACGGCCCCCGTACCAGTTCCCTGACCACCACACTATGTTGCCCCTTCACCATTACCAGTCTTACTGTCCTCCTGAGAACAATAATGTCCCCGTGTTTCCATACCTCTCTGGCACTGCTTAAAACCAGCCCTTGCTTTGGCAACTGGAGGAGGTGTCAGTCCTGCCTCTTAGGCTGGCAGAGCTTTGTTAGAGCCGCTGTCTGTAGCACCAAGCCTACCTTGGTGTGGCAGCTGGGCTGTGACAGCAGACCGTGAGCTGAAACGCATTAGCTTTAACTTCTTGCACCCAGACAATTTGCCAGATGGATTCCTAACAAACAGCAGAAGTGACCCACTGAATTATTTTACATATGCTTGGAAAGCCTGGGAGAAAAACAAACACAAAAATACGTAACAAATGGAAATTGAGAGATGCATTTTTGAGATCAACGGACTCCATCACTATTTCAAAAAACCTCTGTGCATTACAATTCTACTTTTAAAAAGGAGTCAAAAGTCAAAGTAGTTTCCCATGCTAAGTGAGATAACAGGCCTAATTTTCACTCAGTAAAAGTCATATCCTGTTCCTGCCTGAGCATACTGTTCAATAGCAATGGTGTACGAACGTGTTAAATTAATGCTTATATGGTGCTGCAAATCCTTCAGCCATGCCCGCAAGAAATTCCCTTTTCCCTCTTCACTATAAATCTACATTGCTGCTCCTGTACAACAGCTGCATTATTGTTATTATTATTATTATTACTGTTTCTTTTGGTTTGGGCTTTCAATCTTAGGGGCTACTCTTTCTTTTTTTTTGCAGCTTTTTTTTTTTTTTAAAAGAAAGCCAAATGAAATTAACGCAGCCACCAGAGGGAGCCTCTGATGGCTTTCTAGAGAAGAAAAAGCTATTGACAGTGACAGAGAAATTAATGAAAATAATTAGTTGAGAAATTGAATTCCGAGAAGCAGAGACTTTGCCTTAAGACCAAATTCTATTTCAGTATAAGGTTTTGTGAAAAGATGTAATTTATGGCATATCTGCCTCCTTTCAATATGGAAAGCATGCAGAGGAAGGACAAAAATCTGCTTGGGGTGAGAACAACTTTGATTAACAGTTGCTTAATCTAAAAATGCAGCAACTCTTCAGCCCCAGTGAGTAGCTAGAAGCAATTCAGGCTACTCAAGAGCAAGCCTTTTGCAACCAAATATTAATATATAAATCCACAAGGGTAGTACTATAAGATTTTCACTATCTAGGCATATACTTTTTAATAGATAAAGCAAAAGAAAGCATGCAGCTTCTATTGTATGTGTGAAGTCTGTGTGAACACAGGTTTTATGTGTGTCACGGCTGCCTTGCCAAGAAGAGAGATGAAACCAGAGTTCTCCAGAAATGACAGCAGAGCTTTCTCAAACCTCTCAACATCTTGCATAACCCTATCATGTTCCCTAGACAGCTGACCTTCAAAATGTCATTAAAAATATGAAATATTAAAAATACACTTCTACAGAGTAGCATCTGCACTTTATATCCCACTCCTGCCATGGCTCTTCAGAAGAAAACTGCCTTAAAGCATATATTGCGTAGAGGATAAAAAAGGCTATAGTATGTTTGTAACTAGTATCTCCAACAGTTCGTACATTTAGTGAAATATTAATCACTTGTTCTAGTCCCTGAACTGCATCTGAATTGCTTATGTCATTTCTGAGAACATGCTCACCATAGAAGGACTTTATATGTTGTTATTCTTAATTATCATCCTTCTAACCAAGAAATTTTGCTAGAGGGGCTTTATTTCACAATTATAAGAACTTAAATTTTAGTTTACTTGGTCTGGAACTGGGATGCTTCCCTTTCTCTTCCTATTAACGCGGGACAATATTGCCAAGCAAATACCAGACTGATGGCTCGATGATGTATGGTGCTTATCATAGTCTCTCAAGATGCTTCTCTTGCATCCTAGGGGACTCAGCTCTGGATTTTTTTTCCTCCATAGCGTAGGTAAATATGCTATTGGAACCCACACCAGTAACACTGATCAGCTGAACTTATCTTTCTTTAACATATGTGAAATTACTGTACACGTAACTCATGATGCAACACACCACGCACAATAAGGTATTTTAAAATCCTACTCTAACATTTCCTGAAATCCAGAGCTATGAAGTCAGAGATAAAACAAAAATGGAACATTTCAGTTAAATGTTTCAGTATAAACTTATAAAAACAAGTATTCCTACCGAAGCAGCTTTAGCTACAGGGATCACTGCCAACTCCACCTTCCCCAACAGAGCACAACTCCTCTTGACTACACAGCTGCTCATCACACCTAATATAATCACAGTTATATAACCAGCTCTAGCACAAGGCACTTGATATAAATGTTGATGTCATGGTGATTTTTAAAAACAACATTTCTATTAACATTCTGTCTTCAGCTTTCCCAGCTGGCTGACTGTAGACCATTTCCCAAGATGTTCCAGTTCCTCCCTGCAGAGATTTCTCATGTATCTTAATAATAATTCATAACATTTCTATTGCACCTTTTACTTTGACTCCCACTGACATACTCAGCTGCGACTTTCAGAGCAGCAGTAATACTGTTGTAGCTGTGATTGCCTTCAGGATACACCAAGGAAACATTTGTAGAGAAAAGAAATTTATTTTACTACACCCATTAAGATAATTATAAAAAACCAGATCATCTCACAGTCACACAAGGCCTCCCTCACAAAGTCTGCTGTATTGTTTCTACTGCAGTTATGAACTCGAAAAATGCCTGCTTAATGGTGTGCTGGCCGGAATATGGAATGTATTTGGAATATAACCTAAGCCAGTTACAGGAGTCAAAAGTTTGTAAAGGTTTTATATTTAGAACCAGGGGCAGATTCTAATCCAACTAGAAACTTATTTTCAAATGCACTTTTCCACTCCCTCTCATCAATACTCTCTTCACTGACCTCTTTCACCTTTTCATATACGTGTGGATCAGTGAGTAACTATTTACATATGGAAAATGAAGAGACCAAGAAATGCACATCAGAACGAAGAAAAAAATACAGATCAAACTAATGCAAAAGCAATCAAAATGCATGTGAGATAAAATCACTCTGCAGATCTGTTCCTAGCGTTCCCCCCACTCAGTTTTAGGAACGAGTACCTCAGGTAATCACATGCCAACATGAATTAGCCTACCTCTGGAAGCATACTCAGAAGGCCAAAATACAGTGAGCAAACACTACAGAATATAGTCTAAAAAGCATTAAAAGGATTTTCTTGGCATGAAGATAAAGTGCTATGAAGTAAAATAACAGTACGTTTAAGAGAGGGTGATTGCAAATTTCTCCCATCATCCTGGCAGCACTGTCTGGTCCCAAATAGTTAAATTCAACAGACAAGCACAGTTTGGCTTCCACAATCTCATCCAAAACTGGCACCTCTGATGAGACTGTGAAAGGTCACGAGGAGACCATGTGTGGTGCAGACATCTGAGCAACAGGAAAATACGTTTTACATTTTGAGGCCATTAAATATCTATTTAAATGGCAGGAATCTTTTGCCACTGTTGAACTAAGGTCATTGAACTAGGAGCTTAAAACACAGCTTTCTTTATCCCACTGTCCAGCTTCAAGGTTTCAAGGCCATCATGGGTTTTTTGTAAGCAACTATGAGATGCTGCCAACAGAGCAGTCATTTTATTGCTACACAACGAAAATGCATCCACACGTTCAGAACCAGATATAGGAAGAAATGTGCCAAAATGCATGTATGTCTATGAAATCAATCACTTTGCATCTTCTTAAAAATGTCAGTTCGCTTATGTGTGGCAGATGCTTGCCAAACTTGAGAGACCTTTGATCCTATCCATTCAATGGAGAATTACATCCAGAAATGATTGTTAAACAACACCTAATTGTAATAGCCAGCGTATTCCAATAAAAGCCAGTTCCTTTGACCTTCTGCATCTTGTTTTAACCAAGCTGGGAACATTCCTGCTATGCCATCTGTTCCTATCACATAAGCAGCAACACAAGGACACTGAAGAATACGAGCTGTGCCTTAGCAGTTTGGTCCTACTTGCGCCAAGGCAGCATAAGGTCATGTTGTGTGTTCATCAAGAACACCAATGCAACAAACTTCCTAATTTCAGTTGAGGATAGTAGCCAGCCTATATCAAAACCAACTATGTCAGTGATAATAGCAATAATGACAATGGTAACAGTAATAGCAAACCACAAAAGCACCTCCATGTCCAATGTCTTTATAATAGTTGGGTTTTTTTATTTTCTAACTGTTGTTTCCTTTACTTACATTGCACTGTAGAGCTTTAACTCTTCATTGAAAGGGTTGTTAAATTGTTCCACCTTGACCAAGTACTACCATCATGCTGGACTAAAGCCAGAAGGGATAGGAAAGAAAGGGGAGGAAGGGTAGATTACATGTGGCTAAAATTAAATATTTCATAGGCCATATTTCCAGGCTGGAATCACTCAGCCTCTTGAATGTGAGCAAAAATGTCCACATGAGTACACAAATCTTGTTGGATACACTTAAATAGCACTTTCAAATAGCAGGACTCAGATCTTCATCTGCTTCTTTATGTTATTTATACACCTCAGCCTTGCACTCAACTTGACCTAAGTCCATGTGCCTTGGCCATGACCTGCGCCATCACATTCAGTCATTCTATCACTGCATACCACCTATATAACAGAGTGTGTGCCACACACTTCCCCTGTCCTTGACAGGGCTGAGAGGCAGGACTGAGTCGGTGGCTTCTTCTCCTTTGTGCTCATTTGTGGTATATCACAGAAGAACAGAACTGTTGAGGTGGGAAGGGACCTTCAAATCTAGACCAATGCTACAGCTGAAACAGGAACAGCTCGAGCAGGCTGCCCAGGACTGTATCTAGTCAAGTTTTGAGTATCTGCACAGAGGAAGACTCGCTCCACCACTTCTCTGGGCACCCAGTGCTCAGACAACCTCACAATGAAAAACTGTTTCCTAATGTTCAGAGGAAACCTCCTGTGCTCCAGTTTGTGCCCATTACCTCTTGTGATGCCACTGGGCACCCCTGAAAGCCCGGCTCTCTCTTCTTTGTCCTCTCCATTCAGATTATTTTTATACATCAATTTTTATATTTTTATACCTTCCCTGAGCCTTCTCTCCTCCAGGTTGAACAGTCTCAGCTCTCTCAGCCTCTCTCCATATGAAACGTGCCTCAGTGTCTCTTCCTAATGCAGTCCAGGATGTGTTGGCTGCCTTGGCTGCCAGGGCACGCTGCTGGCTCATGGTCAGCTTGGTGTCCATCAGGACCCAAGTTCCCTCACTGCAGACCTGCTTTCCATCTGGTCGGCCCCAGATTAAGAGGATTTATAAATATCTGAAAATGAACTCCCCTTTAAAATGCGTGCCTGCAAAATATCAGACTTGGTTGTAGATGAACAAATAGCCAAAAAAAACCACTAAAAAAAGATCCTTCAGACTAGACCAGGCAGTGGAATTTGTTACAGCTGACTGTGAAGTGTTGATGAGTCAAACATGAGACTTGAAGTGCTCAGCTTGCAGCTACCCTGACTTAAAGCATTCCTCTCAGACATTCACATAGGACCAAAACAGACAGCCAGTCTTCTGCTTTGAAAACATCTCCGTGGTGCAGTTTGATAAGATTCAATTCTCTCCTGTACAATGAGAAAAGATAAATACCAGCCAACACCACGAGGCTTTATGCCTCCTGTGAAACACAACCAATCTTCTGCTTTGTACATCCATCATTTCGAACACATAGATGAAAATTTCACTGGGATATCCTGATTCCAAGGTCTGGCCAAGGAAAAAGTGAATCCCTGAAAAGGAAAATACATTAAAGGATTTGCTACATCATGAAGATTGCTTTCAATCAAAGGCAAGCGGTCAGTAGCCTGTTAAAGTCTGAAGTGTCTTCTGGACTCTTTACTCAATCTCCACGTGGCTTCTGTAATTATAAAGACTTCTTCCATGGTTAAAGGCTTCTTCCATGACTTGAAGCTATGGCCAAAGCATACCACATCTTTCTTGCCTTCTGGCTCAACTACCCTATCACACTATATATGGAGACAGACAAGGAAGCTACAGAGTTTTATAACTAAGGGATAGAACACATGACCCAGTATGACAGGTTTGTTTCAGGAGTCAAAATCAAATTGAACTTCCAAATCAAGAAGTGTGAATGTCCCACCCTCTCCTGCAGCTGCCCCTTCATGGCCACAGCAGCTGCAATCCCTCACTGTTCCTGGGACCGAGATGTCAGAGACAAGACCTGCAACTGCAACAGATGCGGGTGACAAAGGGGGTCAGAAGTCCCCTTCTTCTTCTGAAATATCACATATGGAATATGATTGTCATCTCAAAACTTACTATTATCAGAAGGAAACAAAAGGCTCATGTCACAATCTAGTGTTTTCTATAGGAATTTTCTCCATGAGAAAAAATGGGAAAAGCATCAAGAAAAGATTTAGGTACATTACACTCCTGCTTATTGCATTGCAGAGGAAAGGGGGGGAATACATATGGTCAGTGAGTGCTTTCCTGACCTTTCTTTTCACAGAAAGCTCTAGTATTGGGCATCTTTACAGATTAGACAGATGCACAAGAGCAAACTGAGGTTAAAAATGTGAAAGTCAAAGGGCATGGTTCACATTATTTCTGCAGTTCTCTCTCAATGCAAAATTCTACTATCAGTCAGATTAATTCTTTTGTTGGAAAATGAATGCAGGATTGATTACCAATGGCTTCATTGCATCTCAAAGGACTGTACCTAGTACAAGGACAGACTGTAAGCTAAAAGTGATCACATGCTCCTTTCAGGAGATTTAGAAGACAGTGGTTTAGAAAGGGTTAGTCTTCAAGAGGCACTCAAAACAAAGAATGTCTTCAGTTTTGAGGATGATTGTAAAGAAAAAGGTGTTTTATTTAACATATTTTACAATTTAAATCTTTAGTATCTCACCAACTCCAGACCTTGTTATACAAGGCAGAACTTTCCAAAGTCAGAAATAGAACAATCAGAAATCACATGTAAATGATTCTTAAAAAAACAAAATGTTGTACAAAATCCATACAGGGCATTAAGGAAACTGAGGTGGGAGACCAACTTCACTAATTTCTTCGGCCAACAAAGGGATATGCCCAAAGGATGAAACCAGCATCTTTTAGATCCTGTATCTATTCTGTACCATTATGATTTCTAGATATTTCGCCTAAGGAGTCTTCCCACTTGGCACTGCTAACACATCACTGAAAAAAAATCGTATATTCATTTCAAAACCTCTATTTCCAACAGCAGCTTTTTGATCTGATCATACAAAATTCAGAACAAGACAAATCCAACACTATGGCCACTGACCCTATAGGCACAAGCAGTTCCTGAAGAACACACATGTGAGCAAGGCTGGTGACCACTTCAGAATGGTAGAAGTGCTTTCCTGCCCATACAGAAGGCATACTCATGTAGGCTTTGAATAAGGGAGAGGTGTTCACTCTGAATAATCAGTCTTAGGAACTGCCACCTGCCCTGGTAGAGTGGATAGAAGATCCATGCTTAAATAAATACAACTTGTTTGATTTAAGAAATAACTGCCTCCAGCAAACACTTAAGTATATATTTACATGAAGAACCAAAGAATGAGTAGGTAGAATACAATATTCCACTCCATTCCAGAAGTACATTGCATAAAAATCCCACAAACCCAAGCCTAGAGCAATGTCAAGATTATTTCACTGCCTACTAAAAACCTGCAATTTTGCCATTAGACGATGCTTGGAGCAAGATTCAATAAAGGTCTAATAAGAGGTGAATCCACTGACACAACACAGTCGTCTTTGGTAGCAAGGGACACGTGACCTCATCCAGATGCTGTAGCAGAGGTTCTCAATTCAGAGTCAGGAGCTGGCCCCGAAAGCAGGAGGACAAAATTGAGAGCCACTGCTGTTAAAAGATCAAGACAATATAGGGACTACCCTCATTTAGCAGGCACCCAAATCTGTGAGCAATTTTGCAGACAGAATAAGCAGAATGGAACAGCCCAGCTTAAGAGAGGAGTCCTCCTCTCCTGGCCTTGGCTAAGGGGATCAGACTGTAGCTCTGATGTGTAGTTCCATTTAGAAACCTTTTCAGCTTAGTTCATTCAACTCGTAGCATATATAGCATTATCTACTGACAAATAACCTTTGTAGCATCTAGGCATAGGAGAACATCTACTAAAAAACTGTCAGATGTAATATTTTCCTGGTTGTAGCTGGCTCATTATGTGACTTGAACTTTATCTTTAAATCCTGTGTGTGTGCACAGTATGTCTCTTGGTATTTGCTTTGGTTTTTTAAATATGTTGTTAAGTGAAAAATGTTCTGCTGTACAAAGCGAAGACGCTGAACACAGTAAGCTACTGTCAGTCTTAAAATACATACTAACTTTTCAACTGCTACATTGCATAAATAGGTATTTAGAGTCTGTTTAAAAGCAGATTATTTATATAACAGTTCATAATAAACTGCGGATTAACAGTACCATTTTAATGTAAATCTGTACTGAACATCTTTTTAAAATAAACTCCTTTTGTCTAATATAATTATACAAAGGTAAAACAGTTCAGAAAACAAAGCCCTGTTGAGCTGTGCAGTTTTCAATATACATCAGCTTCAATTTTGTAAATACATTGGGTGAGATTCAGTTGTGTTATAAATCCAGAGCTATAAGAATACTCAGTAATTAATATTTCCTGCCTTTGCAGAATACTGGGCACATGGTCATGTTTTAAAGATATTTTGGTGCAGTGTCCAGAATTCATTCCCCACCAATGGTGCCCTGTGATTAAGGTGTCTTAGATCAGGATCCAGATTCAAAAGACGGTACAAAATCACAACTTTAATAGACTAGAAATTTGGGGTAAATCACCTCTGAAAATGAAGTCTTTCAATTAAATCAGTGAACCCCAATGGGGTTTTTTATGTTATTAACATTTGATCTTAAAATGCCACCTCATGTGTCAGGGCTCAGCCCCAGGCAAAGATTTTTTATTAAATGGGAAAATAAATGCTTAGAGGACAAACTCTGGAACCTAGAAGAAAGTCAAGTCATCAGTTGTCCAAATTAATCATAATCTAGCCTTCACAGAGACCCAGGGTCTCCTATGATCAGTTTTATAACTAACAGGGTCAGCTAGAGCAGAATTTTTTGGTTATTGCACTATCCTGATGTAACTGAAGTCTACTGGACAGAAATAACAATTTCTAAATTAACATTAAGATTAAAATAAAGATAAATGAAAATTGAGTTAAATTTTATATTTTTTTAATGCTTTCAGTGTCCATACAGTATCTCCAGAAGTATGATCTTAAATCGATCATCCATGTGGTGGTCCTTTGCAGGGCCATGAGCTGGACATCCATGATCCTTGTGGGTCCCTTCAAACTCAGGATATTCAATGATTCTATGACAACTGCCTGCTAAATGTAAAACTTCCAGGGGCAGGAGAACAATTCATTCTCTTTGCTGATTCAGTACCAGCTTTTCCTTCAACACTGACAGCAATTCTTACAAATTAGTCTCCAGTGGCCTAGGGCTATGAGACAGACAGGTATCCCATAAGAGTATGGCAAGGCCTTCAGGTGAAAGCAGCTTCAGATTCAGAGCTATCAAGTGATGACCTACTGAAGGAAGAAGGATCGATGACCAAGTACCAATCCCTGCTGCAGTCAGCCCTCTTGAATATACAACCATTCAACACGTATTTTCCATTTTTTTACAAGCTGACATTTCAAACCCTTGCACCTATTTCTGGCTGCATAACTTTGCATTCTGTATTACCCATGTATAAAGAGCGGGATTATTGTGTACAAGGATATTTTCTCCTCAAGCAATGCATAAAGGAGTGGGTGTTCACATATGTGTAAGGCATATGTGTGAGCTTTCATCCATATTAACATTTTTGGTTTCTCAGTGGCTACATCTGTGTGCAAGTAATCAAAAGACAGGTTGAGACACAACATGGAAATCTGTCCCATCTGCAAAATTGAATCAATCATGTCCTGTCAACAGAGATTTAGCTCACGGAGAGCTTGAGTCTTACAACATGTTATTGACTCAAAGGCCATGCTGTTAGAGAAAATTAAATAAATTGAGCCATTTCTCACCACAGTATTACGTCTTTTATTTAAATGTCTAACAGGCGAACGAGCAAAAACAACAGCTGTCCAAAAATGTTAGCCAACAGGTCTGTAATTCAATGACCACTGCTAAAACCAAGGTGCCAAGGTGACTGGGAACTTTTCTGCAACCAGCCTTACACATGTCTGGGATGCTATCTGGGCTTTTTTACCTGACAGATCAAGTGGGGTTTTTTTGCATCCAGACAGTGTATTGCAGCTGACACAATTTCCTTTCTGTGCAGAGCAGAGAGAACAGAAGTCATCTGAGTTTTGCTTCTCTGCCTGCTCAGGGGATCTGAGGAAGCAGAGAGAACAGATGGGCAAAGAAGCACGTGCAAAAGGATCTAGGAAACCAACAAGTCACTCGACAGAAGACCTAGAAGGGACACTTCAGCTGTCACTTTCCCATAGGTATCAGATAACATTTCTGGTGCTGTTTTTTGTCATGTTTGTATTTTTTAATCATAGGCATTTTAATATATTAAGCTTAAAATGAGACTATCTCTGGGACTTCTGGCTTTGACAGCACTCACTTAGACCAAGAAATGAACTGGCTTTGTCTACTAGGCTGCAAATTATGGTTTTCCAGGAAAGGATTTGGATCATGTTAAGACCCTGGAGCATGGGAAAGGTAGAGCTGAGCTCTGTTCCCACCATGGCACTTTATTTCCTGAGTCTGGGTAGCTCCTCACAAGAAAAAGGATTTACATCCTAGCAGCCTTTACCACCCACAGACCCTGACAGATTTAGCAGGAGGCACAGTGATTCAGTACACAGAGGATGGATTAAAAATAGTGACGTTGTAGCTAAATTGCCTCCACTGCGTCTCTAAACATGGACAACCTCAAAGCAGCCACTTTTCATACTTGAAAACTGACTGTGCAATTGTAATTGTGTGTCCCCACATCAAGGTCGTAAAGCATCCCCTGGACATTAAGGCAACAAGGCCAGGAAAAAGACAAGCTGGCCAAAAATCCTGATTGTGCAGGTATCTACTGAACAAACCCAGCCTTTCCTATTCCGTGCACTACAGCTTTAAAAAGGAATGAGTCAAGAAAGCAAGAAGAGAGAGAAGCACAGCACAAGCTCAGTAGCATCACTGTGCCCCAGGATATCATAAAATGGATAGAGAAGAACTCAAATATAGAGAGAGACTGATTCTACTTCCACCATCTGCCATCAGTATGTTTGTTCTGGGATAAAACAACCCTCCACAATCAATACTGAAGGGAAGTCGGACTATGTCTCATATGTTTGAGCAACTGATCAAGAAATAATTCACCCCTGTGCAAAGCTTACCCTTGTAAGTCTGCCAAGGTCAGTGTCACTTTAGGTTATCAGCTGTTGGAAGTGCTGGCTAAGTTAAACCGCCTAGAGCAAGCTTTAAACTTACATGCCCGACTTCTTTGACAAAACGTCTGCGTCTTACTTTCTCTGAATTTGCAATCCCCTGATAATGCAAGGCACATTCTTCCCCCGGATTCCGTACTCTCTGCCCTTACTTCCCTTTTTGGCTCAGATAAGTCTTCCATATGTAGTAGAAGGAGGCTTCATTACAGAGAACATACTAGCATCGCTCAGCTGACATTCACCATCACATGTCCTTTTTAAGAAATAATTAAAACTAGATTTAAATCCTTTTCCAAACTGAATCTTGATCAGTTATCCCATGGGAAAATATGCTTCTTGCTTTATTATATCAGTACTACCAAACGCCACTCTTCTGAAAATTATTCTGAAATAGTTAGCATTCTGCAGGGAAATGGAGAAAATATTTATGCTTTGAATAGGACAAACACAATCCACAGACTTCTGTGCTGCTGTTTCTGCTAAATCAGTCACATTTTCTGCTTTGGCTGTTTCTAGCAAGAGTTCACGTTGCAAAGCCCCTGTCCTGTGCAAGGATCTGTACCGTACCAGAAGAGCAGAGAGTGGTTCTCTCAAGGAGCAAGCTTATTATGAGTAGAAATCAAAGAAATGCAGGGCATCTTTCAGAAGTGTGGTTAAAAACAGAAGCATAAACATTAAACCTCTCAGCAATATCAGGCTGTTCAACAAAAGATTCAGCTGGTATGGAGAGATGAACCTTTGCTCCAGTCTCCCCTTCAGAGCTAAAAATAATAGTGAGTCATGGCAGTAGCAGTGTTGCTATTCAGTTTTACAAATTCAGGTCATTAGGCTTAGACGTACAGAATCATTCCCTTCCTACTGCAGATCATAAAATTATAGTAAGGAACACTCAGGAACTGGGCACCGACCAGCCCTTGGTTTCAAAACTCACTAAGGTAGCCCAGGAACAAAAAAAATGAATAAATACAGTCAAGTTCAATAAGAGAGTCAAAACTGAAATGACCATTACAACTATGCTGAAAAAGGAAGCTTTACATAAACCTCTGAATAGTACATCCCTCTATCCCCTTATTCCCCTTCTAGCATATGCCTGTCTTTTTTTTTTCCCCTTTTTTTTTTTTTTCTATTTCAGATTTAGGCAAATGGTTATAAAGGAT
>VWZG01009216.1:166995-179124 GCA_013396735.1 Grallaria varia
TATCCCCTTTTTCCCCTTCTAGCATATTCCTGTCTTTTTTTTTTCCCCTTTTTTTTTTTTTTTTTCTATTTCAGATTTAGGCAAATGGTTATAAAGGATCTGTAAAGAGATTCTTTAAAACCTAGCTGATCTAAACAGAGAGACCAGATGATCTGGAGAAGGCTGAACAGGAGCCAAATTACAAAAAGAGACATATTAAACATTTTTAAAGTGCCTTGCACCTTCCCAGAGAATCACCCAAAAAAGGCACTAGTTGACTTTTTTGTTATATTTTCAGGTAAGTACTTTTGAAAATTTTTCAGAGAAGGAGAGAAGTGTGGACTGACAAGGATGTAAGGGATAAAAAAATGAGTGGTCTTCAGGTGCTGCAAGAAGCTGTGCATCCAATCAGAAGGACAAGCATCATCTTGTCTTTTAGAAATAGGAGTTTTTCTTTATCCCTGCATGTAAACTGAGGCGAGCACTGTTTTAGAACTGTTTCATGAGACCAAATCTCTTCATCTCATACAAACTCCTCTCACCCCTACCTCCTTCATTCACAAGGTCAGGTGTAGGAGGTAATACAGAGGATCCGGATTTGCTCTTGGAGGAAATTTGGCAGTGCTGTTGGTGACCAGAGTCCCCATGGCCTGGATGACTGCCTTAGAGTGAGAAAGGAAATTCAGAGGGGAAATGGAAAGCTGATGAATAGGAAAATCCCTCCATCATCCTATTTCCAAAGACGTTCAGATCAGGAAAAAAGCAGCAAATGGTGTTTCCAAGCTAACAAACAGCGGCATCGTATTAACATTCACAGTAAGCTGCCAGCCTCACTGGCTCCTGAAACACTTCTGCAGCTCCCTGTACTGCCTTGGTTTTGTACTCCAGAGGAGATTTTATGATAACAGAATCACTTCACTGCAAGAACAGAAAATATCAGCAAATGAAAAATATTTCTTATAACAATGTACATATATATACACCACCAAAGGACTTTTTTCCTCTCCCATAAAACAACCAGAGAATTAAACTGAGATTTAGTATGGTAAAAAAAGGGCTATAAACAGCAAATACTAAGATGACTATACAGTTGCATCTGGGAGCTCTTACACTGTTGCCTTGGAAAAACATAATTGCCTGATCAGATTTATAAAATATATAAAAATGGGCTCAGATGTATAACTTTTCTCTGAAAGTCTGCATTTTTAAATCACAGCTTTAAACAGGTCAAGATGGCAAATGTCATCAATCATTTACCTGTGATACTAATGCACTGCAGCAAAATCTCTAGCTGACATATCCTGAGCTACTTTAAATGAATGTCCCCTTGTATTTATTAATATTCTAATAAAGCGAGCATTCTAGAAAAAAGTTTTAAATAGTATTTTTTTTCAGTCTTCTTCATCAAGTTAGATCCCTGTAACCTTGGCCTGGCTGCCATATTTTCTGAGCTGTGTAGATCTACCTGCTCTAAGTAGACGGTTTCTCTGACAGCCTGTTGGAAAAACCAAGAAAACTCTGGCACATGCAGAACCCAGAGTTAAAAAATATGGCTATCAGTGGCATCCAGGAAACACACCCCTCCTAGCACATCAAGGCTACTGCAGAAAGGCATCTTTCATCCTGGTTTTGACAAAATTCTTCTCACCACAGTGAATGTAATTTATCTGATGGATTTCTCTTTGAAATGAGGAATGAAGTCCTTCTCTGTAATGTTACTGTATATGAAATAAAAATGAAATAGAATCTAAATATACCCAACACTATTCTGCTCTCCATCCCTCACACGAATCCAATATCATTCCTGCGCCTAAACAGAAGCATTAGAGGCAACGCTCATCCATTTTTCAGTGTAAAAAGCAGCCTTGTAAATGTTAAGAACAAGCATAAGAACCTTGGAATGACTGTCAATGAGAGTAGTATATTTTTTTGCCATTTCATTGCTGGGGTGGGTTTTTTTAGTTTCTTACTCTTATTCAGCATAAATGCATCTATCTATCTATCTATCTATCTATCTATCTATCTATCTATCTATCTATCTATCTATCTATCTATCTATCTATCTATCTATAAGATTAATAAGGTCACACTTAAATGTATTCATGCATGGCTGCATAAAAGACAACTAGGTACCCCTCCTTCATCCCTCCTTTATAACCAGATGCCCTTGCTAGCTCGTATGCCCTTTCCTGCAATTTCTTCCACTGGCACCTCTTACAGTCAGAGTTCAATGGTGTGTCCCATCATGGCTTAATTTCCAAGAGATTATAGGTAAAATGATGTTGGGATTCATCTACACACATCATTTGCGCATAGATGACGTTTGTCTGGTCAATATTTTCACTGGGGTTTTCCCTTTGGACTAAAATATGCTGGCTCCTACAGACCAGCCTAGTCCTGACAAAATCAGTCCCAGACTGTCTCTTTGTTGTGCTGGTTTTGAAGACAGATGCACTGGATAAGGGCAGCAGTGACAAATGACACACAGGCTATCAGCAGGGGATGACTCTGCTAGTCTTGAAAGTGGGATTCTTCCACCTGGGAAAACATTTCTGAATGTCGTTCTTCAAAAAAAGAGAAGAGGTTAAAGCCTGAAACAACAACCCCACTTTTTGGGACATGAATCCCATTGTGGAGAGGAAGGGAGAGTTTTAAAATGTGGGTACTGTGCTGTCACAACCATGTCATACCCTCCAGCTCACCCGTGTGACTCTGGCTGGTATTGACCTCGACTCATGATTTCATGAAAAGAGAGGCTGTATCCTCCACACTCCTTCCCTGGCCCCACGGGGGAACCTCAGGTCTCAGAGAAGAGACCAAAGAAGGAGTGCAGAGAGGAGAGCATGAGCTGGTATGAAATAGCGAAGGAAGAGCTGCCCAGAGTGATTATCTCTGAAGCTCAGGAGGAACAGAGCAGGACCTAGTATTGTCGTCACAGCAGTCTGGTGCTCTCCCAGAATGGCCAGCCCTGTACATTTCGGGGGTCATGGTCCCCCTTCAGAGGAGAGAAGAATGTTCTGCACTTCACAAGATCAAGACAAATGCTTGTGTATTCTCATTTTCACTATTGCTCATGATAACACCATTTTATCTTAATTCCTTCAAGATTACTGCAAAGCTGGTAATTGCAATCAAGCTATTTTATAAGTCCAATTTACAGGAGACCATATTATTTATTATTTATTTTCAATTCTAAGTGGATCATTTGTGTTTTCTCTGAGTAATATGATGTGTACGAAATATCCCTAAAAATGTCAACTAAGTGGAGAGATACAGAAAAATGACTCTCTGTCTCATAAGTACGAATGGCTTTCAGAATACAAATCACTCTTACACAAATACAGGAATACCATGGTAATTTTACCCAGAGTACTACAAATACATAAAAGACACACTGTATGCCATAAAGTTCTTTCAGCTAAAAGATTTATCCAAGCAAGTAATCCTGTTGACTTCAATCCCCACACCATCACAGACCTCCTCCTTCTAATTCAGGTCTTAATGTTGCTCTAAATCTCTCTAATTTCCATTCTAGCCAAACCAAGCAACTCCTCCCCACACACTCTCTGGTATCCCCCACCTCTTCCTGTGCCACTCCAGACTCCTGAATGACACGATCTTTCTGGATACCCGCAATTAGAAACCATTTTACTTGGAATGGGAACTCAGGCACTAGGGGTGACAGCTGTTAAGGAGCTGCTTTTAAAAATTCCAGGTAAAATTGTTTATTTGCAAACACACGTGGAAGTCTTAAGCTATTGACTGGCTTTTGTGTGGATCTAATCTATTACCATGGGGCTATTCAGTATATACAACTTCACTCAGTCTACAGAAATAAAACACAAATTCACTTGAGTGCAATTTACTGTGGCAATAACCATACTGTTTACATCATGATCAAGTACAAAGAGTTGGTCTAATATCCCCAAGGAGAACAGACTGTGTAAATAAGCATCTTTTATAAGAGGGCTCTGAGATTTACTCCTGTTCCTCTCCAAGTGTGACTTTGGAAAATCCTTGCAAGCCCTTCCAAACTAGCAAGGCAAAGCTGACCTTTCTGATAGCTGCTGGTAAGATATCTGATCTTGTGTTAAATACAAACTTAGCTGTGACCTTAACTAAACTAGAAAAATGGAAGTTCCTCCATCATGAATCACAACGGCTCCTTCTGTGCTGGTAGCAGCATATGAACATGGGGCAGTTTAAGCTTCCAGACTGTTAATTAAAACCTAACTTTCCAAAGACACTTTGTTGGACTGGAACAGTCTGGATTCTTCCAGCCTGACCCACAGAAGTGACGGTGGCAGTCAGGATGGCCAAAGACATAGCACTGGTGGATTTGCACCGACAGCACAGTGGAGGAAGAAACACTTGGGAATCCCATAGTAGGGACGTAAATCCTCAGAGTCCTATGTTACAGCAAAGATCACTCAAATTAGACTTGAGAAAAACCTTTTTAAAGGTTAAGAGAGTGAAGCGCTGGAATAGACTGGGGAGTTCTACCATAAAGTCTCCAATGATAGCATCCCTAAGGTATGTGTGTGGATCCTGTGTTCTGGGCAGGAGGATGAACTACAGGTGTTTCTGAGATCTTTTTGAGTCCTATTTCCGTGACTCTCCTCTCAAGTCATTTGTCCCACCTCCTGAAAGACGGAAATGAAATTTCTGTTCCATAGTTTTTTTTACCGTACACACTCACTGGTGCCAATGACAGAAATGAGAACAGGAGCCCATGTTGTCAGGCTTCTTTTTCTGAGCATCTTTTCCTCCCTCCCAGGATGTATGGCAGCTTTTCTCATGAATCTGTATGGTGTTCTCCAGCCTCCTGACAGATAAACAGCTATGAGTGCTGCTGCCTTTCTGCGGTACCGAAAAAAGATCTGAAGGCTTTGCATTTTCAAAGACAACCTCTTCTTTTTAGCGTATTCTCTCAGTCTCCAGAATGGGAGTCCAGCCATATAATGAGTCCTCTGATTTATGTGCATGCCATACCCCATTTTTACTTTAGTAGTGTACAAGAGAGTTTATTTTTAGGATATTATGATACCCTTGATAACCCAACTTCCACATAATCTAACGCTTAGTAACATAACTTATTTTCTTCCTCAGTCTATTGCAAGCCCTGTTTCCTCTTTTCAGTTTCCTGACTTTTTGTTTTTCCCCCTCCCCAGATTTTGTCAATTTTGACTAGTTGCAGAATTTGGCTTTACACAGAAACTCTGCTGCAGCCTTAGCCATGGGCAGTAAGCATCAAGGGACCAGGCACTATACCTGCTTCATCCTTCTATGTCCTCCTCTATGTTACACCTCACGTTTTCATGAGCAAACATTTGTAAGCTGAACCCATCTTTTTATGGGAGCACATTATACATCCACTGATTCTGAAGTGGGATGGACAGTATCAGGCAATGGCACTCATGTCACACTCTGCATGGAGCTGCCTGGTCATGCAATGCTCATTTCCCCTCTAACTGTTCAAATACATTACAATTAATTTAAAATCACATGCGATACTTCGCTAATGTTGCCCTTTCATGTAAACTAGGATCATGAATCCCATGACTGAACATGGCAGAAATACCAGTCCTGTTAATACGGGCTTTCTACTATGAGAAACATGCAAAATATCATTTTCCAGGGCTGTGGCCTAACTTACAATATTAACTTTTTTTTTGTTGTTGTTGTCATTCAGAAGATGTTTTTGGTGTCTGGAAAAATGCCATGTGCTATCTCAGACATAAAGGAGTCAAGCAAATAAACCACAGTGGAAAAACTCCCTCTGTGATTTGCTTAAGTAGCAATTTATGTGAATAGGAAATCAGCTGCTCATCTCAGTTAGAAAATAG
Source organism: Grallaria varia (assembly GCA_013396735.1). Classification (NCBI taxonomy): domain Eukaryota; kingdom Metazoa; phylum Chordata; class Aves; order Passeriformes; family Formicariidae; genus Grallaria; species Grallaria varia. The sequence goes on from VWZG01009216.1 coordinate 172,821, forward strand.
TCACAGCACAAAAATCCTATTATAAAGGCCATACCATAAAAATATGGATTAGGAATTTCCCTAAATTCTATTTACAGAAGCAAGTGCTGAATGAAGATCCAGAGGATCTCTTTCCTGTTTATGGCAGCATCTGTTTCTTACTTGAAATGTGTCTTCAAGACGTTTAGTCTTTTTAATAGCCATTTCCCCATCTACAAAGGGACATAATAAAACTTAAGTTCCTTTATAAAGTGCTTAATTCTAAGGATGAGAAGAGCTATATGAAGAAAAAAAAATCACATTTTTATCCCTATTGTTACTCTTAAGCTAACACAAACAAACATGTTTGTCAAATTATGGGTTTAATGAGATTTGCTTCTCAAAAGTAAGTTGGGATGCTGGCAGAAAAACCCCGTATACTACTTTATAGAGTTGGTCCTACTGACAAAATCAATTATTACATAAACATTCCTGATAAATTCTGGGGCCTCCCTAGACAACAAGCAACAAGCAGAAGAGCCATCCAGGATGGACACTACTCAGTTTAAACGATTCGAGGGTCACAACACAGAAACATGCCCAACACGTTCACCCTGCAGGATCTCAGTACGCACAGATGGCACCAACAACCCCTTCCACTGTTTACAGCACATAAGGAAACAAACAGCCTGAGTCGGATAAATCCCACCAGCGTCCCAGCTGTTCAGGAAAAGCCATTGGGAGACTCCTCTGAAAAGCAGGTGGCCAAACTCAGTGTGGACAGAAGCAAAGGGGTAAGATAGAAGTTAAGCACGGATATTAAAAACTGCTGTTATAAAGCAGGACACTGTGAAATGTAGCAGATGTACAGCCTATAATTCGGTTCATAATGTTGTGCTTGTTCCACACGGAAGAAAGTAGCTGCAAAGATGTAAAACCAAGTGAGGAGATGCCGGTTTCACAGTTAAATTGCTGCACTTGGTAAGATACTTCTACCTTCAGTCCCCTTAATATGTTAGCAAAGCAAATTTTTCCACTTACTGAATCAAATTGTACACACTACATCACTTTATCCCTCGAGCTCATTTTCTGACTATGCAATGTTCACCACTAAGCGTAGCCCAGTCTCCATCCACATGTGCACTGACATATAGCAAATATGAATTCAGGCCACACACACTTTGTCGGTCCTTTTCATGCCTAAAACCTCATGGAAATGCACAGTAAGCCTACAAGGTTTTCTACATTTCATAACGTGAGTTTTATTACGAAAAGAAATGAATTGCAATCAGAGTTAGACAATATTTGGGAAAAAACTGGAGTACATGATCAGCACTGCAGAAAAAATTGATAAGAATCTGTAAAAGTCAAAAGATATAAAAATATAACATCTTACTAATTCTGGTAAGAATATTTAATTATTAAACCACAAAACCAGCAAAAATAAAAATCTTGCATGTTAAAGAACCTTCTACTTTGGTAAACTTCAGTTTGCATTTTGTTAAAATTCCTATTTCTCATTCCTATGACATTTTCTTTGGGACGTTCTCAAACTACCTCGTAACATGCCCACGAAATACATCGCTTATCTACTTTACAGATGAGAAAATCAAGTAAAGCATAATTAATTAACTCTTCTAAAGTTGTAATCATCCCTAATACAGAGATCAAAGATACTCTACTGCAATCCTGGGAGTCAGGGAACAAAGCAGAGAAGCAAAGTTAACCTCAGTCTGCAAACGACATGGTACATCAGAGATAAACCTCCTTCTTGCAGGGTGCTAAGAAACTAATATAAGATTAATCTATCAAATATGCCCACCTCTCTCAAGGCCGTAGGCAGAAGGATGTGCCACTAAGACAAATGATGAGCTCCCACCCTACGATGTCGCTGGCCTTGCTGCTTGCAGGTCAGAATGGCTATGAAATGGTACTGACCTGCCAGCTTAAGTCCGCGGAGAGGGGAACGGAGGCTGCACGAGGTACACGTGGGACTGAGAATAACACCGTGTCACGGTGGGGAAAATCTGTTCCCTCCAAAGCACCGAGCTTCTCCATTAAGCTGGAGGTTAAAAACAATCTTGCAAAATAACTGATGACTTCATCAAATATACAGGGAACTCAAGGCTGAAATGTCTGTTTTGCTTGACAAGCAAAGCAGATGCACTGAGAGGGAGTGAGTAAAATACATTAACTACAGACTGAGAGAGAGGATACCAGAAAACATTCTGAGTTTTCAGAAAACCTTCTTTATAATTCCAAAAGTGCATGCCAGGCAGTTAGGGTGAATCTTTGACTGACTTCTCTTGTCAAAATCAACTGCATGTTGCCAAAAACTTAACTGTATGATAGGCCTGCATCATCAGCACACACAAAAACTTGTATTACCCCAGAGCAACAAGTCCATCATTCTCAGAAACCTGAGGAATGTGTTTTTGGTGGTCCCTACACCTCAAGTCAATGGTTAAATACTTTAACCACAGCATAACCAATATTTCAATCAAATGCAATACAATCACAGAACAGTAAAATTCAGGTTTGGTCTAGAAAAAAAACCCCAACAACATTCTTCATGGTATCACTTACATTCAGCGTATTTGAAGGTTTCTAAACATGCCAGATTTCCTTACCATCATGCATGATGTACAGTACTTCACAGCCTAGAAGCACCCACTGATGTGCAGGGATGTTGCCTGCAGAATGTGCAGCCAGGGAAACACAGCAAATTGACTGCAATGCCAAAAAAAAAAAAAAAAAAACCAAAACAAAACAGGAAAAAAGAAAAAAGCACCGAAGGGCAACCAGAAAGCTGACTCTGCTTGTGGCCAGGAGCAAGACAAGGTGACAGCTGATGGCCCCATCCAAGTCCAGAGATGCGTGCTGCAGCCCTGGGACTCTCCATGGAGTCACCTAGAAGACACTGCAGAAGAACGGAGTTCACCCAACTGATGTAGGACAATAAAGCAGACACACGCCCAGGAGATGTCTTGGTACACTGACAAAATTATAAGACCACATGGAAAACTTCAAAGCCAGAAGCTTACTGAATTATTTTCTCCTTCTTCTTTTAGACTTCCCCAACCTCCATCATTTTAATACAATTCCAAGTATTTAAAACGTATCTAAAAATGTATTGTTAAAGCTATTATCTCCATACTACCAGTGTCACAGTGAACTCCGTACAATGCATTGAAACTCCAAAGTAACTTGCCATCAGCTCCATCCACTACGCATTTCGTTTTCCCTCATACCTTTGCACTTTGCTCCCACTTTCATATTTTCTTCTTTTGCCCCTCCCTACAAGAAGGACATTGAGGCACCGAAGCATGTCCAGAGAAGGGCAACAGAGCTGGTAAAGTCTGATGAGGAGTGGCTGGAGGAGCTGGGGTTGTTTAGCTTGGAGAAAAGGAGGCTCAGGGGGGTACCTTACTCCTCTCTACAACTACCTGAAAGGAGGTTGTAGTGAGCTGGGGGACAGTCCCCTCTCCCGGGTAACAAGTGATAGGATAAAAGAAAATGGTTTCAAGTTGGACCAGAAGAGGTTTAGAATGCATAGTAGAAGAATTTTTTTCACCAAAAAGGCTGTCAACAGGCTGTCCAGGGAGCCACTGTCCTTGGAGGTATTTAAAAGGCACATAAACGTAGCCCTTGGGGCCATGGTTAGTGGTGGGCTTGGCAGTGCTGGGTTAATGGTTGGACTCCATCACCCTCAAGGTCTTTTCTAACCTAATGGATTCTATGATTCTGTAAACAAAAATGATTAGATGAAGGCCACAAGCTGAAGTACGAGAGAAACACTTGATCTAAGGTATCAGCAGAGTTGAATACACCAGGGAGGAATGAGATATATTGATAGCTGAAAGGTTTGTCCATTTGAGTTCACTTCCACAGCAAATTTTTTCACTACATCCACTTTTGAGAAAATCAAAATGTAATAAACAGAGTTATTCTCTGTAGGGTTATTGACAAGAGAAAAGACTTATAAATAGTATTGATTTGGGGTGAAATGGTAGAATGTGACAATCAATAGAGCTTAGTCAGATATAAAATAGAAGGAGTCGCACAAGTCATGACAGGATTATTACAGGAGACAAATCCTGGTATCAACTAAGGAAGGGAGGAAGCTGTAAATGGGATTCAAAATATAAGCTGTGTATTGCTTTACAGAAAAAATAACCCTAAACTATTCATTTTCATGTTTTAATATGTGAAATAGTTTTTATTTCAGCATATTTTCACTGCTGTTTTTCTAAAGCTTTTGAAACAAACTCTATCCACCTCCATAGTGTTTTCATTAAATGTCATCAAAGCTCTTTTCAAATCACTGAGAGAAGTATGATTATCCTTATTTAACAGATAATGAGAAGATAGAAAGAGACTGGGGCTACCTTTTTCAAAGCAGTCAGTAATGCTGGGTGCCTTCTGTCTGGATACACAAATCCATAAAATGAGAGTCCTACAGAAACTAAATTTTCAAAGGTCCCAGAAAATCACAACTTTGGTTGATGTCAACAGCTGCTTACCAGTTCCCAGACTCTGGGTCAGAGGCTGTGGAGCCAAAAGCTGAGCCTTCACAGCAGCACAGCAAGCTGTGTAAGCACAGTAAGCTTGCTCACAGATACAATAGAGTCTAAAATAGGAGGGATGCTAATTCACAGACCTCTGTTCTAATTACAAAGCTCATTATTTTTACCACTCGAATGACTCAGGGTGAAAAAAACCCCCAACAACCATATATTCTGCCACACAAAAGAACCATACATTTGCCGGTATTTATATAGTGCCTAACTTCCGAGCACAACCACACTGGAAAATAATAGCAATTATAGGAATAACAATGAATATTTTTCATTGGTGATTTTACCCGTGCATGATCAACCAGTGTATTGCCTTTTCCTAGACTCTGGACCAAAAGAAAATAAATTATCGAAAGATCCTAAAATGCCATACAAATGAAATTTGATACAGAATTAGTTACACTGTCAAGGTGAAAGGCAGCAGTGTTAACAACCATCAGCATCACACAAGAACCTATTGCAGCCTGTGAAGAAAACTATTCCATTCAAGGGAGATATAAACCATATTTTGTAGAACCTCTTGCACTAATCAGCTAAATAAATGCTGACAATCAAACTCCAGGATATACAGAGGCTCAGGGAGGAGGGGGCCTTGGAACAGTTTTTTGGTTTTATGAATGGAACCGTAAGAAGGAGGTTAAGGGAAGGACAGGAGTGCACACAACTCCAGTCGTGAGAAAGGCACAGGACAGGCAGGATGGCATCACCACACTGAAATATGACATATACTGGCCAGGAAACCAAGGGTAACACAGTTGTAATAAAATAAAATTTAAAAAAAAAAAAAGCCATTGATTTCTAAAGAGGGATTCGTAGTGACTGAAACAGTCTAAAAGCTTGTTTAGCTAGAATCACATTTGCAGTCATGGGATTTCTATTGGAAAATGGCATTATCATCTCCAGAGAGAAAACTAGGACTCAATCGCATCAGGAGGAGGATGGACAAGATGACCTTTTGAAGTCCTCTTCAGCTCTATTTCTGTAAGTCCATACTCAGTGACAGAAAACACACCTGGACTGGAGCTGCTGGGGCTCAGGCATTTAAGTTAGAAAATTTTGGCGTAAGTCTTTGGCATGAGAAGAACCCCAGGCAATTTTTATTTTGGGCTCTGTCTGCCATTAGTGATGTGATTCAATCATAAAATGGCATATTCCCCCAACACAAATATATAATAACACACCAGAGTAGAAATGTGAAGCTGCTCTCATTATCACAGCTAAGTTCATTTTGCAGCAAAGCAGTTTACTTTAAGACTTTTCCAGTAATCCAAGCCTAATTATGGAACCAATTTAAAACAATTTTGTAATTAAAAGTACCTGCTGAAAATCTCTCACAGGCTCAATAATTTAAATGATAGCGTAAAAAGGTAATTAAAATTAAAAAGGCCAAATGAGGCTGGGTCGCTCCTCCACCAGGAAAGCGCTGAAGGACGTTGCATTTGCAGACCCGAGCCTCCTGCTCCCTCCCCAAATCCCTGCCTTCCCCAGCCGCATCGGGATTTCGCACGGAGAGCCATCCGAGAGACGTCTGAGCGCACCGCGGCGGGGCAAAGCTTTTTGTTTTTTCAATCTTTCCCCCCCAATTCAAAAAACTGCGCTGTTTCAAACCCAGGCTGTACTTACACGGAGGCAGCGCTCCCTAGCCGGGCTGAGCTTCCCTGCTTGCGGGGGTCCCCCCGCGCCGTGCCGGTGCACGGGGGGCGCGGCGCATCGCTCCGCTCGGGGGGCGCGGGGGGAACTTTCCCCGCTCCCGCCGGGGTCGGGGCTGC
>VWZG01009216.1:179507-266540 GCA_013396735.1 Grallaria varia
GCGGAGCGCAGCGGAGCCGAGCGCTGCCGCGGGGAGCCCTGCGCTGCGGGACCGCGGGCAGCCCCGCCGCGCCGCACACGCATGGCAGCCGCGGGCAGGGCTGCGGCGACCCCGCCGCGCCCCGCACGGCTCGCTGTCCCGCAGCATGCCACCCCGGGGATACCCGGCCCGGGCCGACGGGGGACTCGCTGCCCCGCACCCGAACACTTCCAAGGGCAGAGGAAGGCGAAGTCAAGGCTTCGCTCCTGGTGGTTTCTGGTCGTTTTCCCCTCAGGAAGGGGTTTCATGGTGGGCAACTCGGAGAGAGCATCTTTCGGATGCCCTGCGCTTCATCACGTAGGCATAACGTTAGATACGAGACACGTTTCGCGAGTGCTGGCACCAGCGCCACATCGTTCACAGTTTTGGGGAGTGGGAAGGTGTATTCCGGAGCACTCTCACCCAGCAGCTGCCACGGGAGAAAAGCAGGACGCCCGGGCCTGCCGGCTGAAGCAATCTGCTGCTGGGAAGCGGCATCCAGCTGGATTGAGTCACTCCATGAAATTCACTGCCACTAATCACTGAATCACAGCCGCTGTCTCGTGGCTTCACCAACTGTGGTACAGCTCTGTGTTTCCTGATGCCATTCACAGTGTGCTGTTAGGGATGTTACCCCTTTGCCCTCAGCTGGGCACTGCAGGTCTTCCCTTGGTCAGAGACAGCACAGGACATCCTCTAGCCCAAGAGGCTGCAGAGATGGTGTTGGTGAAGCAGATTAAGGTGTGTGGCACACACCCGGGTCACCCCGAGGGGAAGAAAACCTGGAACGCAGTTGTAATGAAACATACCTGGGCTCAGTGCAAACACAGACCCAAAGGCACACAGGGTCCTACTAATAGCATTTGGAAACAGTACATTCTGATGCTTCAAAGTTAATAGTCAGCTGCTAAAGGTGAAGTTTCTTTCAGGCGTCTCGGCTACCTGATGCTGTCTCCTCCAATTTAAAACTTAAGGCTGTTCAAGAGGCATTTTACCTCAAATCATGTAGCAGTTCAAAGACCAGTGTAGGAAGCATAGTTCTTTATCTCCTCTGGAGAAAACGGGTGTCTCATAGTGAAACACAGGTATTCTGTAAAGAAAGGAAAAGTGCGTGCCCAATTTTCAGCTAAGAGCATGTATTATCTCTGAGATACCTTTGGAAACTATAGAGCCTTTTAACCAAACATAATTTCCTGACCAGGTGAATGTTCACCTCCCCAGCCAGGCCAGAGAGGGAGTTCAGGTTAGTAATAGCTCTCTTAAGCCATGCAAATACAACACACGCACAATTACATGATAGTGATGTTCTTCAGAGGCAATAAGCTATTGACTGCTGCGAGTGGCAGGACAGAGCAATAATGCAAAAATTCCTATTATCAGAAATAATAATGGTTTGATAGCTTTAATTTTTGAACTCAAAATAGCAAAAGATAATGTCCCCAGCAAGCTAGCACTACTCTTGTGTTGCATCGATTAAAATGCAAAGCGCTGGGTGCAATGTCTGCTTCCTATATGGATGGGGGCACCCAGATACACAACGGCCTTCCAAGGAGGGAGAGACTAATGAAATAATGTCTGTCGGCATTGACAGGTACTACTTAACCCTTGTTTTTGCCATTTACTCCAATCCCCACTTGTCCATCTATGCCTCTGACACCATTTAGCCTGCGTAAGGACAACTAAGTGCTCCAGGCACCCATCAGCCACCCCGTGTGAGTGGGATACCACTGCTCCAAAGAGCACCAGGGAATCAAGGTTAGCTTGTGCAGCAGCTCTTCTTCAAAATCTTAATGAACTGTAAGAATTCACCCCTTGCTGAGCAGCCTGTGGATGTGGGATGCCAGACAGTGGCAGCGACTGAAAGGGGCTGGGGGTGGCTGGCCCCCATTGACTGAAGGCGTTTGGCAAGCACTCCTGCCAGCCAGGAGCAGGGAAGGGCTTCTGCAGCCAAGGGAAGTCCAAACTGAGTGAGGAGCAGCAAGAAGTGGAGTAGGATGAAGCCTGAGGCAACCCCAACTGCAGAGAGGCAGAGGGGATGGAGCTGCTTTGTTTTGGCTTGGACTTCATTTCTGGAAGGGGTAGATTGCCTGAAGGGCTACAACAGCTCTGTGACCAAAACTGACATCTGTAATCAATTTTAGTGCGTCCTCCTGAGGTGAAGTGGGACCAGAGCAGTGATCAGCGGGATGGACAAGAAGCTCTGAGCTTCCGTCACCTAGCACAGGCTGTAAAATACAGGAGGATTCATCCTCTGATGATCCTCCCCAGCATTTCACAGTCACAGATGTCATGATTTTTGTGTCTTCCAGCACTTGTTTGCCCCTCCACTATGCATTTTAAATAAGTTCACAGACATGCCTCAAACGTGCAGGGACTAACCCTGAATTGCCTCCTGTGGGGATAACCCCTCACTAGTGCTGGTGCACAGGCTGGAAACAAGTCAGAGAGATGACATGACATTTCTTTGCTTCACACATACTCACAGAGCTGCCTCCATCCCCCTGCGCTGCTGCTGCAGCTAAAAATGCCTCTTCTCAGCAGCCACCTCCAGAATGAGGATGGGAAGTGCCTCTTCATCTGCACCCACCAGACACAGGTTCCTGTCGTTTGGGCGCATGAACATGGAGATGGTGCTGGTAGAGGGGGGTGGGTGCTGGAGGGAGATCGCTGCCTCCTCACGGCAGGTTTGTGGGTGCTGCCACGTGGTGAGAGACGTTCCTGGCCAGCTTCACTCTCTCTGGAGGGAGAGGGTTTCAGCTCCCCTCCAGCTGGTGCACACAGCCTGGCTGCTTCTAGCAAGTGTAGGGTGGGCATCCCAGCCAGACTCTGGCTCTCTGTGGGCTGACAGCTTATCTTCCCCTGGGGTTTTGTAATCGTCTTCACGAATAAACAATCGTGTGTATATTCGTAATTGCGGGATTTTATTTTTATCTTGCCATACACACTCATCTATTTCATTGTCTTGTTTTTATCTTCCCACATGCACTCATTTATTTGATTATTCTGAGATCTTTACCAGATAAAAAGGCTAGATTGAAAAATTCAGTTGAATGTATGCAACAAAAAAGCAGCCCCTCATTCCAAGCCAAGTGACAAGGGCAGCAAGATTGACTCTGCTCAGGACTAGGGAACATGAAGACCATGCCCACCCTACACAGCCTTTGGCCCTGAGTCCTTAATGCACTATAATAATTTTCTCTCTGTGTGAAGGCATAGCAGGTGTCTTTCAAAGCATCCAATGCCACTGCCAGTCCGAGTGGTGCTCTTGCAGCGTGAACCTTTGTAGCACAACTGCGCCTGCGACACGTGAAAGTGGTGGAGGATGCTTAAGGACGCAAAAGCAGGGCAAAAGGAGGGCAGGAGGAGCCAAACCTGCTGTAGTCTCATTCACACTGCTCATTGGGAAGGTGTCTGGACTAAAATATTTCCAGAACTGCCAACAGATATTGTTTCAAAGGCAACGAATTCTTTCACTTCAAAAAAGAGCTAGGGAATGAATGAGTTCACTCAGTCCTTTGCCATCCCCTGACAGGAAGGGAAGGAGAATTGGAAAAAAAAGAAGAAACTCATGGGTTGAGATCAGAACAGTTTAATAATTGAAATAAGTACAGTTTAATAATTGAAAAAAGTAAAATATAATAAGAATATGGATGATAATTAGAATTAGAAGGATGAGAAGAGAAAGAGAAAGAGAGGAATAACCTCAGGAGAAACAAGCGACGCACAACACAGTTACTTAACACACTCTGACTGATGCCCAGCAGTGATCGACGGCTCCTGGCCAACTCCCCCAAGTATGTATCTAAATACAACTCTCTATGATGTGGAATATCCCTTTGGCCAGTTCAGATCAGCTGACCTGGCTGTCCTCCCTCATGGCTTCTTGGGCAGTTTCTCACTGGCAGAGCATGGCGAACTAGAAAGTCCTTGATTTAGACTAAGCACTACTTAGCAACAACTAAAGCATCGGTGTGTTATCAATATTATCCTCATACCGAATCCAAAACACAGCACTGTACCAGACACTAAGAAGAAGTTTGACCCTATCCCAGCCAAAACCTGGACACTGTGGTAAGAGTCAGATGGAAAGGAGGTTTTTTGGTCCAAATTTGCAATGCAGCTCTCCTCCGATAACCGAAGCAGGTATGTCTTTGTTTAGGATATACCCAAATTCATTCAGTTCATCCCTTCATACCTGACACATCTGGTCACCCCCTATTGCATTATTCCAGCAGTGTCCCATGCTCAGCAACTCAAGAGCCTGAGCCTGACAGGGATCAGGAGACACACAGAGGGCTCTGTGTGACCTGCACTATCAAGACACTCCTTGGTGCCAGCCAGCCTGGCCTTTCCACAGAGCAAACTGTATAAACTAGGTCAGAGTAATGTGGTTCTGCCCACACTTGATGGACACCACAACAGCTTGAGCTCTCATCCAGGAGCTGGGAAGCCAAATTCCTTGGTCTGAAGGAGCTCAAACCTGTGTGTCTTTGCTATAGTCAGTGTACAGGCACTACAGACACTGAAGATACATCTACTTAAGTACATTAAACAGCTCTAGGAAACCAAATCTCCTTTCTCTGTATTGTTGAATTGTTATCACAGCATTTTCCTGGGCTGCCTAATACTCTGCTTAACCTCACTGCGTAAGAGTGGTTGTGGGCATCTTTAATTTGCTAGCAAAAATGCAGCTCCAAATATCGAGCACTGCTTCTTTGTGTGATTAAGTGTTTGGGGGTTTTATTTACTGCATTAAGGTATTCCTCCTCTGTATTGTACCTCGAAAATGAGGCCAGAAGGAAGTGTTCTAGTGATGTGGCTGTTGGGTAGGTAAGTTCTGTCCTTAAATTAGATTCCGAAAAGAGTGAAAACGAAGTAGCCAGGACTGTAGCTGAGGGTAATGAGAGAATTTTTTTGTGGCAGTGTCAGACTGTAAAAAAAAAATTACACCTGGGCATATTAGTAGCAGTTGCATGAGTAAAGGGGTGTTCAGACCCCAGGAAAAAGAACAGCTTAACACAGAAGTCTGCAATTAATTATTCTAAAATATAATGTGGCAATGACTGGCATTGAGATTTGGCTGCATTACCTCATTCCAGACTGTAAGTACATATTGTTGCAATACATCCTCCAGACCTCCTGGCCACAGACCAGCTTCCTCTTTCATTGGCCACGGGGAAGAACTGTTGCCTCAAGCCCACAGGTATCTTGTTGTAAACAAAATTCTGCATGTAAAATGAAGAAAAATAACTCAGGCATCATCTATCAAGGTGCAGGGAGTTGCTAAAGGGAGTTTTGAATGCCTTGGAAGGCGCAAAACTATCGAGGGCTAAGATTTGATAATGACCTTGTCATGTCCTTATGGAAGATAATATCCTAAGATATGTTGTATTACTTGTATTCTTAACAAACTTGAGTTTTCAAGCATTTTCAAATAAAAACTCATTTGTTGAGCTCCTTTATATATCAGATAATACATTCAGTCAATTTCTTCATACCTGGAGTATGCTATAATTCTCTTTCAACAAGGAAATATTAATGAACTGAGATTTCACAAAAATAAGGTGTGCATGGGTGACCTGAGGAGGCATACATTATTAATCCATGCAAGAATAAATAGATGCTTTTCAAAGAAAAGTTTTATCTTCTTAGGTGTTAATGGTGATGCCTTACTGTTAATAGTCAGGAATTAATGAGTTCCTGAGTGTTTTCCAAGCGTGTTCTGGTCCCTAACAGGGTGCTCCTGGAGACCCTCCTCTTCACCACGACCTTGCTTTTGCATGATTCTGCAAGAGACTGCCCTCTCCTTGCACCTCTCTTGGTAGATTTATATTGCAAACCTTGATTTCCTCATTTCACCTCATCCATATCTAAAAAGGCCAGCTTCCTCACCTACCTCATCCTGAAGAGGGTGATTGCTGGACGCTCAGTAATTGCAGGGATTGCAGGAAAGCAATTATTCTGAACAGAATACTTTAGGTGATTGCTTAGAAGAGGAGGCTTTCCTCATAAGTGTGCTTTCAAGAACAGGTAAGCAATTAGGATGATAATTATTTTGATGAATTCTGAACCACTAACAACTATGATGGCTCAAGAAAAGCAGCCCTAAAGTTGTTGAGTCCTGATTCGGTGGGTGGTGGGTCGTGCTTGCTCCTTTCAACCCTTACCAAATTCAAAGGATAGCCAAAGGCATTCAACAAAGTCAGGATTTAAGAGGGTTTCCCTTCCCTGAACTCCTGTTTGAAGGGAGCAGGGGACACTCTGAAGAAAATGACAGGAATATGAAAGGAGAATTCTTTTACCTTCACTGAGCCATTAGTACTGACAGCCAGAAATTCACTTCTGGGACCAATACACAAACATTAATAACCAGCCATCAGTGTAGTTTTACCAATTAGTGCTAATTACATTTCATTAGAAAAACTGCCAGCATAGAGGGGGTGGAGTTTGAACTATTTTTTTGTTTCCTACTGACCTACATAACTAATGAAAAGTTTTAGTTAACAGAAAACTATTTTTATTTCCATCAACACAGTTTAGAGACCATTACAGGAAAAAAAATTATACCCGGCTAATTGGAGACCTGGACTAAATCACACTTTCTGGAAGGCCTATTCTTCAGCTGAACACATGGAGATTTTTGTCCTTTTCTGAGAATAGCCAAATTAAACTTGCCGCTAGTCCTGTGACTGCATTTGGCCCTTACTTTCCAGTAAACAGTAATTTACAGCAGAAGAATGTAGAATGAAAGAGTTCCAGGACCTGAAACAATTTCATTTGTTTATGAGTGCTTTTCATTTCACCCCCGGAGTCAAGAAGAGGCTAGCAAATACAAAATGCAATGTGTAGTGTTTGATTTGCAGCACCATTCTGAGCCTGAATGGTATTCATCACTCTTAAGTATAAACTCATGATGAATTTTCCTGTGCCCACAGCACACTTGGCACAGTTAGCTTCCTTTGCATTATGAGACCTGAAGTTCTACAGAAGAGGACCCCAGTGTCTTTCACCTCCTGCTCACAAGTTCATTATTCACTGCTCTGTGTAAATTAAGGTGCTCAGCCCCAACCGTTTACCAGCTGGAAAAGTTCCCAAATTCCACTTTCTGTCCCTTTTCATCAGACTGAAGAGACACACATCTGACTTGCCACTGTGCTTTTGGGGTGGGCAGCACAGCTCACGGCACAGGGACAGCAAGGCACAAACTCCTTCCTACCACTGCCTGAACCTACAGCTACAAGCAAGTCCCTTGGACTCAGCTCCCCTAAAAGGCACCTACATTCAAAACTGCAACCTGAAGAGCCCTGCTCAGCTGAAGTTTAACTCAAAGGAACTTCCCTATTTCTTAGCAGAATTCCCAGGAGTCTGGGGTTGTGTCTCAGGATCTGGGGTCAGGCTCAGCAGCCAGGATCCTGTGCTTGCCTAGGTAGGGTTGTGCCTCTGTGTACTGGATTCACAGAAGCATGTAAGCCGTCACAATGCTTCTGATAGGGAGGATCTCGTTCAAACCCAAAGGGACGTGACTTCCTTTGTGCAAGACGAGCAGCTGAGCTTTCCACTCAGGTGCAGAGGAAACCACCTTCCACAGCCCTTGGATTCAGGCCCTTGCATCTCATGTCTCTACAAAGTTTGTGTATTCAGAGTGTGTTTACCTGGAAGCATTTAACTAACCCATGTAGAAAAGTGAAAAAATGTGCACTACGTTTTTCCTTGCATGAAGAGCAGCTTTATATATCCCTTCAGGACACAAGGAAAGAAGAGTAAGAAATTGCAGTAGAGTCCCCATGAGAGAGGAGAATGAGAGAGCTGAAGCAGATGTGTTCGAACATATTCTTTGAAAGGCTATGACAAAAATAGAACAGCTGGTTGAGAACCCTTCCAGTGCAAATACCCGTCCCTTTACAATCCTAAAGGTAGAATAACAGAAAAAGTTAAAATGGCAAAATTTTACGGCATTGCATAATGGCTTTCTAAATTGTAGGGATTTTTATATATTGAGTCCTAACTAAATGCCTTTCAAAGCCTTAACTTCATAACACATGGTCAAATATGAATTTGGTAAGAATTAATTTATATACACTGTATGTATTCATATCTACACATTTTTATGTTTCTTGTAAAACATACAGCAATTCATGTTAACTTTTTGTAGCAAAACCATGGAAATGCTGCAAGAGCATAGTTGTATCATTGTTACATTAGAATTTTTATAACTTTCCTTGGCATCTGTTGCAAAGCTTTTCCAAAAGTCCACAATGTGAAGCAACAGCTGTATAGTATAAATTAGTGCAGCCAGAAGAAAGGGACCAGAAAGAAAAGACGACTGGGCAGCACTTGATAGCAGCAGACTTTGAAGAAGCAGAGATTTGGATTTGAGCTGTTCTCATCTTTCATTTCCATGTTTATTTTCTACCTTTTCCACACTGACACACAAATAGCTCTCTTCCACTATAGCCACATTGCCGCTGAGTTGTGCCAATTGTATCAGCTGTTCAGCTGGCTCTCAGTATAGGCAACAGTCTGGGTTTGTTCAGGTTTCTCCCTGCAGGTGATCCTTTCCTTCCTTTTTGGCGCTGCATTTTTGTAGTTAAATATCCGTCAGCTCTTATCAAGTGAGATAATAACAAACCTAAAGCTGTCTAGAAAAAACATGATCACCATTCCTGCATTCTGTAGCCACCCTGAAATTCCTAGCAACAACAGGATTAGCTTGAATTGAAGAGAAGACTAAACTAGATTAGGTTCAACTAGCTACTCTCTTTTAGCAAAAAAAGGTTATATTATTTATATGAGGGAATTGTTTTATTTAAAGGGTAGAACACAAACTGAAGCATAAAGTAATTTTTCTACTATAGCCATGTCAACATATTTTTGGTGCATAGAGCTTCAGGTATCATATAAATGGATTGGACCATGTATGGCGGTGAGATAGCAAGAGCTTGCGATGACATGCTTTCAAAATCCAATGCTAATTAGATCTTCAGCTGATCAGGGCTTTTGTGTGTCCCTGACCTCTGTGTTTCTCTCAGTTGCCCCAGTGTATTCTGTATGTTGAAGTGTATTAGTGTCTGGTTAAACCTAAGTTTTCAGAAGGGCACACAGGTTTTTTGTGGTGGTGTGGTTGGTTCAGTTACTTTCCATGTGAAAATAAGATTCCCATCTATTCAAATTGAATTTGTCAACTTCAGCTCCCAAATAATGATTTCTCAGAGGTTTTTTTCATTTGGACTTCCCCTTACCCTCATCTGGAGTACTTTTTCTCATGAAAATGCTTAATAGTACATTTGTACAGCTTCAAAGGTTCTTTAAGATAAGCTCAGCTGACTGAGGTCTTCCAAATTTGTCACACTGAGAGTGTTAAAAAGAAGCTGTTTGAGCAGCTCCTGGGCAACCTGGCACAGGGGAGGCTCAGCAGGGGCGGCTCACCCCTAGATGATCTAGATGATCTTTAAGGTCCCTTCCAACCCAAACCATCCTATGATTCTATCCCATAACAGGGACATGCCAGGATGCTCAGTCCCAACTGTCTGAGCCAGTGGTCCATGTGATCTGAACCTATTCAGGCCACCACTGTGCTCACCACAGCTGCAGCACTAAAGGCAAAGCACTGCTGGGCAGAGATGGCCTTAGCTGAGCTTGCTCCTGCATTATGGGCAGCAAGGAGAGGGGGGCTTTTGAGTCCCCACCCTCGCCAGCCACTGCCACCAGGTTGGCTCTACTGAGTTCGTGTGCGAGGGAGGGAGAAGCCGGTGCCAGGGTGGAAAAGGCTTTGCTCAGTCTTGAGGAGAAAGGGCAGGTAGAAATGGACAGTTCTCTCTGGAGAGGTGGTTCGTTCCCTCCTTTGGAGCAGCAAACTTCAAAAGGCCAGAAAGGAACTGAAAGAGTTCACTGTCGTTGTCTTTTTGTTCCCTCTCCATGCTCGACACTTCACAAATCCTCATCTATGATTGATTGTTCTATGTTACCTTTATTTATTGATTGTACATCACTGCTTATTCCTAATTGCTGCTTTCACTTTTTTCACATAGTCTGGCTGCCCTTTCAGGCAATACTGTCATCTTCCTTGGCCCTGCAATCACAGCTTTTTGGCTATTTAATGAGCTCTTCTTGAAAGAGTTCACAGTTTTCCATCACATTTGCTCTTTTTGGGTTTTTTTCTCGCTGTCAGTATCACGGTTTTTTCTTCATCTGTGGGCAGCTTGTTCTTTTTTAACACTAAAACTGTGTAAAAATCTGCTTTTTCTTTTTGTCCATTTTGAATCGTAGCAAGCAGCGATCAGCGCTCCATGGCTGACCACTGGGCTTTACCTGTAACAGAAGGGTTCAGACTAGATGTGGTGTAGGGTGGTTGTTCGAGATTAGGAAGTTCCCCTTGTAACTTTTAGGAAAAAAATGCCTTTGGAATAGTCTCAGAGGATATTGCAGTTCTTTCCATACACAAAGCTTGTGAAGAAAAGGGGGACTGTACGTGTGAAATTTTGTTGCAACTGATTTGAATCCAGGAGTTCTTTTTCAGCCCATCACAGACAAGTTAGAAATTGTTTTTCTGACATTTGAGTCTGTTCAGGTAGCAGGTTGTATTTCAGCTGATGATTTATTTATAAATCCGAGGAAAAGGATTATCCATCACTGCAAATGTGGGATAAATTGTAAAATTTTACCTATAACCAAAACTGAGTTACAAAACTCCAGCGTATATTTTATTTACAAGCCTCCTTCCTAATACATTATTTAGCAAACATAACATTATCTCATTATATGTGGTCTTTGCCCCAAAGAGCTTGCAGTCTCATTCAGGCACCAAAGACTTTTTAGCAGAGGGAAGCATAATGAAGTAATTAGTTTTGAAATAAACAGACTTCATTTCAGATTAGAGAGGCTGCACATTAATTAAGGCATCATCCAGAAACCTCCATCTGCAAGGCACACGTTTTGCACCAGCAGTGGCAAAAGATGCTACACAAAGAACTTCACTGAGAAACCGACGCCTTTAGATTATGGCAGTGAAGTCATTTTACCTACGCTGAGACCGTAACTCCACCAGTAAACCCCAAAGGACAGTGATTTCAAAAGCCATGCATTAAGTTTAACCCAGCTTACAAATTACTCAGGACCCTTTGCCGTGGTTTGATTTTGCTGGGAACTGACGCCATAAAGGTGAGCAGGTCCTCAGGCAGAGCTACAGCACCGAGAATTATCCTACCACACTGGAGTGCAATTTACCACGCCTCTTAATGCCTGAATACAGGCAGTCCATGAATGCAAATGGGAAGAATATTTTCATTGAATTATTTTTGTAACTGCATAATTTTAGTAATTAAAACCGTTACTTATACCAATTCAGGAATGAGCAGAATATTATATTAATGCACTGCATTTATTAAATTTTTAAGGTTGCCTAGTAAATTTGTGGTTGATACGAGCCATAGTTAAGAAGCTTTGAGGAGCAAAATGGTCAAACAGCATTTTGATTAGTACAAATATATTTATGGGAATTGTTTCCTCAAATTCAGTTTGGTGGGAACAGATGGGCTTTTTCACATACCTGATTCCATGGCTATTTTGCTGCGCTTCAGATGTTTCTGAGGCACAGGTGTTTCTAGGCAACATTTACAGAATTCCCTGAGGAAAAGTATCAGCATAGCAAAAGCAAAACTAGAAGCTGCCTGACCTGGACCCTGTACTGAGTTAGCATGTTGTCTAGTTCTTCAGTTATTCAAGGCCAAAGAAATATGCTTATTTGTTTCTTTGGGCTTTGTGTCAAGCTTTTGGGTTATGATTTGCAAAAACAGTGAGAAACTCAAACAGAGAAAAGCCCAGGTGATATGTAAGGGAGCACTGAAATGAAGATGTTCGTCAAGCACTGATAATCATTTGGTCATCTCCATAAACATGGACAAGACATGGAAAACAAAAGCAACAAAACACATGCCATACATTAAAATCCTGATTTTATATATATTTTATCCTGAAAAAAACCCCTGGCTATATTACCAAAAAAAAAAAAAAAAAAAGGCATATAAGGGCGCAGGGCTCCATACAGATTAAATCACAGTGTCTGATCCCAGGCTAGCTTAAAGGAAAATGAGAGAAATCATCTCAACTTTCATAATTCATTAGAAATGTAAGTTAGACACTACAATTGATTCAGAGGAGTACATGACAGTTTGTTCATTGCCTCTTCTCTATTTCTCTGCCAGAAAGCTCTTATATCTCAGCTTCTTACAAGATTGTTAAATTACTAGTCAGAAGAACAAACCTTTCAAAAGATTTAGAGGTTTTACCTTCTGGATTATGCACCATGGTAATTTAATGCTAACATGCGGCAGTGCTGACTAAGGCAATTTCATTCATAAGAATTCATGGGCTATTCAGAATACATCCCAAATTATGATTATAATTACCTGACCAATTGTCCTGTGAGCAGGGGGATCGATATTGCATCTGTGTTCTTCAAGCCCCCTTCCCACCCCAAACGTCCCATCTCTTTGCTTCCTTTACCAGCCCCTGGCTGTGACTGGGACAGGGCTCCAAACATCCCAGCCATTGCTGCTGGTGCCAGACCAAGCCTGCAATGACCTGATGCTACACGTAAAACCAGCATGCACAAAAGAAGAACCAACTGGTTAATTGTCCTGGTAGAAAGAGGCTTTCTTTTACTGAACCCTTCACAAGTGAATCTATCCAATGCTATCCAAGCAGAGGCAGGATTGCCAGGACAGCTTTAGGCACCTGCAGGAAACCAAGATCACAGGTCCTTTGTAATTCATGGGGATTTGCCTTTGGGCTCTGTAGTAGGAAGATGGTTATTGAAATCTTCCTGCACTCTGTTTGCTCCTGTTTGTACTGGCGCAGGTTATCTTTGTGATACCTCCTATTCTTGATCACAGGTAAGTACACATTCCAGCATTACAAGTCCTGAGGAATATACAATTCTGAGAACATATAATTTACAGTTTCAGCTTATCTGTGCTCTGCTGTGACTACAACATAACAAATTGTAAAGAAAAAGACGCAACAACAAAAAAGAGTATGGTGGGGTGAAATTCTGTTTTCTCACCCTGGAATAACTCTCCGGGGCTATGCAGCTGAAGTAAGTGGATTTGCGCTCAAGTAGATTAAAGAAGATTTAGTTCCTAGACTGTCACCCATATCTGCCTCTTATCTTGACATTGTCATGGTTGTGCTACACTGTTAAAACTGTTGTGAAACGATACCTTCATCTAACATTGCCCACAGATCTGGAATTTCAACAGGACAACAACAGTTTTAGCTGCTGCTGAATTGGACCTCTACTTTGGTTATCTGAGAAAAAGAGATGTTTGCAGCCCCAACATTTTCCTTATGCATCATCCATAGTGCTTCTCACTCCTATCGGCACTACTTTCACTTCAACTTTGGCCAAGCAACATCTTGGATGGCTTTAGAAAAGGAGAAATATAAAGTGGCTTTGGATCTTTCTAATAGCAGAGGAAATCAGGAACCTCCCTGAAAGTGATTAGAGTTACTCCAATGGAAAACTACCATTACGGCAACTCCTAAGACCGGAAATGGTGTCTAATTAAATCCTACTGATGGGAAAGGGAATGATCTCACACATCTGCACCTTGCTTTTAGTCATCATAGAAAACAAGGTTGGGAAGAGCCCAGAGAGGTCCTCTGCGACTTTCTGGATCACTCTATGTGATTCTGTGATATCCCACAGAGGCTCATGACATTCACTGTAGATATGGAAACCAAATTATTCCCACCATCTTTGTAGCTGCTCTCTAGGTAGTAACTGAAGACTTAGTAGTAACTAACCTGTGTCTTACTTCAACATTCTACAGCGTAACATCCCCTATTCCTTCAGCATTTTCTTATGTGTCTTTCTTTTTTTTCCCACATCTTTGATCACTGTCTTTGCCTTCTTCCAAATTCTCACCGGTTGGTCTAGATCTGTATGCACTATGGTACAAGAAGCTGAACATAGAAACTTGAAAACAAAATGACCGTGTACCCTACTAGGTGTGGCTGTCTTTTTAGGGAGCACGGACCAAGGCACGTGTCTGGAAGGCAACATCATAGGTCTTCTGACTTTCTTTCCAGCCTCTGCAGTATCTTTATCACCTCTGGCTGTTACACTACATATCCACCTCCAATAATAATTCTGGAGCCATTGTAAGTTCTTATTTCTTGGTGTTCAGGTGCAACTCTTATCAATAATTCTAAAATAGAAGGGTTCCTGCATCCTGGGAAGCTGGAGCAGTTAATGCCTTTAGACTGAGTCTCTCCTTCTGATTGAATTATCTTGATATTTAGACTAGCCCTGCCTGCCCTCCACTGAATACTTTGCTACCAGCTTTGTTTATCAGACTGAAACAATTAATTTCCTATTAGTTTCCCGTGATGATGGGTTAACCTTTTTAAGGATCTGAGGGAAGACTCCAGCTGTGAAGAGAAAAGCACAACCACAGCGGGCATTGTCATTGCCCAAATCAAGAAAATCAGAGTCTGCTGCCTGCTCAGAGAATCCCTGAGTGGGCATTTCCATGTAAACTGCTTCACATCGTGTTCAATTGCCTAGAATTGCAGATTGGAAAGTTAAAGGCTGTGCACAGACACCAGTAAAATAAAAGTTTTTCACACACAACGGAAGAAATACTTGACCACTGTACAGTATTTATAGGCGAAATAATCTTTAACCTCATTCAGACTGCAAGAGGAGAAAATCCATTAAAACCAAATCACATTATAGCGTTTATGCTTATGCCTTGCATAAATGTCTTGCTCTCTATAAAGTTTGACTCTGATGAGAAGGGAAGCTGTGTTAGGAATGATTACGTGCTTACTTTCATAGAAAGGACCCTCCAGTTTCTGATCAAAACAACAGAGAAACATGCTTGAAAGATACCAGCTCTGACATCAGCTTGCCACACTCGTTTTCTTCTACAAATACCAAAGTCTTGAGATAAATCTGAAAGTTCTTTAATGTCTTAGTACATACTCAATTGTGCAATAGTAAGTTTGACATTGAAAACTCCAAAATCTATGGAACAGCATCCTTTTGTAGCAATATTTGGGTTTACGTCTTGTCTGGGGTGCAGTCACTGAAGAATCTGACCTATGACATCAAAGTGGGTATAACGCCCTCCATGAAGCAGTCAGACATGAATTCATTTTGAGAGAGAAGGCAGCAAGCTGCTGATTCTCCCTCTTTACTCTCTCCCCGCCGTCTAAAACACATATAGCAAATAAACCCAACCCAAGCCCCAAATCTAAACAAAACGTGGATGTAGTTCTATATTTAATTTAAATAAGCATTTGTTTGAAACCTTACAAACCTTCATATCCAGCAGCATTAAAATGCCTAAAGCATAAAACATATTAAAAAAGCAATCATAACTCACAACCAGGCTAAAAAGGATGCTTCTACCCATGTGTAGTTCACCAACACTTGTTCAAATAACTTCTGAAAACACTGCCCCACATTCTAATGCAAATCCCAGAACAAAGAGTAAAACGGTTACTTCGTATGTATCTCAACAATCTCATCTAGTTGGACTTGAAGCGAATAAGGTATTTTCTAGGTATCTTGGCCAAGATACTCAAAAATTAAATTCATATAGGGTCATTAGACATCTTGGAAAATTTTAACATTTTCCCTTTTCATCTGTAATATTTTTTTTGCAGTAAATAGTGATGATCTCATAGTTCTAATGCTGAGATCTTGGTCTTCTCCTAGGTAATGCCCTGCAGATTAGCGGGACAGGGAGATAAGTCTGCAGTTTCTGGTGGGGTGTATCACTGCTCCCACTTCTACAAGGATACTTACTGAGTACATCAGTGTTTTTCTGTGTTGTAGCAAAGAATTTAAGTAGCTCGGTACTCAGACCATTTATTGCCTTTCAAAGTCTGTATGGCTGAATTATAAGGCACCAAACAAATACATTTAAATAGAGTAAACAGAGAATGCCACAGTGGTATGATGACATGAATTTGTTTTCATATCAGGAACACTGTTTGCTACAACCATTTCAATAGAAAGATAACTGGATGAGCTTGCATGTTATTAGTGTCTTTTCATTGTGAAGGAAAACTAGTGATAATGTATTTTATTTTGCCTTTTTAGTATGAGCTTGAGTTTTCTTTAGTTGAATTCCTAAACATCAGGGGAGCTTCGTTCAGCTGAACTGGTCATGCTGAGTCATAACAATTCAAAAATTGAGCAGACAGAAATCTAATTATCCCCCGGCTCTTACCATAGATCAAGTCTCTCTGGGCAAAGGTTGGTGAGTGTGACTAAATGACAGTGGAAATCTTACCCAGTAGATCCTTCTAGCTAGTTATTAGGCTGGAGATCAAGTAATGGTCCCAAACTCCGGTTTTCACATTGCCTCCTGCAATTTCAAAGTAACTAGATGGAATCTGATCATACAGACGAATCTGTATCCTTTTTAAATGGCATAGTGCAAATTATGTCTGCTTTATCTAAAAAAAATTGCAGCCAAGAGGAGCCATGTACTTAAAACTATCAAATTAGTGTGGCTGCATTTTCAAGGGACATGTAGCTAATGCGCACTGATGACATCAGTGGAGCAGTTCCCTGTAAACCACTTCGAAGTGCCCATGCCTCCTTGTGGCTGTTCAGCAGGTGAGATCAGGCTTGTCAGCAGAAATCCTCTCCTCTCTCTTCGATGCTGATCACCAGACCTGGCGTGCAACCCAGCACGTAGTGTAAGACTGATGTACTCCCAGTGGTTTCCTTGTGGTCTGGACACTTCTATAAGCAAAACCCTAAGAAAAAAAGATCCCTGACCTTGAGAAACTTTTCACTTTAGGGTTGACATGAGTGGAAGACACGGAGTAAGGCAGTTTTGAATAGAATCTGGGAACAGAATCAAGCGAAACACTCTCTGAACCTAGCCAAGAAGACACATGGCTGTTTCCAAAAGTGGGAGTCTTGGCTCACATCACTCAACAGCCTGGATGCTGCCTGTGTCACAGAGTAGATCAGAGCAGAGCTCTGTACACTACATCTTCACCATCCTCACTTAGGCAGGATTGAACTCACTCTGCTCATGCTCCAAGCTAACACAGAGACATGGTGTTATCTCGCAGCAGAATTTGATATTGCAGGTCTGTTTCATTAATCCAGGCTCACAGACAGGTTTGGACACAAGACAAATTATCTCATAACCACCCCCACAAAAACAAGTATTCTGGCCACACCAAACATGAGGAAAATGTTAACTCACTCTGAATAAGAGCCTTGAGCCAATGCACATATTCACCACCGAAACTGATGGCAATTTCCTTGGCATCTGGGGTTCACTAGAGTCTGACTCCAGCAGTAGCCATGAACTACCCTTCACTTGGGTGTGTAATGACAAGAGATCACGACAAAATTATATAAAGACCTTCAGGAGAGGGGCTGAAGGTATTGCTTGCAAACTATGCCTGGAAAGGGATTTTGTGCTCATATCCAAGAGACACAGACATAGGGGAACAGTAGAGTATTAGCAAGATCATCATTCAAACCCAACAGCTCCATGGAGCTCAGCACACAAGAGTAGTTCTTGTGACCGAAATTTTAGATGACAAAAAATGGAAGGATGAGAGCAAGAAAAGAAAAATATAAAATTAAAAGCTTCTTCCCATTTAGCCATCTTCTCCGAATCCTCTCTGTTTATCCTTAATTAGTCAATTAACTTCCCTTGGTTGTCCCAGGACAAGTAAGGATAGAGGATACATTTGGAGACTCTGATAAATCTACATTTGGGGAGCATCCAATCATCCTGATGTGGTCTGCTGAAGGTCTGAGAATGTTTTATGATCCTTGAGAGAAAAGCAGATAAACATTTCAAATCTGAAGTAGATCACTGATATCTAAATAGAAAAATGTCCCACCTCAAAAAGAAAAGACCAAAAAAAAGGTTTTTTCATCACTTCAGCAGTTTCCTAAGATATCTGTGATGTCTGGCATAACACATAGATCACTATGTCTCACTCTTAAAGGTCACTGACCGTTAATTAGAATTTCTCTGTGCATCCATCTTTTGAGGGACATCTCCTCAGCTTGCCATCTGGAAGGTTAATAACAGACAGATTTGCAGGCCATGCTGCAACACTGGGATCCAAAGATGAATTTCAGACACTACTGATTGCAGCAGCTCTTCAGAACTGCATTTTGGATGGTTTGCAGAGGAAAGGCCCCTTCTGAAAGTCCGGGTTCAGTGTCAAGGCTTTAACAGGGCCCAATTACAGTGCTGGAGACACTGATGTTGATGACTCTAATGCTGGACATGTAAATAATAAGAAAGGGCCAAGTGAAGAGATAACAAGGGATTCTCTGCGGCCATCTGAGTGGAGAGAGCAACTGAGTCTCCTGGATGGACACCATCTGAGGCTGCTTTGACAAGCAAGCAGCTTCAGCCAGTATTTGCTATCATCTTCCCTTACATGATGTTGAGCCTCAGGGTTGGAATTCAGGTGCAAGTAATAACACAGGCAGGTTACAACTTTTAGTATCAGAAAGATTAGAAAAATCTTCCAAAACAGGGGGCTTTTATAGCTCCTCAGTGACTCTTTTGAATGTTTTGGGGGAGTTGCTGGTGATTCACTCACAGCTATGGCACTGGAAACACATAATCCCTGGGATGGCATTCATACACGTGCGTGACCCAAAGTCCTTCAGTGGTCTTGGCTCCCTATTTCCCAAAGAACATCTCATTTCATTATATCTCTTAGCATTAAATAACTGGTGTTTGCTTGTTCCTGGCATTTGTAAAGGTGTGTAAATCAACAAACCCCATGCTTTAATATTGGTTTGTTGATTTGGCTGCGTCTCACGACCTCAACTAATTTAACCATTTTTTTACATCCAAGCTATTGTCTAAGAGGTGCAGAGGAGCACAGTGACATATAACCCAGAAGTACTGTTTGCGCTTAGAAAATGATGTTGCATGCGTCACCCTATAACCCATGTAGGGTTGCAGTCTCTTACCACACAAAGGTTATCAGGCACGAAAGGGCAAAGATCCTTGATCGAGCTGAGCTGTCTCACGTGCGTGGAGTCTTGTTTCCTGGTAACATGCTACAGCCCATATAATAGAAAACCAGCATCCAGAACTGTAGGCAGAGCTCCCCGGAGAGGGAAAATTTGCAGCTAGAGAAAAGGCTGCTATATGATACATTATTCTGGCACTGCTTAGCATTTTGATGTATTTCTGCTTGGGAAGACAGCTCGTGATGAAGAAGGTCTCACCTTATCAGCAGAGGACAGCAGCTGCTGCACGGGAAGGAGAGGTCCTTAGGTGATCAGCTGCGCTGGGAATAATTTGAAGAGATGAGAGTTAATTACTCCAGGATAAACCAAGAAGGGATCTGATTAGCTAGAGTACTAAAAGCCAATTACTTCCAGAACAGAGCTAAATGGCTTCACAAAGCTAAGAAAAGACAGCATCTGATAACTTTTCCAACACATGAGCTCTGATCATTAAAAAAACGACCTCTTCTTGCCCTCTCCCAGAAAATACAGTTCTGGATGAGGACAGATTTGGGCAGCGGTTTGCTTTTTTTTTTTAATAAGTAATTTTCTACAAACGTTTGTAAGATACCCTGCTACTCATGAGCAGGCTTTAATGTAGAGAAAAACCTCATGACCACAAAGCAGGATTTTTTGAAGAACCACTGTTATGAGCAAACTGATCTCCCTTGCGAACTCAAGTTGTCCCTTCTTCAAGTGGAGTTGGCACTCAGGCAATCTGGCCCTGGGAACTGCATCAGGTCAGCCTCCTGCCAGCTGGTTCCCTCTTCTCTGGCAGGAAGAAAATGTCCTATATATAACTAATGACCTGATGATTTGGGTTGCACTTTAAAATATCTACTAACTCTGTTTGTGGTCTTAGCCCGTGGCTGAAATGTTAAGAAATGAATTTCTGGACATTCGAACACATTCAGTAGCTTGCAGAACATTTATACGAAAACAAAGGGATGATCAAGACAACCAAAACTAAAAATGTGAGCAAGACACGGATCATCTGTGGGCTGCTGTGTGGCTGCCTCTGTGGCTGCTAACACTCAGTTCCAGCTAGACTGTCAGCTCCTTGCTCGTAAGCATACTGTCAATGTAAAGTGACAGGGATCCCTGGGATTCAAGCCTCCGAATGTATTCCCTTATGCAACACTAATCGTTCACAACAGGACAGATACTGCAGGAGAGGATGTTTGACTAATTGCATATCAAATTGCACCCAGGCCAAAAAGCAGTCACACAAGAGGCAGTATGCAATTTCAGGTAGGGTGAAACGGGATCATGTGAATGCATGAACTCAGCCACTTAGGTTCTGCTTAAATTCTCAGTGTAAGTACCCAGCAGGATTTGCAAGGCCATAAGCTGTTGCTCTGTGTGAATGTGAATTGCATCCATAGCATGTATGAACTGTGTCTTGTATAATTCATGAGAACAGCCACACGGGGTCTTACCAAAGGTTCATTTAGCTCAGCATCCTCTCTCTGAGTTTGAACAGTGAAAGGTGTGGAGGAAAACAGCATAAGAAATGGGATAAGCATAGCATGCTCCTTCCTCTGGTGTACTCTCTAACTAAGTTCAGGGACTTCTGGAGGCTGTTCCTGCTTCCCAGAGCTTAATGGCCCATGAGAGACCTTTCTTACTGATCCTGTCTAATTGCTTCTTCTGCCCATTCTTGCTTATATCCAAAACATCCTGTGGCAAGGAGGTGCCTAATTTAATTATATATTGTGTGCAGATGTTCTTCCTTTCATTTATTATG
Organism: Grallaria varia; assembly: GCA_013396735.1. NCBI lineage: Eukaryota > Metazoa > Chordata > Aves > Passeriformes > Formicariidae > Grallaria > Grallaria varia. Next base: position 200,300 of record VWZG01009216.1, read on the forward strand.
GTTAACAATTTCATGTGTTTCTCACTAATTCCTGTGTTACAAGAAAGAGAGAACAATCTTTCCTTACCCATTTTTGCAATTTCCACTTCTTCCCATAGATTGCTCTATACCATTTGGAGAAAATTAAACCTTGAACTGTCTGATCTCAAATATTAAGGTGGTAAGAGATCACACCAATTTGTTAACTTACAACTGTACCTAGTGGACCTGTTCTGAATTCCAGGTACAAGAAATGCTCTCCTTTTAGTGTTCGGGCTGTGAATACAAATTACAGCACTAACCTGCCTCCAGCATTATTATCCATTGGGCTACTGGGATTTAGAAACTCTTTGTGTCTTGTCCAGTTACTGTGGCCATTCTCAAAGTCTGCTGTGCCTGTGCATTGTACCAGACCTGTAAGTATAAGGCTGTGCTTTGTGTTGCCTTAGAAGGTACAGCATTTCAATGAAAATCTCTCCATGTTCAGACACAGAGGTTTCAGCAGGCCCCCAGATGTGAAGAACCAAAAAGAACCCAAAAACCTTGGACCTAAAAGAAAAACAATCCTGTTCCCTCTTTTCCCTCATCTTCATATGTAATATTGTGCAAAACGTTGCTGTGAAGGTCTCCCTCTGCAACTGCTCCACCCATCATTGGCTTCTCCATCTTATTCAAAGTCTCACATATATCTAGTCTCATTTTATGCAGTACACCCTTCTCCTACTACTGTACCAGATGCATCTCCCTGATTGCTTGCCATGGGCAACAGTCATTTTTCCTTTCTCAAGGGAAAGCCATATCCATACATCAATTCTCCACTTTCATGCCAGCGACTCTCTCCCTTGCTTCTTGTTTTCAAAGGCCTTCATACAAAATGCACAATGGGTGACAAATGAGAGAAAACCAGAGCACTTGCATTTTGTATTCATCTGGCACTCGTTTGAGTGGCTTCACAAAAACAGAAGCCTGGATTTGAGGTCCCCGTCTCTCATCACACTCAGAGCTCTGTTTCTGTCACAGACTTTTTCCCTTTGCCCTGCCTGACTTCGACTCACAAGGCAGGAAAAAGTGATATTTACAGCGTTTCATTTCTTATTTCCAGTGTCTGGGAATATTAACAAGTCAGTGCACCCTGACAATGATTCCCTCCAAGTGTGAAGCATTACCATTCTCAGCAAGGGCAAAGAACCTCGCGCAGTTCACAAGAGCTCGGGTTTTTTAAGCTCCTTTGGAAAATTACATTTCTGCAGACAACAGGACACTTAGTTGAGTCATTCTGTGCAAACTGAATGAAATTCTTCAGTTCTGTGATCATCAGGGGGTGCGCATCATTTGAGGAGAATACTTTCACCACCCCACGTGGAAGATTATCTCGGGCAGTGGTCTGGCAGCAGCCTGGGCAGTGGCCGGATTCCACCACAGAGCAAAAGGCCAGGGCAGTCCCCTCCTCCTCCTTCTGCTTCTCCCTCCTGCTGCAAAGGAGAAGAGAGCAAGAGCCCCTCAGTGGAGACCACCAGGTTGGTGCTCCCAGGGCCTGCCCTGCCCTGCCTGCAGCACAGGGCTGAGCTGTGCAGCAGAATGGGCAGGGGACTGACAGCTGGAACCATGGCTCTGGCTCAGAGGCTCCTGAGAGACGGCACACCAGCAGGACAGGCTGTCCCAGCCCTTGCCTGCCCTCCTCCAAGTTGTGTGTCCCTGCAGAACCACGTCCAGCAGCCACTGCCCGGCAGATGTTCTTGCATTTCTGGGGGACATCCTCCATCAGGGTGCCATACCTGCATGTTGACACTCAGGGGACAAGTGAACACAGCTCCGCATGGCTTCAGCTGAGGAGCAGGACCCATCCACCTGGCTCTGGGGTCAGAGAAGAGGCAGGCAGCACCTTGACTGCTCAACACTGTTGAAGGGTCCTTAGGGCTCATCTCTGTCCTGCTGCAGCATCATGAGCTCTGACTTCCCCCAGGTGAAGGGCAGCAGCAGCAGCAGCAGCAGCATCCTCAGTCCTGCAGACATGCGGGTTCAGGAGAAAAAAAGACCCATCCTGTTTATTTTTTCACCTGGAGAGCAGCAAAGTCCCCTGCCATTTCCAGACAGGGCCATTGGAAACCCTTGCTTGCAGACATCCTGCAAGAACCAGGCTGCATTTAGAGAGCAGCCCTGCAGCAGAAAGGGCCACTGGCGAGTTGCCACCCAACACCAGCAGCCTGAGCATGGCAGAGCTGGGACCTTCTGCCCTCTGGGCCTTTCTGACCCATATGGCAGGTTTCCTCCCAGCACCACCAGGAGGGCTCTGCCAGTGTTCCTGGTGACTCTGCAACCCTCTATGCTCTTCTAGTGACACTGTGGGAACCTCTCTCCCTCCATCCTGCACAAGCCCACCAGGTCTCACATCTCTGGTACCCTGGCACAGCCAGAGGCAGCTGAGACACAGCCATTCTCACCTCTGTCTAGTCCATGTTCTTCATGTTTCCAGTCTGTGCTGTGTTAATCCCAGCACTTCCATAAACATAGGAACCCTTTTTATTATCAAATATAACAATAATTTCAGGGTACCTGGTGAGCTTGGTCTTATTTTTTGTCTGTTTGGTTTTTTTTCCCCCAAGCCTCTTCAAGAATGTGACTGTGAAAACTATAGCAAACATTTAACAAGATGTGTGGGCTCCATCCTCATTAGTCTAAACAAGAGAGGAGAAGCAGCAGATGCATGCAGAGCAGGCATAGCTGAACGACATGAAGTTAATTGGAGTGTGGATGGGGGAGCCCTTGACTGGCAGACAGCCCTACATACTAAAGGGCACTGATGAGAACCAGCACGTGTGATCCTCGGCCACACTGCATTGCCTATTGCTCCAGGGTCCTTCACTGGAACCTGATTTTGAAATACCCCAACAAGTCTATGGCAACTGGAACAGAAATTTTAGATCAACTTGCCATAAGAGACATTTTAAACCTGAATTCACCCTGTGTTTGAGAGCATTTTTCCTGAGCTCTGTTCAGAGAGCTCACTATGATAATGTACATCCAGGGCATTTATTCCTTGTAGGCTTGTGGTAATACCACCCACGTTCTATGGAAAGAGAACAGATACAGGGGAAGACTTGCCCAAGGTGAGAGTAGGCTGGTGTGGTGGAAATGGAAAAAGCACAGAAACAATGTGGAAAAGATGAGTCTGATCTATACAGGATGCACTTGAAGGACAGTGATTTATATGAGTATTTATACCAAGTCTGAAATGAAAACATAATATCAAGACTATTTACATTATCTCTTGTTTTTATTCTTAATAATGGCAATGATGTGGCTTGAAAATAGATTTACATTGACCTTAAACAATGAGATGATATTTTCTTTAGGGATTTTTAACTTCTGATTATTATTCCTTATCTTTTCTCATCTCCTCTTTCCCCTTTTCAAATTAACTGCCATTTATTTATGACACTACCCATGTCTGAGCTGCCAGGATGCCTCCTCTGAGCAATACTCCCAAAGTATTTTCCACTGAGGTTTAGGAGCAGAGCTCTTCCCTTACTCTATCCACAACTGCCTCCTTTTATTACAAGAAGATCCAAATACAGTCACTGTTTTCATAGAAGTTCATGGTCCCCAAGCAGTTGCATGCAACGTTTTGCACAAAACCACTAAAATAGACAGCCTCCTCCAGCTACATGCTGTTCAGCTTTGGGGAAGGTTGAAGTCAATCCCGTACACAAGGTGACACGCCACAGTTCTCTCCAGATGAGCAGGACTTCCCAAGGAGCACCCAGGGCTAGCTAGTACTGTTGCATCTAGCAGTCTGATACACTGCACAGTGGGAAAGAAAGAAAACCTGTTTTGCCGAAAAGAACCAAGGACACAGACATCAACTGTCAGGTGCTTTGAGTCCCCATGAGAGGCGCCACCTTATGCCACCAGCAACAGTCTGCAGCCAACAGTGATGTGCATCTTGCCTTCAGATCCTTTGTAAGGCCACAGTGATTTGAATACAGACTCCAGATCCAAGACTAAAACTCTCTCTGCTTTCTTGGGTAGATCTCAGCTGAGAGTGATATGGCAACGCTCCCATATGAAGAAAAAGATAAAAGCATGTGAAAACTACATGGCCCGGGGAGGAGAATAATGAGAAAGACCCTCTGTAATGCTACAGACGAGACAACTGTCCTTGTGTGAAGTGGATGAGAAATGACATCCATTTTAAAATAGTCCCTTGGCGAATGTATGGTTCCTGTCCAGTCCTACTGCATAGGATCTAAAGCACCTGCCTGAACCCCGTAGTTCCTCGATGCACTCTGTAGAAGAGCCATTTGGTCATTGTCCCTAATGTATGTTAGCAGCTACAGAGATGAAGTCAGAGGCGAAGACCATGACATCTCTCTGTTTCCGTTCTATTCCTGATGCAGAGAGACAGCAGGATTAAGTAAGCTAGAACACAAGTTAGAGCACCTCCAACACCATTTTGGTTTTCAATTTGGACTATTCAGGCCTCTCACGAACTCAAAAATCGGTGATAGAAGTGTTGAGAGATTTGCATAACTTTGGCTTTGGTTATACTGCTGTCATGGGCAGAATGGGTGGTTCAGACAGATATTGGAGAAGCCCTCCTGGTGAGTCACAAGGTTCAGAAAGCACCCTTTGCTTTCTAAACTCCTTCTCAGAGAGTAGTCTAGGTGTGACTGTATCCAATTTTAGCCCCAGGCTTTGCCAGTGGTTTATGACTTAAGGATTAGATAGGTGTAATTGAACCTTTATACTATTGTATCCTGCAGGATTAAGGATGGCAAACCAAATATATTTATATGAAAATAAACAATTGTAATTAAACTAAAAAGATCTTAATCAGAATTGCTTGCTACACAGTATAGGTAGCTGTAACTATTAGCATAGTGCAATATTGAAGCAATTATATTGCAGCTAGCAAAAACAATTATTAAGTAGATATTAATGTTACTCCCCCATACCAACAACCATGGGCAAATTTCTTTCACTAAGCATTGAGGAGTAAACCTGAAACCCTGAGGGGTGACTCCACTCAGGGAAGGAATCACCAAACACATTCTGAGAAGTATTATGTTAGAAGACGTGGGCACTGGCACAGTTTGCCCAGAGAATTTGTAGATGCCCCATCCCTGGCACTGTCCAAGGCCAGGTTGTACAGGGCTCAGAGCAATGTGGTCTAGTGGAAGGTGTCCCTGCCCCTGGCAGGGAGGTTGGAACTAGTTGATCTTTAAGATTTCTTCCCACCCAAGCCATTTGATGATTCTAAGAAGCCCACACCATTAATAAGTGGGCCTGGGTTTTTACAGTATGAAGTGATTCTCTTCAGTCATGTCTCCGGGCCAACTTTGTCAGCTCAGCATCTTCAGATAAGCTGTCAGTAGGATCACTTGCTTGTAGGCACTTTATCAGATCTGCCGCATCTTCACTTCATTATCAGGATATTTAACTTAGGGATTGATGAGTCAGGCTGGTTTCAGCGTTCTTCAACACCAAAAAAGCAGCACGATGCCCCCTTCTCCATTCACTACTGATAGCTTTGCACACAGGGTGTTGTCTGAGCGGTTTTACCCCCCATTCCAGGCAGAGCATCCTGCTACAACCGCCCTTCTGAGCAGACATTGAAACCTATTTACTTTGACTAGAGACTTAAGACTATAATTTACTCCTATCGGTTTTATCAATCTTGCATTCAGATCAAACTTTTTGAAAACATCTAATAGCAGTTGCCAATTAAGTAATTAGGCTCCGTTATCTTAAATAGATGCAAATTTTACTGCAAAAACTATAAACAGCTGTTGAGAGAGGGGTTCTCTTCTACTACAAGTGATATCATATTGCTAATTGGGCACTGTTTTATTTTCCTTGGGTGAAAATATGACTGCTGGGTGGATACTGATCCTGAGGAACTTGGTCTGATTCCTGCAGCTCCCTCTGAACTCCTGTGCCTCTTGAGCTTTGCTACTCTCTCCTCAGAGAGAAACATCTGCAAAAGGGGAGAACATTAGTTAACCTTGTGCTTCTCTTAGAGCTCATCTGCAAGAGTGATTAATGGTATGAAGGGAGAAAATCCTTCTTAGCACGATCCCAGAGAGTGCCCTGAAGGGTTGCTGTAATGTAGTGTCATACACTCCATACAACTGCCTCACTCACAGTTTGTGATGGAAGCTACTTGCTTTTGTATTTAATTACAAAATTGAAATTTGTGTCCGATTTGTAGCATGCCAGGCCATAATTGGTGGGGTTTATTTTGCTGTCCCCAGAGAGCTACCATTCCTTTGTCTATCCCTGCTTCTCCTTTATTCTAAATCAAGGTTTAAAAACCAAAACCACAAGGGGTTTTTCCTTGAAGATTATATTAGAATCATGTCAATGTTTTGAGTTCAAACACTTCTCCTGTAAATTAAAATTTTGAGGGGAAAAAAAAATTACATCAATTCATTGATATTCTCATTCTGCCTCAGCTCTCCTCTGAGACTGAAAATGCAGTAAACCTGATTTGTTTCGACACAGAGGCACTTTCAGCCAAAAAGAGTGTTTTGAAGACTCGTTTCTCAAGTAGCTGTCACAGAGGCGGCTGAGAGCTTTCCAAGACCTCCCTCTGCCCACTCTGTTACCTGACTATTACTGAGACTCTCCCCTCTCCGACTCGTCAGCGCCATTCATACCATTGGGATATCCAAATTAAGGGGCTACTTTATCAGCCAGCAGACTCTGGGCTTGTCAAAATGGTCGAGGGAGCTGCTTTGGAGCAGTTGTACGCAGGAGACCTGAGCTGCAAGCTCCAGGCTTGCGTTCGGTTTGCGCTCCTTTACGGGTTGAGGTAAATGTGGAATAGCTGAAGTGACTGTGACCACCTCAATGGAAGAGTGTGCAGCTGCAGGGTGGCATCAGGCAGCGTCAAACGAGAACGAGAAAATTCCCTGGCTTTCCCTGCGCGGGGAGCCTTGTTCATCAGGATTGCAGGAGGTCAGAGAGGTGTGAATAGCAGGTGACACAGCGAGTCGCTCAGCGTCAGCCAGTGCTCAAACATACACAGCTTTATCTGCAAAATTAATATATTCAGTCCTGATAAAGTAATCCAAGATGAGATAGGAGACCATCGGAGCCGGTCTTATTAGGGTGTGATATAATTAATTTGGAATTACTTATTTAGTGAAATTGTGATGATCGGTGTTGTGTTTTCTCTCCAGATGACAGGGTTATTAGTTAGCTTCAGGCTGTCTGAGTATATGAAGCAGGAAGGAACTGTAGTTAAATAGCAGGCATGTACTTGTCACACATAGTACATTAGTACCCCTTCCCTTTTTTCTCCCTTTCATGCCCTTGGTCTTTTAGTTGTTGGACCTCTGGCATATATTTAAAAAACCACTGACAATCAAAGATCAGTACAGTCACTTACTACTGCTTGTGAACAGTATTAATCAGAATTTAATTTCAGCTGCCGCAACACAATGGGAAATGGAAGCACTTTCTTCAAACACCTCCTGAATTTTCTCTCCCAACCTCCTAAATTTCAGCCCCCTGGAAAGCCAAAGGCAATGCTTTATTCTAATTGATTTTTCAGACATCCTTGAGCCCCCTGTCATATTACTTTTTTATCCCCGAAAGACAAAAAGATATGTATCTCTTTAATATTCAAATTTGGTCATCATAAGGTTTATGTTATATTTTAAAGGGTACTTACCAATTCTTACATGTTTCAGTGGAGTTCTTTTTTTAGAACAAATTCACAACCTTCTTTACATGTGCTCAGAAATTATCTCTGATTCCTAGTAGTTTTTGCAATCTTTCCATGTCTCTTTCAAGTACATACAGGATAGAAATTGACCTAATGAATTTCACATGTGAAAACAAAACCAAAACCAAACCCACTAGAACTTCAACAATAAAAATGAGACCATTTCAACAAGCATAAATCAGGCCCTGTCACTCAAGTATCATGACTCTCCGAGAGAGGAGAGGTTTGCAACACCCCTCCATTATTTATACAGACTTGGCTCATTCTGGCCATGTTTATAAATGAGGATACTCAGCAGAGGACCACTGAAATTGGGTGAACATTCCCGTGAGGGTCTTTCACCTTGATTCTCCCCTGATACAGCTTGTTCTGAACTCCAAGGCAGCCCGTATCCCTCCAGCAGCACCATGAACCAGCTGAACAAGAGCACCCAGCAGCACGTCATGGCAGAGCCCATGGGGAGCTCAAGATTTCCTCTATTTGTGAGCAACTGAGCTGGAAAGAAAACTTCTAGAAAAGCCCTGCTTAAAAATATCCAAGTCCTGCCAAAAGGAGCTGACACATTGTCATTTCAATAGTCCTGCCATGCAGGAGGAGTCTGGTTTTGAAGGAACACACATCCCAGTACTCACTGGATGTCTGCAGTTAAACAGTTCCAGCCCTGAAATTGCTTTTGAAAACAAGTGATACTAACACCTTAATCTGAGTACGAACTGGTGACATCCCCTTGACTCTTTGCTGTGTAGTGAGTCATGATCCTCATAGCTCAACTCATGTCCAAAACTAAAATGAATCATGATTATTATTTTTAGAGCTAGCCATGGGCACTGGCATATGTGAGTATATTCAACAAGGTTGTTTTGAGGATTAAAGCACACTCCTAATCTGAACTGGAAAGAATGAACTGTTTTATTAGCTGATCTGACCTTTGCTTGTATTAGAGTTGAGCTTGTGGCTTCAGTGATAACTCATGTTTCATTGCCTTTTATTCCTGTTACTCCTATAAACCCTGAAAAGTGTGGTCCAGATTTTATTTCCCTTCTTTATCACCAGTGAAGTCATGTACTGAGTACCCAAACATCTATACTCTGTAAATTCACTTAAGGCAAAGATGCCACACAGGGTCCAGGCTGAGAAAAGCATCAGGGCCTATTTTGTTCTATGGAATTTGTATGCACCATGGTGGTCTAGGACATTTGCCTAGACTGATGAGTGTCACTGAGAAAGTTAACAACTCTTTTGCTTAAAACTGAGCGTATAATTTCATATGGATATCATGGATGACAGAAGGCACAGGGCTCTGCCAGCCTGCACATGGAAGAACTTTTCCTTTTTAAAAGAGGACTCTTTTCTGAAACTCTATACCAAGAGGCATGGTATTGCATTTCCAATATTGCAGAATGTCACACATCAAGAGAAAACCCAACATGATGATTGAATCATGGTGTTTGCAGACGTGTGGCCTGAGCAGCGTTTTATGTCTAGATCATGTAGATGGGACAGCCAGCCTATTTAAGGAAGACAGCAAATATGAGAACTGGAGACCCCAAGAAAGATGAAATGACTTCCTCAAAATCACAGAATCAGCTATGTTGGAAAAGATCTCTGAGCTCATCGAGTCCAACCTCCGACCTAACATTGCACTGCCTACTAGACCACGCCACTAAGGGCCACATCCACTCTCTTCTTAAATACCTCCAGGGACAGTGACTTGACCACCTCAAGCAAGTCCATTGTGATACAACTAAGGGTTCAACCCAAATCTCCCAAGACCCATTCTAATAGCAACCACATAACCAGCCTCTGCTTTCACAGCAGTGGTGGGAAAGCCAACTTCAGTGGGAAAGCCACCAGCAGTGGGAAAGCCACAGGCAGTGCACCCTAGAGTGCATTACAGAGGGCAAGCAACAAAATGGATCCCGAGGCCTAGGCAGCCCTTGCTGCAATTTTATACAGGTTTTAATCAGACTGTGCTGAAAGGCAATTTTTGGATTTCACTGTTTGTTCAGTGCTCTTGGATGCAGCGCCTGGTACACGTCTCATGGAATTTGAAAGCAGATCTGTCTCACAGATCTTGGTTCCTGGAATGGATGACACAGAAAATCTCGGGCTGAAGCCATGTGTTGCTGTGATTGTGTCAAAAGGGCTAGATGAAAAGGAAGCATTACAGCTTGTATATCATCCCTAAGAAACATGTTTTCAGACAGGTATATTTGTCCCTTTGGGCACCCAGACGCTTCCCCTTTGGGGATTGATCCCTGTCAGGATAGCTATACAAATTCCAGCAGGTTTTTATTCAATGCCACAAGTGATTTTCTGGAGCTGTTAGAAAACAGGAGTTAGAAAGGGATGTTTTCAGGTGATCTGGGGGCTATAGTCACCATTATTATCAGATCCAAAAATCAGAGCCGTGAGCTCTCCCCACACTGTGCTTCTGAGGGAACCCCAGGGACCCAGAGAAGCTTTTCTCAACTGGCAGAGACCAGGATTATGTGAAATACTTTTAACATATGTCTTGGTGCCTTCAAGCCCACACATTATAAATTATTTTTGTAGAAAAAAAGACAATTACACTTCTATAGGTTGTCTTCTGCTTCAGAGTAATTGTTACTTACCAGACATATTTCAGCCGATTCAATAATTGGCCAGAGCTGGGCTTTGCAAATACCTTTCACAGTTTCCATTGCCTTATAAATCTATAAATAAAGAACAAATGTCCAGCTTACCCCTCAGTTGTGTTTATTTAGGATGCAGTAAATGCAGCAAAGGAAGGAGGAGAAAAAGTGATATCTTTCTGAGAGGGCACAAGTTCCTTCTGCTCCATGACACGTCAGCTCCTCTCTGCTCAGCAAAGCAGAAGCTGACACGAGGCTACTGCCAACTCAGGGTGATGAAGTAAAAAGCACCGGTGGTGCCTGCACAGCAGATGGGTACAAGTCCATTTGGTGCAACGTGAATCAAGTACTGGTCTCCTGGAAGTGATCTGTGGTCAATCCAATGAACCATCCTGTCTCAAAGATTGAGTCTTTCAGAGAAGGCGCACAGATGGAGGGCTATGTTAAACTTCACAGCAGGTTTTCTTGTAATCTCTAATATTAGTGGTCAGCTCAAAGTCTGAAATTATGATGTTTCATAATTTTCCAGGAGACGTTTTAACAATAATGATTTAAACAAGAACACTGACTGCCTTTTTTGTCCATAGAGGTGTCTGATGTCTTTTCCCATCTTGCCAAATACTGTAGACCAACAACATCCAGCAACAATAAGATCTGCATTTTAGTTAGCATGTTGTAAAATAAATGTCCTTTGATCAGGTTTAAGTGTGTAATTTCACTATTGTATTGAACATCTTCTCCCAGAGTGAAGCAGTTATTTTTTGGGAGAGCTCCTTTTAAGACTAAGAAGTCAGGTTTGACAAAATTTGAAAACGCAGGAGCAGAAGAGGTACAAAATCTGCCAAGCATTAGTATGAAATTTTGGGTTGGTTTCAGAAAAATATGAGGATAGGGCAAAACGGATACAGACTCCAGCTACTTCCCAGTAATGGTGAAAACCCAGAGGCACCAAGACCGTGTTAAAGCCCATGGGTGCCACTGAAAAATGAGCAATACACTTCAGGTGTTTAACCTCAGTCAGCGTAGCTGAGTGAAACAGAAAGTGCACCACTACCTGGCAGATGTATTTGGCAACAATGGGATGTGTGTTCCTTCGAAACCAGACTCCTCACACCATGAGTTTGGTTTGCCTGTCTTTTTACTACTGATTGTAGATCCTCTTGCACAGTCATTACGTATGCTGTGGTGGTGTCGCACCGTTCCGTATGCCGGTTCCAACGATGGGAAAAGTGGAGGTGTCTGAAGGTACGTCATTCCCATCAGCACTCTGTGAAAATGGCTAATTTAGGGGCTGATTGTGCTTCCTGTTTCAGGAGCATGCCATTTCCTGACAAAGACTTAGCTATTCCCAAATTAGATGGTACGCAGAAACACACAGTCTAGCTCCTGGGTATTGTAGGGCCAATAAAGCCGTGGATGTGCACTGCCAGTGGCTTCCCCTGGCTGTTGTTTATAGGAGATCTTAACAACACTCTTCCATCATGCAGTAAGTATCTCAGCATTGACAGCAATGGCACTACTCAGCTAGCAACTCAGTGTGGCTAAGGGTATCCATCTGGTCCTTGGAGACGAAGCTGCATCAGCTGAAGGATCTGCCAAGCATTCCCTGAGCAGTCTGTGTGCGTAGACATATGGGCTAGCACAAAATTAGGCTGGGGACTATGCTGACACAGGGACAACCAGAATAATCTGAGCAATAGATAAAGACCCTGTTACAATCCAAGAGTGGCTCCCCAGTGTAATTAGGAAGTGCACTGTTATGCAATTAAGAAAATTAATTAGATGTAGACATAGGGGGTGCAGGTTGAAGGCATGTTGCAGCACAGACTTGTCTAGCTCTGTGGTACTTCTATGATCTGTTGGTGTTATAAATGATTTTACAGTGTCTCTGAATGAGCTGTGCTCCCAGATTTTTCTATTGACCACTCAAGTGGCATGGGGCATCATTTACTACATACAACAAAATACTTCAGCCTGTCAAAGCCAGTATCAAAACACCTTGAGCACTTCTTCCTCAATGCAGTGAACCTCTTTAGTCTAGCCAGGTTCACTCATCTCCTCCCTAAGTTCTGATATAGCTGTTTCCATCCCTCCATGCAATGATCTTATACCTAGAGATGGAAACACCAAGTACCCCAAAACAGTCATCACGATGTTGCCAGTCACTATTAAATGAAGGTGATCTGACCAACAGTATTTTGCTTACCTTTTTCTCCCAGGAATCCCACACCACAAGTGTTCATTCAGAGGAAAACAAAGCAACGGCAAAAAATCATCTGAGGAAATTTCATCTGTTCTATGTGTAGGAATTCAGAGAAGAAATACCATGATTTGATGAATACCATGTTTTTTCAAGACGTATTCAGGTATATGTTGTTTCCAAAATGTGTTAAAAAACTGTTCCTACCTAGTGACAAGAGGATATCACCATTACATCACTCCACCATATCACAGAAGGGTGACAGGGCATCAGGTACTGAAGAGAGACATCCTGCAAACTAGAACAATATTTGCAGTCCTGTGGACAGAGGTGGCTCAAGGATTCTTATGAGGACAGGCAAGATTAAAACAGTTGATGTCAGGGTCACCTATTACTTGGTACCTAGTTAGGCTTGGGTCTGAGCCAAAAGCTGAGCCAAGTCTGAGTCTTCATGCCAAATCCTGAGAATTGTCAAAACGCAAATATTTTTGCACATTTAGAGAAACACAGGTTTTGGGGACTCCGTCATTCAGCACCTCTGAATGGAGGCAGGCAGCAATTGAACACAAGTAAATCTGAGCAATGTAGCTTTGGAGTCAGGGTCCAAATGCAGGTGGGAAACAGCTTAAATAAATGCCCCAAGGATAACCTGGAAATCAGTAGCAAAGAGAAATGAACCTCAAGTTCTTAATTCATAAAGCTGCATTTTACCTTTTTACTAACTTGACAGAACACACAGAAAATCTCTGGTGTGACCCACATAATTTTAAAGACTGATTTTCTTCTTGTTACTCATGTTACAGGTGCCACCATACAATGCGAGGTATAAACCGTGAAATTAATTTCATTTTCTCTCTCCGTAAAGCTTGTTCGTTGTTTGTTCTCTAGACAGCTTGGACACTAAAATTTGGTAAGATAATTTCTCATTCAAGCTTTCATGCAGCAGACCAGCATGTCTGAAATTCAAACGCTAGCAGCATGTATAAAAGCACACACACAAAAAATCCCAACCCAAAACTGAGACGAGTTCAAATTAAATTAACATGTAGAAGGTTGGCACTCTCTGCTGGAATCAACTTCATTATTATTAAGTTCACTACTGCTGTTTCAGATGCCTCCTTCTCTCAGGGTTTTGGCTAAAGGTGCTTTACAAATTAGAGGTCAGGCTGGTACTTCATAATTTTCTCATTTTTCCTTTAATCTCTTTTTTTTTTCCTTTTTTTTTTTTTCTCCTGTGTAATAAATCCTATGGTGATGCTTTCTGTAACTGAAAACACTTCCCTAGTTTTCTGTATTCACAGTTGTCATCTCCCGGGTGAGGCTTCCTCAGCAGAAGATTCTTTCAACGCAAGGGAGAGGGGAGCATCCTTCAAGTGACACATCCTGCACACCAGGACATCTCATGGGGATGCCACTGCTCTCCATCGCAGAGATCCTGTAGGATGCCCCACTGGCTCCCACAACACCGACCACCCGCGGCAATCAATCCCCTGTTTGACAAGCAACGCATTTCCTGAGCTCTGACTCCATGCAAATTAATGAGCAGATATGACGAGCTTTTAACACGGAGCAAAACACAATTTGCCACGAACTGCGTTGGTCACAAAGCCCCTTTAAACTCTCAAGAGATCATATCTGCCTCGGCGTGTGTACTGGGTAAATTTGCACGGCCGTCTAAGAGTACGATTACAGCGTGGGAAAACATGCACCGTTTTACAAACACACACAGTTTTAATCCACGTGGCTTAGCGACTGCACCAGATATCTTACTTGTATCAATTACCAAATAAATCTCGTGAAATAAAAAGGAACATTTTCTTTTCTGATCAAGCCTACATGGATGACATTAAAGACAGACAACATTGAGGTCCAGGTATCCAGGCAGCTGTGCTCAAGAACTGGCCTAGGAGTGCTGGCTAATTAAGCAGTTAAGGTGTGCAGAGAAAACTAAAAATCTGGAAATGCCAAATCCAGTGCTATCTCTAACTAGGCAGTGGCAAGGATTCCATTCATCACTAAAGAGTGCACTGATGATTTTTTCATTAAAGCAATATCACACTGCCTTGGTCTACTCTCTTTCTCCTTTGAAAGCTTCGTCAGACAAACCCAGTAGCCGGGCTTTTTTCAGAGGTGTTAAAGACAATGAGAGCTACAGGTACCTTGTAATAAATCAGTTTCTTTGCTTTGGTGTCTAAACACAGGTCCTCAATGGCAAGGAGGTTGGTTGCTGATTTTCCCTTCATAGTCTGTGATGTCATTGCCAGGGCAAAGGCATTTGTAGCGGGAAGTTCAGTGGTGCTCCCATCGAGCCACAGGGTTGAGTAAAGACACAGAGAAAGCACCCACTTATACTGAAATGTGTTTGATGTGCTCATGTGTCTATGATGCAATGAAGACACATCTTTGGAAAGGTTTCTGGTGCTTTCTACATGGACAGACTAAAAGTTTTCATCAGGACTCTGTGCCCCATGTTCCTGTGTTATCTGAGCTGCTTCAAAGTGTCTTGTGGCCTCAGCAGAGCACCTGGGTGATGTCTGCCAGTGATTGTAGCTGTCCCTGCTGCTCCACCTCAGCGATGGATGGTGATGTGCCAGGTCTGGAGCACCAATACAGATCCTCCTATATGGGGTCTCCTGTCTTGACTGGCAGGGAGTGAACAACTGATGATAATGAAAATTCCCTGTCAAAACCAGCTTCGCTGTTTTCTCTACATAAAACAGAGGAACACTGAAACATTTTACTGTATCAGCTGACAACCATACAGCAGAGACAAAAATGTGACAGTCTGGGCATTTAGGAGAATCAGAAAGAGACTATCAAAAAGGGTATGGGAATTTAGGGAAGCCTTAAATGCTTTAAGACATTGGAAGAATGTCATCTTCTTGGGCACAGTCATGTTACGTGTAAGAGCTAGATGAAGCTATGCCATTCAAACTAGCCTAGGCAAACCTGGCTTGGTGAGGAAATCATACTGAGGAGCAGACCAGTTAGGCTGAGCTTGAGGAAAACACCCCTGAGTTTGGCGGGAGCTTTTTTGAATGAATAAAAGGTGAGTTAGAAGGAATATCTTAATCACCCCTTGAGCAGACAATATAAATTTTACACATTTAGAGGTGAATGAATAGCAAAACTAGCAATGCTTTACAGAGATTTTCAAACCGGATAAGAGCATTTGTTTTTCTAAGTCAGGCCTGTGTACTACAAAGAGAGTGCATGTGCCTTCTACCCTGAAAGTTTCAAGAGTCGAAGAAGAAAATATTTTCTCCCGTTCCTGACATTGTTCAGCTCCTAAATAGAAAAATTCCTTGTTTTGTTCAGCTCCTTTCTGGCTGTTACTCTGGTGTTTGTCCCCGTACTGCTTTAGTCCATCTCCCAGATACATTCCTACTGACCATTTTGTGCTGCACACTCTTTCTCTTTGCACGGAGCCCTTCCCAAGATCCACAGTAGCCAAGCCCTCCTGCCCACAGAGGCAGATGGTGCTGCACTGATGGGGCATGCACTTCAGGCGAGAGCTGCATCAAAGATTTCAAAGAAGGAGGAAGGAGTTAATGAGTGGCCAACAATAAGAAGTGAAGTGATTTGCTCTATTTAAGAAAGAGAGGATTTTATGCTGTACGTGCCAGTTATACAGAGAGAGACAGACACCATGGCAACAAGCTTGTCACGCAGTAGCAGGGCACTACTTTAACTATCACTGGGGACATCATTAGTGGTGGAGAAACTTTGAAAGCCTTGGAATTTGGGTTCCTTTTGCACCCAGAATATCTCACTTGCTTTTATGGAATTTGAATCTCCAGTCTATAAGCTCAGCCTGGGCCTAGCAACAATAGCAGGCTGGGATGTCGGATGCATCCTGAAAAACGGTGAAAGGAAAAATGTTCTGCAGTATCTCAGTGCTTCCAGGCCTGCCTGTTTGTCTAAGCGGCACAGAAATGAAGGACAAAAACATACTATTGAGTCAGGTTCAGCAGGATTGTCTGAAGTAAAGAAGGAAAAGGACTTTGGAAAGGACTGCTCCTTCTGTGCTTACTCATGCACCATGGGTCTGATCATTAGCCCGCAGTGATGGAAAGGAGAGATCCCTCTGTAAATCTCCTGTTCTGGGAGGGTGAGCAGGTGATAGATAATTGCATGTATGAAGTTTATTCTTTTTATTCTCCTAGCTCATAGGCAGAATCCCAAATACCTGTGTTTGTCTTGTACCCGGTACAGACACTCTGGTGCAAAGCTGGTGTCAGGTGCTGATGGGGTAGGATTTATACCCACAGGATGTTCCTCTATAGGCAACCAAAAGGCAATTAGTGTACACGGCATTTGGAACTCTGAATGTGGTCTAATTTGAATCTCATTTTACAGGAGCAACATACAGAGTTCAAGTTTCCAGTTCACGAGGCTGCAGTGCAAAGGAAAACATTTCTATGGGAAAGTGGAGAGAGACAGGAAAGATCTGAAGAGCTGTAGCAGAGTTTCTGCGGGAGTCTCTTTTGCCCCACCATATCTACAAAGTGCTGAGAATGCCGTGCAGCACAGTTTTCATAGTGACAGCGAACATACCACAGATTCATTAACCTTGGTGACTTGCTTGCGTTAGAATTCTCCATGACTGAGCGACTCAAATCTAAAGAGGCTTGCAGGGTTTCACAGCTCCAAAAACAAAGCACAGCCAACATGCAGGGTGTAAGAGTGCAGAGTCCAGACGCCACCCAAGCCCTGGCTCAGCTGGCTGTGCCCCACTACTTCCACAGGAGCTGCTGCAGGCATTATAGTGAAAAGCTATTTTAGCCCCACCAGGACTAAGTGGGAGAACTGATGCGGGCAGACATTTGCTCAGCTTGCAGCATAAGGAAGGAAAATCAGGTGGACATTAATCATCTTTTTGCAGATGCGTCAAGTAAAAAGGAGAAGCACATTCAAGCCCATGAAAAGGCTTATTTTTGAGCAGTTGTTCTCTAAGGCCTGATAGCCAAGTGCTGTGCTCAAAGAAACAAATGAAAGAGGACATGGTTCCTCTGGAGCTGCCTGCTTCCTGAAGATAAAGGAAGATGGAGTGCAGCACTCTGCCCATCCTGTACAGGAGCGTGAGAGTCATTGAGATAACTTGGAGAATTATTGTGGTGGGGGCAATCTGGCTTGATGTAAAGGGAGAAGAAGTGGGAGCATGCAGTGGATTTCTGCATATGTTTGCATTTTCCCAGTCCTATGGAGAGAGGCCTCTCTGACCGTAATTGGAATGAACTCATGAATAGCGCATGTGAGCAGAAAGCAAATCTGAAGCTGCAAGCATTCAGCTTACCCTGCTGCATGGTTAGTAAGGAGACATGTTGAATATGCAAGATACAGGGCAGGGAAGGACATGTTCATTTTACTGAACAGGCAGAGCATTCATCAGAAAATTCTCAAGGTTTTGGAGAGCTCAGCTTGCCCCAGGTAGCTCTGTCTTCCAGGCGGATGTCTGCTGTTGGTCTGCAGGCAAATATCTGCCATGAAAAACTGGTGGCAACCTGCAACAGCTGCGTGCATGTCATGGTCAGTGACATATGCAGTAAGACAGTGGGGGAAAACCTGTGGCTCCTACACTGGCTGCTGTTATCCTGCACCCTGAACTGGGCAAGGACCTCTAAATGAGCAGCAAATACCATCTATTGCAAAGGCGGAGCAGGTCATACATCCCTTTTAGTCAGACAGCTGTAGACAGCAGCAAGATGAAATGTTGTGAGATGTCAGGTGGAGATTTGGGGTTTGTCATGAGGAATTCTGCATTCAAGGTTGGGAACCAAAGGACAGCTTTCTTTCTGCTCAAAGGAAGAGCTTAGGAACAAGCAGGTGTGCAGGATCCTGTGTTCAGGATTTTTGAATGCTGCCTCTCTCAAACGCAGCACTGAAGAGGAAGGGGGAAAGAATCTTGGCCCCACATCTGCCTTGGAGACACAGATGTCTGCCTGCACTCCTTCCACTCCTGGAGAGAAGTGTCAAAGACACATCACTGGCCATGACATGCATGGTCTCATCAAATCATTACTGCAAGCTATGGAAATATTTTATGATTGCTAATAAAGACTGCTAGACTACCTCGCCTGCATTACTACGCTGTCATTCTTTATAACACTGTGAAATTTAATGTAGAGAGGTTTTTTTAAAGGACAGATGTTTTAGAAGGTCTTAGAAGAGCATAGCACTGTTAGCCAGTGTGAAGTTTAAGACAGTTGAAGCCAGGTAGCTTCAGTTTCTTCTTTAAATCGTGATCCACATTAGCATGTCCCTCACACACTCAAGCTCCTAGATCCCCTACATGTGCATTTTATTTTCCTCCCCTTCCCCTTGTCTTCTTGAGTTTCTGAGCTCCAGTCACTCACAAAACTAAAACTCCAAATTCCATCTTTGGGCATGCATATGGACAAGTGTCCGTAGGAGAAGATCTCAGCTGAAATAACTGCAGAAAACTGAACGTGACCTTCCATCCTCTCTCCTCCTCCTGGAAGACTGAGCCAAGACTTGTGGAGGAGTGCCATCACATTTTCCTGATTCCCAGTTCATCCTCAGGGATGTGTCTAAGCCCAACTCCTCTGTGCTCCCGGCAGCTCATCATTTGCCTCCGAGCTCCTCACCTCCAGCTGCCAGAGCAGCAACACAACTTTTGCTCACACTCTTGAGCATGGGTTTCCCTCTGTAATGCATGTACTGGATACTGCAGGCAATGAAGATCCCTTCCAGGATTTTGAATGTTGCCAAACTTTGATGCAGTCAGAAGTCAAACAAAACCCCCTTGATCCATGTGTGCTAACTCAAAACTTCTGAGATTTCAGCATGACACAAAGCAATGCGCTTTAGACAGGGAAAGTAAAGGAGGTCAGTTTGAGGTTTGCTTGTTTATTTATCTTTTCATGATTAAGAGTGCATTTATTTTATAGCTGACAGGAGATCATTTAATTTTTAGCGGCTTAAAATCACTTGCTAGTAATAAGAAAAAGTTTCTCTCTGATTTTCATAACAAGAAGATGCCAAAAAAATGGTTCCATATTCAGAAGAGTTTCAACGGTCTCCGCTGAATTGATCAACCATGGTTCAAACCAACATGCAGCACAGCCACTGAGGGAGAAACAGAACAAGGAGTCAGGCCATCTGGAAGGTCTACGGGATGCCACCGGGGCACTCTACCATGGCTCTGGGAGAACAAGTTGGGAAAGACTGGAGTTGCATTTTAATCTCTTATACGTGTAGGATCCATCTGCTCTGGAACTTCAGGGAAACCTATTGCCAGGATCAGCCTCAGACATTGCAAGTGGGATCTCTTCCAACGGAAGACCCAGTTCTCCAGGGCAAGCCGGAGAAAACTTCAAGTTTCAACCTTGAAGAATTCTAAGGTGGGTGTACGCCATGGACCTTTTCAGTTTGATTTCACTGACTGTGACTGAGGGTCACAGGGCTTCCTAGCCATCCTCCTCCCTTTGAGCCAATCTTTAGCTGAGAGGACTAATTGGATGGACCCCTTGGGGCTCTTTCCAGCTGTTTCCTGAGATATATTTGTATTCTGCAAAGGGAAGACTCAAGCTGATTGCTTTTATAACAGCTCAAACAAGAGAAATTTGCATTAAAAACAATGTGGGGAAAAAGAGACCTGGCATCTTAAAAGGTTTCTTCTAATTTTGGCAGGTTGATCAGTACATTTTCTGCCAGACAAGAACAGTTCCCTGCTGTGTGTTTTCTAATGAATTGACCGCTGCCCTCTAAAAGAAGATAGTGAAATGCACTGTGTAAGCATCTTTTCAATCAACCTTAGGAGCTTTGAATGTATCTTTACTTTTTTGCTCATATAAGGTAAATTCATTCTACTAATTCAGACAGGCCTTCTGAGCTAAAGAACGTTTTCACATAAACTTTCCCTTTGAATCGCTGTCATGTTTACCTTATAATAGTGATTAAATCACTTATAATAGTGATTTTGAACAAATGTATTTTAGTGTGGTCCATTGCTGCAGCCTGACAAGATGGTATTTCAATCTGACCAGCCTTACCTCAGCCAGAGAGAGCTGGACAACTCCATTCTTGCCTTTGTCCAGAAGATGGAACATTTCTAAAATGTAGGAGAGGGAGGAAAAAACTTGGATATAAACTGCAGAGTTTGGCATGTAGAGAATCACTGTCTGGCAAAATGTAAAGGTCTGGTTTTTTTCCAGGATCTACTGGAAATCTAGACTGGTTCTGTAAGATATTACAGCTGTTCTTCCTTCCTCCTACAAGTTATTTCTAAGCTGCTTCATGGGACAGAATAGATCTACAGCAGCTAACTGAGAGTTGGCAGCAGGACAACTATAAAGTCTGATGCGGTAGCATCTGGTATGATCTGGGGACAAACCTGTAAATCAGGTCTGAGTAAGGACTGTAAATGATAAATGGCACCATTTATAGAGGCTGGGACAATGTGGCGGCCAGAGAACCGACCGTAAGTTGCTGGTGACAGTAAAGCAGAAGAGAATGGTATGGTATGTTATGGAAACATGTCCATGGCCACTCAGACAGAAAGGCTTTTGCTATTTCTCTGCCTCTTTCTCCAACACACAGAGTTTTGCTAGCACCCTGACATTGCCACTAAATTTGCTACATTCACAATTAAAAGACACAGAATACTTGAAGCAAGCCCCACGTTTTGAGGAAATCCCCTTGGCTGATGAACAGAGGCACTTACTGAACAGGGTCTCCAGGCGGATCATGCAGGCCACAAAGCCATCGAAGTCGATGGTCAGATTGCTGCTGGCGAAGCGGGTGACAATGCTGTCCTGCACCTGATTGTTGAGTGCGAAACCTGAAGGCAGGAAGGCACATGAAATTCTGACACAGCACGTTAATATGCTGTCTTTGGTGTGACTTATCTATGGACTGCTGCAGCTGTAGGCAGACCTGGTTGAAGGTCAGGACTATCCCTCCCAGAAGGTGTGTTGGACTCCATCACCCACCTCTGTGGGTCCTTTCCAAAACCCATTGTGCTGGACGAAGAGAGGCATAAAGTTCCCCCAGAGCATTTTGTCAGACTGCATATTTCACATTGTTTCACAGCATAACCAGTCCTATGTTCCCCAGATAAACCCCTAATTGACGAGTCTTGGCACTGCAGCTGAATAGCAGTGATTGCAGCAGAGCCAAGTGCTCACATAACACATTGGGCTCCATTCAGGCCCATATTTGTGCTATTTCTGTCTCTGGATCATTCACATAAACTCCACTGAGCATAAGACAAATCAAAAAAACAGTGCTCCTCTCGATGCCCCTGAGCTGGCAAGAACTGCTACAGAAGTTAATAGTACACATCAGAGAGGACATCATTGGGGCATGCCTTGATCAGGCTTGCACCCTCTCTAGTGTAGAGAAAGGTGGTGGAAGTGAAGGAAAAAGAGAGTTTGGGCATAGCTCTGAAAGAGGACAATTAGATGAGGAAATAATGAGCCCAAAAATAGAGCAAGTAATAAGCAGATGGATAAGCAATGGTCACAGCATGGACTAAAGTATCAGTGGCTCATAATGCAGAACAGAGGATGGGGTTTGATGTATATAACAGCAAAAGGATGTAGCAGTATGTGACTGTCAGGAAGGGAGAATGGCGTTGGCAATGCTGTGATGTAGGTGACAGTAGAGAAGAAAAGCCATTGAAAGCCCCTACTGTTCTTCCAATGGTTGGTGATCTGGCAGTGTCCCGAGCAGCACACTCACCTGCCTCTCCGAGGGCATTTCGCATCTCATAGGAGTCAATGGCACCAGAGTAGTTCCTGTCCACTTTCTTATAGATTTCCTGCAGCAGAGGGGAAGGAGGGAATGAGGAGAGGGTACTTCAGTGTCTGCCCGTGCAGCAACTCAATGGTGTGTGCACGGGAAGGCAGGCTTGGGCTTTCCCAGCTGGGTCACAGCAGCAGCGAAGATGTGTTAACACAAGGCTCCTCAGGGGTTAGAAGCCAAAATGGACTAATCAGAGGGCTCCTCTAGAGTTTAACCTTGGTTTACTAGCCCACTCTGCAGCCCACGCCGTGCCATCCTCCCTGCTCAAGCAGCTACGTTAATGCCAGATTAATGCCAGGACAATCACATCCACCTCTGCTGTGTCCACATCATCAGCGCTGTGCAGACACAACCTTGGTTTTGTGATGGCTGGGGCCAGGGCTGCCCCTTCCACCCCAAGCTCCTACTCTTTGAAACATTAATGAGCAAAGGAAATGTTTGGAATAGCTACGGGCAAGCAAGGCAGACTGGGAAACATGTTCCCATGGGCTGGCAGCCTGCCTGCCTTCATCGTACGTGGTGGCAGACAGGCCATTGAGGAAAATATCCTATCATTTAGCAAACACTGCAAGAGACCAAGTCCATTTTGCTTAATATTTCAGACATGACAACAGGTGCTTCCTACTGCCAGCAGGTTTGTTATTCAGAATTAGATGCCACCTAGACCTACAGATAATACTTGATTTGTGCCTCAGGGTGTACTTTGCTGACAAGCCCTAGGACAGAGCCAGGGCTTCATGAAACTCCAGGACAGCATGAAACTCCAGGACAGCTGCTCTGTGCTGACCAACATCAATTATGGCAGCAGCAGGATTGTCTGAAAGGGATGTTGTCGCACAAAGAACGTCCAAATTTGACCTTCCTTTAGACTGCCTGGTTCTAGGTGAATTTCCTGGGATATTAAATGATCTGCCAGAAAAATAATTCAGCATTTCTAAAAGATTACAAAAATACAAAGCCAGGGGTTTGTAGGTCCTAAAAATAAGTTTCTTGTGTTTGCTTATGCTCAGCCAGCAATGCAACATATTGCAACACCAGAGACAGCATGATATGAGATTTTATAGAGCAGCAGCAGAGAGACCTGCCTTTGCCAACAACGAAAGAGGGTTAATCTGTCTTTCCATAAGGCATTGCAAATTATGGAGAGTGGTGGGGCCAAGGTGAAAGAGGATTTGCTGGTGCCCTGTTGAGTGAGAGGTGTTTCAGAGCCCTGGAAGAAACTCCAGCCAGGAGAAGGAAGGCTTCCAAATATATCTGCCTGTGATGGTTTAACCCTATCTCCATTCTGGATCTGTGCTTCAGAGCTGAGAGGGAAGGGAAGACAGTCAGAAATGTTAAGTTACCAAATACTTTAGAATCTTCATCCAAAGCGTCTTGAATTCTACAAGTCCCAAGGTGTCGGTGCCATCAGCCTGGGCCATGTTAAGGCATGGTTCAAAAATCAAGATTCCTCTATCCTTAACAAAACTGGAGAACAATCGGTTCTGATAAAAACGTATCACAGTGTCATCTTAATGCTGGTTTAGTTCTACTTTGTAATGCACCTCCATCTCCCACAGACATGCCCACAGCATTACATTTGCTTAGCTAAAGGCATGCCAAGAATTTCTAGGCTATCTGCACTCTCAAGGAATGATATATGGGATTGCTAAATATATAAGCCTGATTAGATCCACTCACATTTTGTACTGTTAACAGCAGATTAGAGTCCTCGGGGGTAAAAGAGACTAGCTTCACAATGGACAGTTGTTAGAAACCAGAGGCAGGAACTACAGCTGAAGAGAATCTCAGCTGAAGGCTAAAGTCTTCTTTCATGCCCTTCAGGGTCTTGAACATCCCTTCCAATGGAAAATTATGCAGAAACAGGGATTTGGACTCCATGACACTGTGCTGAGTTTCCTGTTAGTTTTAGGAGCCTGTGGAGTGTAGGGCAATGGCATCACTTCTCCTAACAGCTGGTTATCCACAAGATCCACAGCTAATCCCTCCTGGCCTCAAAACGACCATGTCATGAGACCAACACCAGCCTGGTCCAGGCAGCATGGCTTGCTGCTCTTGACCCTCCCCGTGCACCTTCCCAGCACAGAGGAGCTGTAGCAGAGGTGTTGACCTCTCCTTTTCCCTTGGCCACTGAAACCTTACTAGCTCCATGTGTCCTCCCAGCTGTGCAGAAGGGAGGGAGGGAGGCACAGCATGTACTTAGAGCCTTCCCCCTGCTCTGCCGCTGTGAGCTCGGTGCTCCAAAAGCACTACCTGACTTAGGGGTGGCAGCTGAGGATGTGCTTAAAGCCTGAGGAGCACCTGAAACTGCACAGGCACATCCAGGCAGAAGGTCCCTGTTTCTTCTCCCTCCCATTTTCAGGGGAAAATTTAAGCAGTGAGACATGCAGAGCGGGTGAGAGAAGCAGCGAATGGTTAAATGGTTCAGGTTTCTGCCAGCCTGAGCTGATAGAGCTGCTTGGCTGATTTTTTTGCCTTCAGCCATGGGCCTGTACAATTGAAGTGTAAACTTAGCCCATTTCGTTAGGAAGTGTTGCAAAAGGAGATTCAGAAACTTTAGACGTGGTGAAATGACATTCAAAGGATACATCTAAAAGGCTGACCATCTCCCTGCAAGTGCTAATGTTGAATCCATCGCTTTTAACGTCCTTTCCTATACAAAGAGAAAGCACAAGTCCAAGTCAGAAACACTTTTAGACAGGTATTTTTCTGCAGGCAACCTTGGAGATGTCAGTCACCTTAAAATCTTGGTAGCAAAGTAAATGCTCTGCCACTTCTGCCACTATTTCCCACCCGTTGATTAATATGGCCTTTTTTTTTCTTTTTCTTCTTTTTTTTTTCTTTTTTGCACAGGGGTGGGGGATGTTGTAGGTTTTGCTGGTGCTAAGTCTCTACCTGTCCACAGAAGTCACGCAGCAGCATAATAACATCTCTCATGGTGGTCCTCCCAAGAAAGTACAGGGAACATTGTGCCTCAGCAGAACATCATCTGGTAGCACTTGGAAGGGCAGCAACAGGTAGTATAACCCCACTCCCCTTCCCCATATTTAGAGGTTCAACAAGCCAAGAGAAACTCAGCTGGGGGACAGGCACAAACTCAGTTTTTCATTGCCCTTAGCTGATAGAGCAGGGGTTTGTGAGCACAGACCCCATTCCCAGCTCCATCCAATGGGAACTACACAGAATTACTT
Organism: Grallaria varia; assembly: GCA_013396735.1. Taxonomy (NCBI): domain Eukaryota; kingdom Metazoa; phylum Chordata; class Aves; order Passeriformes; family Formicariidae; genus Grallaria; species Grallaria varia. The sequence goes on from VWZG01009216.1 coordinate 225,785, forward strand.
ACTCTTAGCCAAAAACTGGTTTAGGACAGTTCGAAGTTCAGTTGGAGTCATTTCACAGTCCTGGGCAGAAAACAAAGCATACTTTGTGTCAACACAAAAATAATTTGAAACAAGCTATATTCGTTTGCTCTCAGACCTCCAGAGACAATTTCTAAGACAATATCTAAGGCATGTGAGCCCTGAAGTTTTTTTCTAACATTTTCTAACATTTACCCTCAGATATCACAGGGAGAGGATCTTCAGAAAACATCAATATTTCCTAGACTTTCAAATGAGAAATAAGTGGTTTGTTAGGTACTATGGTGGCATGACCCAGTAAATGGCAATTTTTTTAACAGGATTGACTAAAGAAAGAGGCTCAGGAGACCATTTGAGATTTTCCAGGCTTATGAAAACTACAACCAAACAATACTAAAATTGCCCTCTCAAAACTCAGAAAGGTGTTTCTAACTAGCTAGGTGTTTTCCCTCTCTGGTACCAGTGGCCACTTGTTCATTAAGAGAAAATCTGACATGACAGCCACAGGCTGGCTCAGCAGGGCTTTGTAGATACTGCTTTTCAAATACAACAAATAGAGAAAAAGCTCAGCCAACAGTTTTCCAGTTCCTGGGGCTAAATAAAAAGGAAGGAATCGGCCAGCTAGGCAATTGTCAGATTTATACGATAACTCCTTGGGTAATTTTTTTCACTGTGGGATAATATTTTCACAGTCCTCATTTCTATCACCCCCGTTTTCAAAGTTATTACCTGCTCTGCATTACCGAGGGAAAAAAATTACATTTTGCACCAATAAGAAGAACAATGTAGAAAATCTTCTCTATTGTAAAATAAATTGAACTGGAGCTGTGAGTTAATAAAAGGAGAGAAATACATGGTTTTCTGAAGACCAGTCAGTAAAAAGAATTGGCAAGTCAAATATTTGCGTAATCATAAGAGAGATGTCCCCATCTTTTTCATTCACTTTAATCCACTTACCTCTCCAGAGAGGTTTTGGAACACAGTCTTGAACTCATCATTTGCATCTTTGTTATCAACATGAGGCTGGAGGACAGAGATGACCAAGAGTGTGGTTAACAAGGTGGTTCTGGAGAGCAAGCTGTGGACATTGTAAAGATGCTGTACAGGGATCTATTTGCAGCAACAGCAAATGAGCACTTGCTCTGCAGTCATGGCAAAACAGAGGCATTACTTAAATCACAACCAGCCAGGGACTGCCTTCATTTAAGAGTAAATACTTCCTAAGGCTGATGAAGAAGTTTTCTTCTGCTACCAAGACAGTTTTATAAAATAGCCACAGAGAAAATGTTGCTGCACTTGGCCATAGCAATTCAGCAGTTCCTTGGGAGTCTGCTTTTGCAGTTTCTCTCAGGCTCAGGAAGACTTTGTTGTTATGGAAAGGATCATTCTGTGCCCTCCCTGTGCTAGAGGGAAGGACAATCTAATGTGTTCCAGCCCAGTCTACAAGGGTGCAGTTTCTGTGCTACGTGGCCCAGGAACATGAAAATGAATGTGAAACTAAGACATGAATATATGTAAAGAATCTCCACAAACAAAAAAATACTTCTCTACCCCAGCTCAGCTAAGAAATAAAAATCTTGCTCCTCTTTTACCCCCCATTACAAAGGAAAATTCTGCTAGGAAAAAAAGAGAGATCTGCCCAGTGAAGTCATCTAACCTCATATGGTTTTGCAAACACCATGTCACCCATCGCCCTAAGGGAAAAAGAAACAGAGGAAAAAAAAAGAAAACAATCAGAAATTATGAGTCTACTATAAAATCTTACCTATAAAATAATTGGCAAAACAAGTTGTTTGACTTGTTTTTTAAGGTGTTAAGAAATGCACAGAACAAAGCCCCCAAGTTTCCTTCTTCCCATGCCCCATATCCCACCTCTGTCTGCCCCAACTCTTTGAAAGTATTTCCCTTGGGAAATCCAGCCTTGCTGTTCTTGTCTTGCCTTCAGATTCCTGTTTTTTCATCCAATGGCCGCTATTGCTACAACCCTTTTAAAAACCATCTCCTTATCGTCGCACTCCCAACTCTTGCGCCCTGTAATTGTGGTAACTCCTACTTCACAAAGCTGAGGGAGCGAGTTACCACTCGAGTGCTTTGTGGAGGCCATCTGAGGAGCCATGGCCCTCTGCCGTGGACGTGTGGGTCACATACGGTAGACTAGGTAAGAAAATAGGTCCTAGAAATGGGTCTATTGCGCTGGTTAAGGGCAACGATCAAGCACGGGGGGTGGGTGCAACCCCCGACCTCTTGCTTGATGTGCCTCACCAGCAGAAGAGGAGGCTTTAGGGAGAAGGTACCCACCGTGCGTTAGCCTTCTTCTCGGTGAAAACTCGCAGGCAGAACTCTCCATTTTCGCCAGGGTGATAAGTGGACGGCACAATGAGATACGCTCCCGGGGCCAACTTGAAGCGGCCGGAGACTTCACGAGCTGCCAGAAAACCAGACCCGTGTACTAATGGGTGCTTTGCGAAGAATTCTCGGCTTTTGTGAGCATCTGGGTTGTTTTCCAGCTGCGGGCAATGTGTTTTTGTTAGAAACCATTTGGCAATTCCCTGGTAAGTCAGCCACCCTATTTCGATTTCAATGCTTTAAAGCCATCTCAAGTTTTTCCTCACATATGATAATAAATCCATGAGTGATGGCACCAAAGATAACCACCAGGGTTCCGTCATGGGAAACAGGCAGATAGTTAGAAGGGGCGAGGATCTTTCTCTATAAAGATTATCTTTTCACATGCCTTGTTGCAATTGGTAATATAAAATAAATAGAAATATCGTAATGTGTGCTCATATCTGATCAAATTAGTACACTGTAAGTTGTTGATGTATGGAGCACTTTTTGCTTTCATGGACTGCTCATGGACAAATTTAAATTTCGGAATATTTTTGAACAATTTATGGTAGAGAATAAATCTCCTAATTGCACAGGAATTGTATTCTCTAATTTCTTTAAACAGACAGAAAAGAACAGCAAACAGGACAAAGTAGTGGTCATAAATGTGAGACTTTTGGGGCCACATTGGATGATTTACCCAAGTTCTATTAGTTTTGCAGAAAACAGTACTTAATTTTCCCTTAATACCAATACACTCCTAGGGACGTGAAACATTGCACAGCCCATAAAATAAAACACTGACATAAGAAGAAACAGTGGTATAAGAATAACATCTCTGTTAAAAAACTCCTATTCATGACTTTTGCTCCACAGAGATGTCTTTCAAAAAGTGTGATTCAAGGACACAAGGAAAGTGCTGTGTGGTTGATACGGGGTGGGAAGCACTGCATAGGGGGAAGGTTTCTGTCTCTCTAAGATCAGAACATACAAAGATGTTACCAAACATTCCATAATCATTCATGTTTTCTGTAGGGAACTGTAGAAAAATATGCAGGTTTTTTCCTCTTTCCTTCTGAAGATGAGACTGAATTTGGTATTTATTCAACAGTCCCATCTTTTCCCCTCACTCGACATTAAGCTAAGTGGAGCTGCAAAGATTAAGAAGGCAGATCCATATCTTTTTCAATATATAAAGTTCGTTTTCCCTTTGCATTTGCAAGGCTGCTAAAAGAACACAGTTAATTGCTACGTGGCCGCACATTCATTTACTGAGAGAGGAAGAGGGCTGAAAAGACAAGGAAAAATTGGCTGCTGGACCTCAGTAATGAGTGTAGGCTATTCCTTCTGCCAGACTCCCCTGGGGTCTCTTTCTTCAGCAAAGAAAAGTCTCTTTGCCTCAGTATTGACATCTGGGAGGATTAGGTTGAGCAGGGTTTGTTCATTACCAGGAGCCCCAGCTCAGAACTGTAAAAGGAATGGACCCGCAGAGTTTGGTGTTTCTTCTAAACAACATTGGCTACATTTTCTCCATTTTAGGGTGCAGAGATCCTGTTCTGCCTTCACCTGAATGAAAGAAATTCTGATCTCTGTTATACAAACTCAGCGGAAACCAAATTTCAACAAGCATAAATGAGGCCAAGATTGAGAGCCAGATGTCTGTAATAAATCCTTGTGCCACAGGCCCTTGAAAATGGTTATTCAGAACTCGAGCTATTGGTCCAGTGAGATGTCATTAGTCAGGAAGAAGTCTTCCTGGTAGCTAAATTCTCCACTGCAACAGGTGCCCATCTGGAGGCTAGAAGTCTTCAGCAGGGATTACATACCTCCTGAGGAATCTGAAAGGAAGGGAAAGCCAGTGTTAAAGGGCTGCTACATATCTGCATCTAAAAGTAGGGGGTGGAAGTCAGATAAAGCCTCCTTCAGGCACCATTTCTTTTTCATTTTCATTCACAACCACACATTACAGTATCAGAGATACATGAAATTCTATCTTGTCCTAGGATTGTTCCAAAGGAAAAACAGAATCTTTATCCAGAATCTATAGAATATTTAGTTGCTTTTCTCCTGATATGTATGTATATATATGTATATATATGTGAATTAGGATGGTGGTTGGAAATATTTGAGTAAGCTCAGTCAGGAAAGTCAACAAGTTAGCCCTGCTTTGTTAACCAAATCCAGAGACTTTATTACAGCAGACTTAAAATCTACTAGTCCACTGTTACAGGACTATGATGAAAATACAAGGCTACTGTCACTAGCAAGCAAGTTGAGAACGATGAGATTGCTGAGGCAATTATAGAAGTAGCAGATTTCAAGATTTTGTCCTTCTTAAATTAACTAAATTGCTATGTTAACTTGTAACTCCCAATATAAGGAGGATTTTTGAAAGGAATTAGTTGGCTTATGAGAGCACAGATTCCAGTGAGAGCCAAAGAGAATGTCCTCCCAAGACCTGAAAGAACTTTTAAAAATGTCACTCATACAATGATTGTGGGACCTGAATGACACCTAGAGACCTCAGGCGTTACTCTCTATAACCAGCAGGCAGGAGCTGGGTGATGGGTACTCTCTGAGTTATTGCCAGTAGGCATTTTGAACTACATGACTTGAAAAGGCTCTGCAGGGCAGGTGGACTTCAACATACATCTTTTCACCTCCTGCAGAGAGCTCTGATTTAGGTCATCATCCATACTGCCCTAACTGGACCTCCTCGGCCACAGCATCAGCTGCAGTGACGGAAACCTACAACAGTGAGTGACCCACGGACCTTGGTTCATAGCTGTGTATCTACCTGAGATGACTTAGCAGCCATGTTTTTCCAAAAATGTCTAAATCTAAAGAGTCACTTAAGTGACTCAAGAATTACTATGGACAAGATTACAGGGGATGAAGATGGGATGGATTAAATGGAAAGCACAGAAACTCCTCCAGCATTGTACTCAGTGACACCAGCAGACAGACATCTCTCATGTGCAAATTCAAGATGCTGAGGGTGTTTGGCACCATGGAGAAGGCAGCACCATGCGTTCGGTGAGAACCATGTGTGCATGCAGACATTTAGACACTAGGGAAAAGCTTTCTTAGTTTTGAATCATCCTGCACAAGATCTATTAGCAAAAGTCAGCCATTGCCATCTGCTGCAACCTGTGCTTGCTAATGATCTTCATCCAGAGGAATCTACACAACATCTAATTGCTTTTCTGCACATATGATATTGGGAATGATAATACTGGTTGGAAATTTTTGTGTTTGCTTTTCTCCCCTCACATCATGGAAATTAGAGGTTACACCATAGATATTTTCCCTACATTATATTTTTAGAGACAAAAGCAACACTGGGAAAATCAGGAAAAAAAGCCCCAAAATTACTGAATCAGAACAACAGTATATTGTAGGCAATGAATCAAGAAAAAATTGAAATGCAAGGGACAAATAATAATGAAAAAGAAAGTGACTGTAACGATAGGCTGTACTCAGAAACACTTATCTGGAATTGCCAGGCACCCTGAGCATGCCCCCATTCAGATTTTGTAAGAGAAGACTCTCATGAGACTGTTGCTAAATTACTGGTTTTAGTTTTACATTGCCCTCCTGTTAAAGTGGGACAAAAACTGAGCCTGAATTTATTTGAATCTTCCCATATTACATGGGTCAGGAAGAAAGGAAAGAAGGAATTGAATAATTTTGCAAAATCCAGACCTTATTGTAGTGCTGAATGTCAAGAGGTAGCACATTGCTAAGTTTTTTCCAGCATAACAGAACAGGAAATAAAGCCTTTAAAATCAGGAACAAGCTTTACCTTATAGAGCGAAAAACCAATTGTAAGCAGATATTCTCCCATTCTCTTCTGCCTCCTGCGGTTCTTCTGCATCAAGCCCACCAGTATAGTACAGCATGGCTCATCCAGTCTCCCTTCATGGTCATCATCTGGTTCATCCAAACAGATTTTAAACTGGGGATTGGTCCAGTGTGTTCCTAAGAATTCCCAAGGAGAGACAAAAAGGAGAAGACTTCGCTGTCATTGTAGCCAAGAGGGCTGTCACCAGACCTACAGAGAGTATCTCTTTGGAAGGACTTTTTCCTGGAGCTTTTCCAGTTCTTTCCATGGAGTTATATGGGTTTATATTTTCACCCCTATGCTGAGTATCAATTGGAGCCATGGGAAATCAAAATACCGAGGTATTTCCTGGGAAGTATAAACCAACAGGGAGGAGCTGATATTGTCAATTGCAGATAGTCATTTATCTCCAGGAAATGTCCTTGGCTGAGACGGTTATTATTGCAAGAAGACCAAATGCCAGACAGCCTCTCCAGAGGTCTAATCTGAAAATTATTGGGAAACAACACTGCCACTGAACTGTGACACTTTCCTGGCCTATCCAACCCTTCAGAGGATTACTCCAGCCCGTTGCAAAAGCCATGTAAGCAGGAAAAGCAGAGAGAGAGAAAAAAAAAGAATATAGCCACAAATTAACTATTTAGTGGGTTGGTAATCCCTGATGAGGAAATAAGTGAGAATTAGATCTTCATTTAGACTGCCAAGCTTTTGCTTACTGTCTAAACCCTGCAGAAATCATTGTACCTCCAAGCCCTTCCCACCAAAGCCCCCTCCAGCTCACAAGCACTTATTTTTTGAATGTTTTGTCTGGGATTTCATCAAATGCCCATTTGGCTAGGTCTTCACCTTTGTTCTTCCGGCTGCCTCCAGCAGTTGAACCCCGTTCCCACTGTCCATGAAACAGGGTCAGGTCCCATTTCTTGACCGTGCTGTTTGTCAGTGTGTCAGGAGTCAAGTGGCAGATGTCAAGATGGGTGAAGTGCCTTTGAAAGTCTGAAAATGCCATCCTGGCACACAAAAAGACGAGGGTTAGTCCATCAGCCTGCAACAGATGAGGCGACTGCAACTGGACACCTCTCCCAACAAGGCAGCAAACGTTGGTACTACAGAGCTGCCCAAAGCCACATTTAATTGAATTCTGAAACTTGGAACTGGCTTTTGGGAAACAAAATTACCCATTCCCTAAATGACCTGTATCTTCTGGAGACAGTGATTCTCAATGGCTGTTACACATTACGGGCTCAGTCATACCATTTTCTGCCATCCCCAGTTGTGGGTCATCCCTCGTGGATGATGCTTCATAAATAAATTCACTGAAATTGGTGAAACAATATGTGCGAGGAGATACCATTTAAAGGGAGTAAGACTTGGCCCTTGGGAAAGCATCACTCTGTAGGAAAACAGTCTCAGTGTGGTGTTTTGCTTTAGTCCTATCACTAATGTTTTATTTTACCATTCCTAGTAGGTTTGCATGAGTGACAGACCTTGATTGCTTCATGCTGCAAGCAGAGGTCTGCTCTCATTTCTCAGTGCCTTATGGCCCACATGGCTGATTGCATTGGAAGATGGTGGCTGTTTATCTTTCCAGTCTAGGACAGTGACATAGGTTCAGAACCAATCCATAAAATCAGATAAATGGGATAGGATAGGCTTTCTATTAGGTCTGAGTAAACAGACTCTTCCCAAGCTGGTAATCGGAACTTTTTCATTAGTGTGTTGCATTTAGGCAAAAAAAAAACCAAAACAAAACCAAAACCAAAACAACAACAACAACAAAATCCCAAACAAACAAACCTCAGAATGCAGAGCAGATGAGGTTCATTCTTGCCACCTCATTAATTTTATTACCATCTGGTCTCTATATTTTGCAGAAGCACTGAGTTATGCAAGCTCTAATAAAAGGTAATATTTGAATAGAAAGGGAGATACATAAGAGGCTAACAATGCACGCAAGTCATTATCAACCCCTTTGGTGCTGGCAGTTTTTTTCCATCCAACTAAAGGGATTGCTTAAAGCACATAAAATGTCCAAAAGATTAAGCTAAATGAACAATTCTCACCAAAACTCTCCATCATCGACTTTCTTATGTAGATCCCGTTTTTGTTTGGCATCAACATAATTCCATTCAGGAGCTCTGCAGTCAAAGCACAAAAGCAAGCTGTTCAGTTGTTGCATTTTATTTTACATCAGATCAGAGTTAGATTCTCTTTTAAAGTGATAAAGCAGTATATACTTCCTCAACAAATAGACTTTGTGCCCCTCCAAATAACAGTACACACTGCAAGCTGACCATGCTGGGCTGGAATCAGACTGCAACCATATTTGCAACAAATAAGTCTTAAACCGAATGATTCCTGTCAGGTGCCAGAATGTACAAACATTGCAGGCTGGCTGGATTAGGAAATTCATAGCCTAAAAGTCAGCCAGAGCTTCTCCACTGTCAGATCTATTGGGGTGTCTGATATTCTGCCTAGGGAAATAACACAGGCTTCATTGTTGAGGTCACAAAAGAACAGGAAAGCAAAAAGGTGGAATTAGAAAATATACTGCATTGCTCTCTTCCCATTCTGATGCTATTATGCTCGGGATGGATTCTGCTCTGATCTGCTGACATGACAATGCAGTTCTGTACCCACCTCAGGAGGGTTGTCCCATGGTAAAACAGGTGTGACAAAACCAGGATATGGCCTCAGGCACCTCATCTTGGAGCTGAGCAAAGCAGCTCTGACAAAACTAAGACTAATTGAAATGTTTATTTCTATTTTCTATCCTTAATTATGATACATCAGCACCCAGGTTGCAGTCAGTCAGGACAGAAAACTGAAATCTCGAAGTGTTGCATGAAATAATATATTGTGGCCCAAATAAAAATAAAGTACAAATAATTCTAAATCTAAAAATTAAAGAGATGGTGTCACTGTCATGCTCCTTATATTCCAAGGTATTTGAAGCCCAGACAATTTCTGAGAGATTTTTCCAACTTCTGTGTCCTTAGCTTCGTCAACCTCCCCATTTTTCCAAGGTTCTCAAGTAGATACCAAATACTGGTCTGATTCAGAGCTGAGCAACCTTCGAGTTGAAGCAGAGGCACAGTGGTTTATCCCTGCTGTCACTCCCAGGAATGGGGCTGGTTTGTATATTTTACAGAGGTCCTGGCACCATCGGTAGGATCAATCTGAGAAAAGTTGTCTTGCAAAATGAGGTGGGTATGGTTTCCATTGGGCTGCTCACAATTAAAACAAGGGTTGTTCTCTCCTATTTGAAAGCTCCACCCAAGGCAGGTAATAATGCTCACTGGACAGAATGGATCAACATCTACCCTTTGTAATAAATTAATAGTGTTTTATTCCAGCTGATTTAGTATCTCTCCTAAATGTGCTTTGTGATTGGATTAACTGCATAGTCCCAATTTAAGTTTTTATGCATTCCAAAGTACACCAAAGAGAGAGAAGCAGGAGCAAATAAAAAACCTACTTATCACTCCAAGGTCCAGTCCATTCTCCTCTACCCCAGGGATTTCTAAGCCTCACCAGTTTCTCTGGCCGTCCTCGGTAATATACCTAAAAGATCCACAACAAACAGAGCCTGAGCACTTCAATTATTCCAATCATCACAGGGCGATTGCTTTTCAGACAGGATAAAACATGATTTGTACTTGAGTGATGCAGTCCATTACAATTTGCAGTAGTTAAAAGACACCTAGATGCCTTCTACCCTTATTTTACATTATTCTTTGCCACCAAGTGAGCCATTAGCTGCACCACTCACCACTTTATATGACAGCAATCTGCAAGGGAAAACATCAGCTACAAAACAGGAGAATATCTGCATCCTCAGAAGGAGGAGACATCACACAACACAGCAAGGTTGGAAAGAGGTTATCTGGCATGGACATCTCTGTAACGACTCCAGTTTCAGAGGAGTGGGAATATTTGGGGCTCGCTGCAAAGGTGAGACTAACAGCAGAGTTCATTAAAGAGGCTTTTACTCCTTTCTCATCAGGGTTGACTGGCAAGTATAAACTCCCCACAGTAGAAACTCGTGAGAAACAGCTGCCTCCTCTCCTGCTTGTCTTTCTGTACCCTCTGTTTTGGTAGCAGCCTGGCCCACTTTTGCAGGTTGTATCTCAGCCTGTTGGTACAGTACAAGTGGCAGACTGCACATTGTATCCCATACAACTACAAGGACAAAGCTTCGGACCTGGCTAAATATTGTAGGTACTTCCCTTTTTTCTCTGTAAGAGGATGCATAAAGCAGCAACATTTTTGTTCGGTCAGTCACAGCAAGACATCAGAAAGTTGAATTCCCTGCAGTATTGCAACCCCAGTCTGGTTTGGATGATGGCCCCAGAGAGGCTGGCTTACCTTCTCTGCTCCGGTGATGGAGTACCCATGGGCGTTTACCAGCTTCCACCTTTCAACTTCTCTTTCGGCAGCATCCTCTTTCTGGGGCAATAAAAGTATGCACAGTTAAGACTATATATTGTGTATGGACTCAGCTCTCAGGAACAAGTTAATATGGAGGAAGATATCCAAAGTGGTATGCACAATGAGTACCAATATTCTGGATGCAAAGTATATGAAGTGAAGGTGAGATGCACAGCAAAAGTTCACCTCTACAGTTTCATGGTCCTTAATATGAAGCCCTAGCACAGAAGAAATTCAAAAGTGTACAATGAAATCTAAATCTAAATCAAATTCCCAGCTCAGGTAACACACCCAGTCATTTGCAAAGACGTGTTTGTATAAACATAGACCTAGCCTGCCTCAGCTGAGATCTAGTATATCAAAACTTGAACTCTGGTTCAAATACAGTGGAATATAGAATTCTATATGCCCCAAACCAGGATTTCAAACAAGGTAATGAAACAGTATGTGAAAGATGTGAAGTTTCTGAAACATGTTCAAACATCATCTGTAACTTGAGATTGTTTGTATTACAGGTGTCAATAATTTTTAGGACTGAAAACCAAAGCCAGACTCAGACTACAGGCTACAAAAAAGGGTCTCAACAAGTTTGCTCTGGCAATCGAGTGACTGGAGCTGAAATGACACAAAATTTGAATGAGAAATGGCACTCAGAGAATGAAAAAGGAGTTCAAGAGGACCTGTACAGAAGAGCTGTTCATGGTACTAAGTATTATCCCATGCTGTTCTGTAAATAGGGAGTCATGATGAGAGTTGATTATTTAAAACTTTATCCAAAGTTTTTGTTACTGAAATCAATAAAGGTCTCACATTTGCTTTTATATCAGACCTTCATACCTATATCTAACATTGGTCTGGGCTTTTGTTACAGTATGGACCAGACCCCTGAGTAGAGGAGTCAGGAGGGTCAAGCTTCGTCAGTCTCTTACGTGGATAGCGCAGGCAAGCAGTGACCCAACTCTCAGAGCCTTCTGGATGATTTGGTACAGGTTTGAAGGAGCGTCCTCCAGCTTATAGAACTCAGAGATACCTCCAGTAAAATCCACAAAGCCCTCCACAGCGCGCCCTCCTTTGAGAGCCTCGTAAGATCCATTCAGCCTGTGGGAGAGAGGACAAGAGCTATACAAGGGGCCATCTCCACCTGTAAGCACAAGGCACTGCAGGAAGAAGCATTTATTATTGGTCTGAGTGTGACCTGGGGCACCAGAATTAAAGTGTCTTGAAACAGACTGCTGGCAACACCCTTGATGGAACTAGGGGGAACTGTAAGTAATGGGTGGAACAGAGGCTGCATTGGAATGATGTGTGCTGTGAGTAACACCACAAACACCTGGGCCATCAACAGCTGCACCCCCAGGAGTGCTGCCTCCTGCTTAGCCAACCCTACTTGGCATAGGCCTTCTCCAGCAGCGCGCTCCAGAACTCGCTGCCCTCCGCCGAGTGCACGAAGAGCAGCTTCCCATTCTTGGTGGGCAGCCTGTCGTCCACCACCACGTCCACCCACTCCCCGTACTGCCAGAACTGATGAAAACAAGAAAGGAAAAGATGATGAGGGCTGGCGTGCCCATAGCAGCTCCACACTACTTAATCTTCCTACCCTTTCAGCTGTCAACAGCCTCCCCTACATAAGTCATTGTAGGGTTTCGTTCCCATGTTGGATTCCCCTCCTTTGTAATACCAACAAACTGCTCCCAGCCCGATGGAGCCTTCAGCAGTTTCCTAGTGCTGTATTAAGTTTTGCTGATAAGTTATATTAGCAGCACCTTAAGTAATATTGTTGCATGTAACATTGAAAACACTGTCTCTTTTCTCCATGCAGAGTTTCTATGGTGGAGAATCCAGAAAGCTAGTGTATACACAGAGTATTCCAAACTATCTTAAGCCTTAATCCATAGGAAGAAAAAACAATTCCCCTGCAAAAATGCTGCAAGGAGAGGTCATCTAAAGGAAAAGCACTCAATAGTCCTAATTCCTTCTGGAAATATTGGGAAATGTGTGAAACGTTGCTAATGCTAATTTTTTTCCTCAAAGCTAGCAATATTTACTCCAGGAATTGATGCAGAGCTGAAAGAAGATAAGGTAATTCACACCATAACACTGTGAGGTGAGCTGCTAGAAGGGATAAGTATGGATTCTATAACATCTGTCAGAACAGCTCCTTACAGAACAGCTCCTTGAGCTTTGTGGGGTGAATCTACACTGCTCACACCTGAGCCTAACCTCTAGTCAAAGCAGGCTGGCTAAATCCCAATGCAGTGGCTCCACAGACAAGGAAATACAGGCAAAACCACAGGGAAGGGAAGGGAAGGGAAGGGAAGGAACCACACTAGGCTGAATTCACTCTCAACGATTGGCAGCAACAGAACTTGGTTTGGGCTCACACATCCTGATGGTTCAGCTCAGTTTACAAAAACTGTAATTCCTATCAGCTGTGGCACAGCAGAACCCAGCCAGTGAGCAGGTCTCAACATTATTTAACTCTGTTCTTTTCTTTCTCTCTGCTCCATCAATTTCACTTACACACTGCAGTTTTTCATTACTTTTCTTGTTCCAAACAAACAACCCAAAAAAATCTGCTTTTACCTAAATACTAGCATTTTCTACTTTTATTCTCAATACCCTGATTATATAGGTACCTGGAAATGGAAGATTCCAGCATAGCCCTTCTGGAAACTCTGATCCTTGGGAACAACACGATGCAGAATATCTGGATGCAAAGTGAGAGATGCAATGGCAGCCAGGAGCCAGCAATCACCTAAAACCACAGGGCAGAAAATGTCATTAGTTTGCCAATTGTCACACTGTCATCCAGACTAAAAAGTCAGCATTAGGAGCTATGCAAGGTCCTTCCAGACCCAGTATTAGTTCAGCAATCCATTCTTCTTTTGCTGTTTATCTCTTTTGCTCATTTTTCACTCACCCAAACCGCATGTATACCTTGGGGCCTCCGAGGCTGACCATGGTGGTAATTTCAATGGTCTGCTTTGTTCTTTGCTATTTTGGTTTTTTAAAGCAGCTATGAAAACACGCTGCTCTACCTAAGGTTGTTAATGCCCTCAGGAGACCAAGAACACAGCCAGAGGGAGAAGGCATTTGGGGTAGGTGGGTTGCAAAGCATGGCTGGGCAGGACAGAGTTAATGATCTGTGGTATTTTGATTAGACTCAAGCCAGCACACCCAGAGAAGACAATGACTTAGAAGATGTTCAGAAGAGGCAAAAACTCTATGTTGATAGAAGGATGGTGGGACTTCCATTCTTATCATTTGGAGAACATCCCCTGGATAGCAGGAACATTTGGGGGACTATTCCTTTTTAGCCCATTTCTTTGAAGGTCTGAACTTGAATGAGCACACCAGGGCTGTTACTGGAGATTAGCCCAGGAGTCTAACAGAAGCTGAAGTCTCTGGCAACCTTTGCAAAGAAGTGAGTGCTTTCTCCGGCCCACTCCTTATCCTGGAAAGGCTGGGCATGGCCAATCCTCCCCGGAGCCTGTGTGTCTCGCAGCTGGAGCTGTTTGCTGTGTTGGTTGCCTGCTTGTTGTGGGTTGGAGACCAATCCACCAAAGGTGGGAAACTCAGCAACTCGCAGGTTTCTTGCAGTGTTTTCATACCGCAAACAGCGAGAGGAACTTTTGTGATCCTGTATTATTTCTGAGGTGTGGAGGAAGTCTAGGAAAACAGAACTGCTCTGAAGGCACCAACATTTTCTTGGTTCCCTGTGGATTATCTGTGCCAAGACACAGTTTCTCTGTGCAGGTGCATATGCTGCAGAAGGAATTGGCACAACAGCTCTTGAGTCAGAGGAAATAAGCTAATTGAGAAACCAATGAAAGAGTTTAATCTGCAGCATGATTAGATATCCCAGAGCAGCTGTTAATTCTTTATATTAATTTTAGCTTTATGATTCAGTGCCATGATGAAAACAACTGTAAAGGTAAGATAAGGGGGCTGGGTGCTCTGTGCTGCCTGTACCCCACTGGAAGGTACCCAGATGCCTCCTGCGAGCTGAGCAAGGAGCAGCTGTTTTGAGTTAAGGAAGCAGTGACTTGAAAAACACCTGTGAAGAAGTGCCCCTGGTGGGATGATCTGTAACCACTTGAGCTGGCTGATCACAATTATGGATCCAAAACCTTGACCTCCCCCATGTGCCAGCCCAGGCATTTCCAAAGAGGAGGGAAAAACCTCGTGTTAGTATGTGAGGTGCTGCTTGAACCTTCACCCAGGATTGCTCTGCCTTGTCTTGGCTGCCACATTCAGGAAAGAGCATTCAAGCTGGAAGGGTGCAGAAAATGGCTGGATTACCTGTCTCTTTCCCATCCACCTGCATTTCTTATGAGAAGAGGTTAAAAAATATTGTCCTGCTCACCCTACACAAGTGGTGTTTGATGAAGGGTGAGGCAGGTTAAATATATCCTTTGCAGAAAAGATCTTTGAGGCAAGAGCTCTTAGTTGAAAGTTAATATTTCCTTTGCAGAAGAGAAGATAACATAAAAGGGTTGTGACACATTTAAAGTGGAAATCGAGAAAGGTTGATGCTGTGCATAAAGAGAGTGTGGAAGCCTCAGCCTCTAGAAACTACAAGCAAAAACCTTCCCAAGCTCATCTTCAAACTAACTATTTTACAAACTGTTTTTCATTCTGTGGGAAGGGGATCAATTTGCTGGCCTGGAAGTTTCCTCCCAGCCTTAGGTACCTATGTATGAAATAAGCAAAATTACGAAGAGCACAAGGTGTGGGGAAAAAAGGCTTTAAGGACCTCCCCTTCCAAGCAAATGTAGATGCAGGAAAAAAATTAGACTAAGAACACTCAGGTCTGCTTTGTATTTATTTCTTTGAGGCTTTCCTTGGTACAGGTGCATGCCTTACGCTGTTGTAATTTCTTTTTTCCTTGGAGAGGTAGAAATAGTAGTGATGAGCCTGGGGAATAGATTTTTAGAGGAGAAAGATGAAAAGCCTTATCAAGTTAGAACTGAAATCCTCGCTTTCTGAACTACCCCAGGTTCTCTTGACACCCTGGCTGTTCCTGGTATGCTGTGCAGTGCAGTGCAGAAGATTATTTCTGAGAAGGTGGCAAGGTGGGGGGCCATGGCGTCCCTGTTGTGTCCCTCCACCCCCGGGGAGACCAGAGACAGCCTGCAGCAGTGACAAGTTGGTACTTTCCCAATGTGCAACTCTTGGATGCGTTTCCCCTTCCTGGTCTAGGCCAGGGTTTTACAGCCAGTGAGAAAGAAACTACTGCAGGCTTTGCTGAGGATGGTGTATGTTTGATGTACAATTAGGCAGAAGATTCAGTGAAATGAAGGGGGTTTCCTTAAATACGTTATTTACTTCCCAGACTCAGAACTAAACCATTTCAGAATCTCAACGCCGTGGGATGCCAAATGCAGCGTGAAATCCTTTATGGCTATCTTACAGCATGAATTAACTTCTTATCATCTGGGAGAGTGAGCGATGTGGGTGCTGCCACCTCTCTCAAACACACCATGCAGTCTAACCACCCATGGAAGCATTTAGGGGCAAGTCTGCTCAAAGCACGCCCAGAAAGAATTGTGTTGGAAGAACTGCAGTGGTGAACTTGGCCTTAAAAGTAGCTATGCCTGCCTCGAGCAATGCAGAGTCCTGTCTCTAAACCTTACTTTGGGACCTAATATCTTTGACTAAGCCTGTGCCTGAACAAATACCAACTGTGCCTCCCGAAAGGAACCAGGTGGGAATTGGCTGCTGTGCAGCAACTTGATAAAAAGGAAGGTTTGCACGGGGTGTCTGAATGTAGATGGTTTGGGGGCATCTCTATATAGCTGTGATGCATGACATTCAAGCTGCTGTGATATTTACTCAAAGACAAATTAAAGAGGATGTAGGAATCTGTCCATATCAAGGAGCTTCCATGATGAAGCCTAAACTGCCGTCTGCCTCTTCCCTTCTTACACACCACAATGGGATCCTGTCCTGTTAATAAGCCTACTTGGCCTCACTGAATAATGTATTACTGGTTCTAAAAAAGTGCAACTTGACAGTGCGTGTTCCTGTTTTTCAAAGTTCAACACAATTTTTCAGGCAATACATTTCACTGTTTTGCTTGCGATTGTGCCAAAAGCACAGTGCAACAGCACAACTTCCCTGGATAGGCAGCTTACATAGGACCACTCAAACTTGTCCTGATTCAGCTGAAGGTTAAGAGCAATCTTTCAAACTGTAAGGAAATTATTTTATTTGCTTCCTAAAAAGGGAACTGTGTATGTTTAAAGTTGTAGCCTTTTAGCTTATAAAAATAATTTATTTTCTTTTTTAAAAAGCCTTCTCAACATAGCCCTGTGAAGCTGTATCACCTATGGGCATGTATCTGCTTCTGCTCAGTCCCAGGGTCATGAACAAAAGTTTCAGACAAGTGCCAATTAGAGTGTTTACCGCTGCTGCTCAAAGTCCTAAAAAGAAGCCAGCTTGATTGGATCTGAAGAAATTTGTAATGGCGGTAAAGTGCAATTTATTTATTTATTTATTTATAAAGCAATTCTGACCTTGAGTTTGTGGTGTAAAGAGTAAACATGAATCCTAGCTGTGCCCGCCTCCTGCGTCTGTGTCCGTATATAGAGAATTACTTTGACTGTTAGTGCACTTGAAATGAAATCACTTGCTGCTCACAGATGTCCTGAGATGGTTTGTGCTCTCAGTGCTACCCGGGCACCTCCTGGTTTACAAAGATAATCGAATTGCTGCCGAGAATACTGAATCCTTGGTGACCTGGGAGCTGAGTGACTCCTCTGTATTGATGATGTTTACCCAAGCATGCTGCACTTGCAGAGGCCATAAAATAAATGAAAAATTTGATTAGTTTCAGTTGCTACAGAGCTGTGCTCAGTTTCTGTTTAGCTGCCACTGAAGTGCCTAGATGCAGGGCATCTAAACTCTTCTTTGACCTAGAGATAGTGAGTTGTAGCCAAAAGTCCAAGTGTCTGGTTCCAAGATTTAACTGGACAGCACATTTGCCACCTGACTGTATTCTGAGCTGTTGCTGTTTCAGCAATGCCTGGTGTTCAGAATGGATGAAAATACAATGCTGTCAGTCTTCCTTCCTGGATAGTCGAGCAGCTTTGACTCTCAGCTTTAGTCTCTGCTGGAAGCCCTTCTTCAGAGCTCATAGTACCTAGGGCATCACAGCAGATATCAAGGAAGCACTGACCCTAGCTTATAATTTATGGCAGTGCAGGCTGCCTCTGCTTTGAGATTTCTAAAGGCTTACTGATGTTTTCTCTGGAAATGAATTATGCTCTGCAGCTGTGTACAGAAAGGCGAAGGAGAACCCAGCAAAGGAACAGGCTTTCTTCTCTTTGGGGGTCTCAGAGTTGTCAGTGAATGTATTTATTGACATCCACAAGATATATCTGCTAGAACTCCAATATCCCTGAATCATGGGACTGAACATGCGAAGGGCCATACATTAATGTCTAACAGCAAAATAAATGAACAAACCCAGTACTATTAAGTACTGTCCTGTCTACAGCTGCTTCAAAGGCTCCCTCAACAGGTATCAGATCTATCTCAGAGCTGCCAGGCTTTGGTTTGTTCTGCACCTGTAATCTCCTCAATTCTGTAGGACAAGACATGCACAAAGCGTGCATGGGGTCAGCTCCTCAGCAGCTGGTGTGAGCTGGTGCATCTGCCTTGGCTTCAGAGAACTCCTCCAGCTGACAGCCCCCAGGCCAAAGGAGCTGCAGTGCCTGGAGTAGCCTCTGAGCCTTCAGAACAAAAGGCAGCTCATGAATATAAATAGTGTGGATCTGGAAAGCTAATATTAAACCGAGGGGTTTTCAGTATGTTTTATATTATTTAAATTAAATTTATGCCACTTACTTCCTAAGAACTTCTGCAAACAGTTCTTGGGTTAACTTATTCAGATAGCTGCAAGAAAACTTCGTAAGTCACCTTTAATAACTAAGACTATGAGACTGCATTTCAAGTTGTTACTAGGCTATCAAAAAGATACAGTTCAAAGAATGTTTAAAATATTTCAAGTCTTTCAAGTTCCCATCAAACTTCCCAAGCTAATACTCATCTAGCTTACACTGTTGTCAAAGAAATAAGTTTAATGGAGTGAGACCAACTCTGCAGTTTCGTATTTCTTTTGTTCATATAAAACCAGACCTGCAGTGTTATTTTTTAAAGAAAAGAAACATGTCAGAAAGATTATTAAAAATAGGGTCTATTTCCCTCAAGGACTTGTTAACCAGTCACATACATGGCGTATGTAAATATGTAATCAGGGTCTGTTTCAATGGAAGTGTTTTACAAGAGGGTTTTAGTAGCAAGGACTTTGATATTCAAGGTATTGGATCAAATACCAAACAAGCTTAGTATGCCTCAGAGATGTAAAGCAAATACCTGAACACTAGAAGGAAAGTCCCATGCCTGAAGTTTACTTTTGTGAAGGGTCAGTGAGTGTAGAAGCAATTTTAACCAGCCTTGTAGAAACAAACTGGATTTTTTTTTTTTCTGTGTTAGAGCAAAAGAGAGAAAAGCAAGCTCCTAATAAAAGCAGAGTCAGATTTTGGGGCTTTTCTTCAAGGTTTGGGGTAGCTTTCAGGACAAGCACTTGGGGTACTGCCCACTAAAAGCTGGCTTTGGGAAACCTAGAGCCAGACACAATCCCAGGAGGGTTTTGGGTCCAGTTCTGTTGTTACCACTATTTGATGGATTTTGGCACCGGTCTCTAATGAAAGGCCATTTAGCACAAAGAGCTGGGACTCCACAGTGACATTCAGCAGGTGACAAATAGAAAAGGGCTCAGAATATTTGTATTCAGTGTCTAGGCTAAACACAAATAACACATTGACCTCTTCTAGTTTAAGAACAGGCAATATTCTTCAGTCCTGTAGCTTGTAAACTGTCAAGGAAAATGAGGTTTTACTTCAGGCATATGATTTTTTTTTTATTACTATTATTCTATTATAGAAACTTCCCAAACAGGAAGTGACAAGAAATGTCTCTTTTATTACTTATCTGAACCATTCTCCTAAAATAGAGTAAGTGATTTCCCCATACTCTGTTCCGGCATCCACCAAATAAATATCCTGGAGCAAGTGTATGATTGGGCACCTTATTATTAGCATTTGGAGCATAAGCCCGCACACCAGGGACTTTTTTAGCAATTGCTTTAATGGTGCTGTGTTTACAGACCAACGTTGGTATTACTTATTGCCAATGACTTGCAGAAATTGTGTGACTCTCATTTGCACAATGGATGGGCTGGAAGAGCAGTGAGGTCAGAAGCACTGCAGTTAGCAGCACAGGAGGGAGAAAGGCTGATTTCTCTGCGTCTAATCTATCAAATTCTCATTATCAGAGCTTCAGCCTTCCTGCCTCTCTATGTAGTCGGGAGAGGTTGCTGCTGCTCTCTTCTGCAGCTGGACCTTATCAGAGAGGCAGGCAGGGAAGGCGGCTGCAGCAGCAGCAGCTATTTGAAGGGGGAATCAAGTCCCTTTACAGCTCCCTTCTGGCTGCTTGTATAGCAGCTCTGTTTAGCCAACAGCAAGGATTGGAGAAAAATGTGTAAGAAAGTTTTCCTATAATGGATCTCCAGGAGAGGATGAGCGCTGCCTGAGAGACATGTCTTCTGCTTCAGGCCTTAATTTGGGGAGCTGGGCAGCACTGCCTTTTTGGTCTGTGCTTGCACCGTGTGGCTGGTGCCTGGCTGCTCCTGTCCTTGCTCACAGCTCTACGCCAAATGCTGTACAAGCAGAAGGAGCATTCAGCATGAAGGGTTTGGAATGACGCCTTAAGACTTTCTGTGTTTGTATATATTTGTATATATGTATATATTTTTGTATTTTTGTATATTTTATATAGCNAGGCCTGCCGAGGGGCAGACCCGAGGGAGGTTCTTAGGGTGGCACCAAAGTGGTACGAGGGTGGATGGTCTCTGGGTTGGATGTAAGCTTTAGTTATGATAATTAAGTAGTGTTATAAAAATAGGAATCACCTTTATGCTGCACGTGCATCATTATACTTTTCAGTAAAGAACTCCTCTCTGCTTTACCTCAATTAAATTGCCTCGAAAGTTTTTGTCCACATTTTAGGCAAGAGGAACATTTTGCTTGTTGTGGATCATATTAAAAAGTTTATGTGCTCTGTTCATTTTTTATGGTGCGGTCTTTGTTTCTAACTCCTGCCTGGACCATCCTGCTTGGCACAAAATGGCACATCATAGACCCAGCCTCTCTTTTAAACCAGCTCCTGCTCTGTTCTTTGGTTGTTGTGTATTTGTTTTGTGTGAAATTGAGGCCGAAATTTGCTCTGCCTCCCAAATAAAAATCCCTGAGGACGAGGCTACAGGGGAAAATTTCCCTGGTGTCCCTTGTCCTCTGAGTCTGTAGCTGCACTTGCTGGGCTGTGCACAAAGCCCATCTCTTGTCTCAGATCAAGTGCTCTCATGGTTAGGTTGGTGTTCAACTCTGTCTTAAGATGTCAAGAGCAAGCCAGTCTTCTGCTTCCCACCTCCAGGAGACAGTTTGGTGTCTTCCAAGTTTGACATAGCTCGTACAAGCCATCTCAGGCAGCAATGCTGCTATGTAGGTCCCCTTCTCAAGTATCTGCCTCTCTCCATGCTATGGGAGATAGCCAATAAAATGGTCTGTGTACGAGAAGGTTCTAAATGAAGCTCCTTTTTTTTTTCCCTTCCAAAACAAAATTCAGAAGCACTGTACATACCCAGCTTTCCTTGGTGGACGTCTGTTCGGGTAGCTCCTTCAATTATAAACTGAGGGTTGTCATATAACTCCTGAAAAGACACAATGTCAAAGTGTGAGTCACCCTTTCTGGTCTGAAAAGGTCCCTTTTCTTGTTCCTTGTTTCAATATTCAAAAAATATTAAACACTTCCAGCATTTCTTAAAAAATATATCCTTTTTCCTGTCTCTGATTAACATGGTCCCAGGACAAGGTTTCCTTATTAAAATGCAGACTGTATGTAGTTTTTTGAGGCAAATCCTGAAGCCCTTTGCTATTTGAGACTATCAGTGGCATTAGTGAGAATTTTTGCTGCTGTGGAGAGAGGTGAAAACTCAGCCTTGGCGTTTATATCTTACTTTATCTTGCTGAGATTTCAGTTCGAGCAGCACGAGTGAGTTTGTGGCTGTTGCTGCTGCCTGTGCTCTGCTCTGCTGAGTTCCCACTGCCAACAGCGTGTACCCCAACCCTGACCCCACTTACTGGGAAGCCAACCATGCAAATGCTTTTATTAGCAACAACCCTCCTTTCTTTCTGGCCCTTTGGGGCCAGCCAAGTAGGTTATGGCAATGACTGTCACTCCTGTCCCAACTCTGAGCTCTGCAACAATTCATGGCCTATATTAGGAAGTTAATATTGTCTCTCTAGAGACAAAAGCCTTCTCTGTTTTCCTGAGTGTTTTCCATGAGCTTCTGGGTGGCAGCAAGGGGCAGTTTATAGGAAGCCTGGCTTGGCAAGCAGGGTTGAGCTCAGTTCAGGCAGTCACTGGCTCTCCCCCAGAGCAGCACTTGAGCATCCTGTGGAGAGACAGGGGCAACCCAGGACTTCTTTGGGTTCATGCGTGTGATGAGGAGCACCTCTGCATTGCACCCTGTAGCTCTGAGGATCTGGGATGGACAAGGAGGAAGCAGGTTCCCATGACGCAGGTTCTCATGGATTCCTTGCTTTACAATGGGCTTAGAAGACAATGATTTTCCAACCTTGTCTCTGCCAACCATGCAAGATAGCATTAAAGAACAAAACACCCAGAAATAGTGGATATTCAGACTTAGCACTGATTTAGCATGGATGTTCAGATGGTCTTTGATTAGATTTTAACCCAGTTCAAGAGGCAATTCTAAAGCACTCTTACCGTGGGGCGCTTCCAGACTATCCGCTCCTTGGCAGAAAAGTGTGGTCCCAGCTCCTCGTAGCCCAGAGAAGAAGGACCGGCTGGGAACTTGTCATCCGTGAACAGGACACGAGCCTGCAGGCACTGCTGCTTCAGGGCTTTGTAGTCCTGCTTCAAATACTTGATGGCATTCCTGTGGGATCCGAGCCCATCTGCTGCTGCTCTTTCTTGGCGCAGCCTTGTCGCGACCCTGGACATGTCTGCTCACCTTCCTAGTGTGTGGCGTAGCTCTGTCTTTGTCTCCTGGGCAAGAAGAGTTAACTATAGTCAGGTAGGCAGCTCAGGTGGAATCAAGGACTGCCTTAAGTACTCCAGTAGCCCTGGAGGGAGGAGACACCAGAAATGCAAATATGTACCTGAGAAACACTGGTGGGAGCTGGTGGGAATCAGCTGGGATTATGGTACTATGCCCATGCTATTTGCTTTTTTTTCCTGACCCTTTAAAAAATACTCTTTTAACAAGGAGTAAGGGAAAACAGTGTTTTTGCAGACACACCCATTTACATAAGGAAAGTGATTGTGTGTCTTCAGTGTGCTGAAAGTCAGGTTTGAGGATCAGGGCTTGAAATATCCAGGTGAAGATGGTTTAAAACTCCTTTTCTCCTTCTGAGATTGGGCTCTGTGCTGTTGGAGGGTTGTGCAGCTGCAAAATATGTCCATTGCTACAGCTTACATGGCTATGGAGATGCCATAGAGCTTTAAAGCCAGGGAAAAGTTGAACCCACTTTTGGTTTAAGTGATGGGTATTTTCAAAAAGACCCCTCTCTTTGGCACTCTCAAAGCAGTACGAATCTATAATTTAATTTGTTCAGTAAAAGGTATGAACTTGACAGCGTTAAAGCTGGCCACTTGGCTACACGATCTGCAGGAGCTCCATGATCCAGGAGCATGACCTAGGCCAAAAATGGGAAATCATATCACCAGACAGGAGGCAAGCTGGTAAGCCTTGTTACCCATCTCCAGAGTGACCTTGGGCAGAAATCATTATACCATCCCCATCTATAAAAATGGAGTCTTGTCTCAGCTTGTGAGAAGTCACACCTCCTACTTGCAGTCTTTTGGTGGTATTTCCTGCATACAAAATTTTTACAAACAGAAAACAAAGATAACCTTGGGTGCAAAAGGCTATATAAACCCTTAAAAAATAGTGGTTCCTGTTCTTGTAGTAGAAAAACTCCACGTTTCTACCCCAGAAACCCCACTGTGTACTGACACGGGGGTGCACATCTTGCTGGCAAAGGTGGTTGAAAGAACTGAAGGAAGAAACATTTTCCATGGAATGCAGCTGCTCTCTGCTGTTTTCTCCAGAAAAGGGCCAGAATTCCCCAGAAAAGCCCACGGCAGCTGGGTAAACAGTACCTTTTTTTGCCAAACAGCACGTTTGATGACTACTCCTTGGTAAATTTAGACAGAAGGTGTGGGGACGGGAAGAGAGAGATTTTAAGGACTCAAACGTGCTGAGATAAGGAGTCCAAACAGACGCCACCCGGCTTGCTTGTCTGCAAATATTTGAAGAGAGGGAATTCAAAAGAAGAAACGAAATTACTTTTGTCAGTTCCAAGTAATGAAGGCTGGGATGAGGGAACCAATATATCAGCTATCCAAAAATGAAACTACTACTGTTGAAATTGAGTAAAGGAAACCCAGCGCTTTATCCCTGTTGTATTTCAATACTTCTAGGCATGTCTGTGTGCTGAACCACAGCGAGGAGTGGGCTTTTTTCTTTCCAGGGTGCAGGTTTTTTCCTGATAAATAGACCCATTCGGAGGTACCCACTTTCTTTGCTGTAAATGCAAGCTTTTGGCAATGTTGTTCGTGGGAAGGCACGGTGCTCCAGCAATTGGAAAAGGCCATTTTGATCAGGAAAGCTGGAGAGGGACTTTTTGCAAGAGGATGTGGTGGTAGGACAAGGGGGAATGGCTTTAAACTGACAAAGGGGGAGATTTAGATTAATTGTTAGAAACTCTTCACTGATAAGGGGATTTATCCTTTATAATTGATAATCGATATATCCAAGATCTATTATAAAGTATGTTTAGTCATTATTTTAAATCATTTAAACATGAAAATAGCCTGCACGGTGAAGTAGAGAGCCAAGGCCACTCGTAATAATAATCAGCCTTGTGGTTTCTGTAGATAACTGTAATAGGATGGATACCACATGGAACTAAGATAAACCAAGAAAGGTATCAAAAGAGTAAGATAACTACAGAAATTGGCCAATTAGACCAGTTTGAGTTGCCAACAAAACTAGTTTGAGCTGCTTTCTGAGCCAAGTTGAAAAGGGCACAGCGAGTCAGACCTACAATCTTCATCCTCAAGACCCCTGAAGACCCCTGCCCAAGACCACTAGAAATCACTGCGTAAAAACTCAGATAGGAAGAGCTCAGGGCAGAGAAAATGGAAATTATTTCTGGGAACCGATTAGAATAAGCCTGCCTTTTTTCTAATAAAATAATGAATATGTATAGAGAAATAATGAACATGTCGACTGTAATTGCATATAAACAAGCCTGTGAGCGCAGACAGGGGTGCACGTTTTTGGAGGAGTTATCCCCCGTACATCCTGCGCTGAATAAATGTACTTCTCTATAACCTCTTTGGCTGTGGAGTTGTTATTCCACAAATCATCACTGTAAGGGTGATGAGGCACTGGCACAGGTTCCCCAGAAAAGTTGTGGATGTCCCATCCCCGGCAGAGTTCATGGCCAGGTCGGATATGTCATTGAGTCACCTGTTCTAGTGAAATGTGTCCCTGCCCATGGCAGGCGAGTTGGAACAAGACCATCTTTAAGGGCCCTTTCAACCCAGAACATTCTATGATTCCATTAAATACAATCAAATCTTAATAATAAATGTCAATAAATGTGCCATAGGAATTTTTCTGTCCTGTACCTCACATTTGGAAAGTGGCTGAGGACAACCATTTTCTCGGGGTGGGGTGGGGGGGCTTGGATCAGGTAACCACCCAGTGTGTCCACCACGACCCTCTGCTCCTAGTGCTCTGCAGTACAGCACTTCAAATCCATTTTCCAAGCCTGATTAGCAGCAGCATGAATTATTTTGCGTAGAAAGTGATACACAAGCACCATCTAGAGGATATGAAGAAGAGGAAAAGATGATGACTGTACAGTTGACTACAGCAACAGCTGTAGTTATAGTGTAGGGGGGAAAGTTTTCAGGTTCCCTATGACACTCAAAACTGCTGCTGAAGTGGCATTAACGCCTCAGGAAACAGGACCCAGAAAAAAACCAATTGTGACAATAAATCTGATTTATTGTTGCATCTGGGATTTGCATATGTTGCCTGGCTCTTCCTGCTTTCCTTCTCCTCGCCCCCTTTCTTGACAATAGCAAGAGCTTGAGAAGATTAGGGAAGAATGAAATAAAGCAGGAAAACGTGTCATCTGGGTTTCCAAGAAGAGCCTGCAAATTCCATGCAGTCAGGACTGTTCTGTATCTTTATAGAGGAAAGTGGACATTTTTAGAAGAAAATAACTTCCAATTACCTAGCAGTTCTAGTTACATTTCTGATACAGTGCATTAGAGAGAAATGAAACAGCTCTCCTGTACTGCAGCACTTTGCTAATGAGGATTAAAGCCACTTAGCTGTATTGTAGACCCTACAGCATGAAAATGGATTAGTTTGATTTAGAGAGCTCGCCTTCTCCTATTCTAGATGTATGGGCTCCTACCTACCCTATTACTGCAGTGACTATAAATAGGTAGATTAGCGGGAGCTATGAAAGGTCCTAAATGTTTGTCTATAAGATTATTATTTTGGAGGTTACCATATTTCACCTAAGTGTTTGGAGAGGAGAGGGAAGACTTACTACAAACCAAAGCCTAGGGGGTTCCCTATAGGGAAACACATCTGAAATGAGCTCTGATCTTGCCTGTTTGTTTTATAAAAGCCAGAAAATCGTTGGTGCCTGAAGAAGGGGAGGATGACATACTGCAGTGGTAATGCCTCCACACCAGGCGTGAAGCTCCACAACACAACTGGACTGATCCAGGGGTAATGTTTCCTCACTCTAAGGAGCTGGGAAGGACAGGTGCACTTTCCAGGATGAGCCAAGTCTTTCTGACACCTTACACTGCATTGCCTATGGCTTCAGCCAGTCTTGTGATGTCGAGGAAAGCTCAATACCTCTCCAAATCTCAGATCCAGACAGGAAAGTGATTCCCTTCCTTGTGAAACATCACCATTGCTACTGCAGGCCTCCTCCCCTGGGAAACCGTCCTCATCCTAGTGAGGACTGGGCAGTTCCTGGGAAGAAGAATAGAAGCCTAGCAGATGCATGGCTCATTTCTCCCTTTCTGAGCTGTTGACCAGTTGTTCCCCAGTATCTGAGCAAAATGGAGGGCAAATGAGCAACAGGGAGGAGGGATACTGCAAGACAGAGCAGCTCTGAGCTACTCACAACTGCTGAACGTGGGCATAAGGAAGGAGAAGCTCATCCTGCTTGAAAATCCATGCTGCAAGGGGCACCTGGATGCTCCTTATCAGGCACCAGCATGAGCCGCTGCAGTAACAGCTGAAACCACTTGACTTGCTAAATGGGAGAGTTGGTGACTTCTTTGAAGAGCTGCAGGTGTCAAGGGAGATTAAGAAAAAAATCAGATTTCTTTTTCCTTCTGAAGTTGCCTGGTTTTAGGGAGACATGAGTGGGTGACTACTCTTGGGACTGCTATTTTACCTACGAGCATTACACTGGTCTCATAGTCAAATGGAAATCACCTCTTTCTTTAAAGAAAATGGACATATTGTGTGAGTGTGTAGAAGATCAAGGAACCATCTCCTGCAGTGCTCAAAAGAACTTCCCTCCCTCTAACTGTGGATTCCTCCACATCTGCTCCTGGGATGGAAGTAGGTGACTTGGTGACTTAACTGGCTGTAAAGGACTTTGGGTGTAGGATGTTCAGATAGCTGCTGGGGCAGCCAACTTCCCATATAGTAAGAGAAATACTGTATTAAACCAACATATCCTTGTCTGACATTAAGCGACTTGGGACAGTACAGTTCCTATATGTTTGGGACCAAGCCATCATGTCAGATATACCTCTTCCTTGCATTGCCCCAGGTACCTCTCCCACTGCCTGATTGAATCCTTGCTGGTTCAATTTCTTTCTGGCTTTGCTGCAGTTTGTTTCTCTCCTTTTTTGTTTGGCTCAGACTCAACCCCCATTGCACCTCAGGGACTCTAAGAAAACTCTGGTAGCTCTGACTGAACAAAGTGGCCACATAACACGGTTGTACACACTTGATCTTCTTGATCGTTTTCCAAGCAGACGCTGTTGACATGCAGCCAGCAGATCCCAGGGTGGTCTGTGAATATCATCTATGGGACCCCAGGGAGATGACCAAGAAAAACAAAGTAATTATATTACAAACTTCAACCCAACTTAAACTTCTGCATCTGCTGGGAAATCGCTAGAGCAGAGGAGTTCACAAACCAAAACTGGTTTCGTGGGCCATTGCTTCTGACACAGGTTTCCTTTTATCCTGAGCCTTGAAAAAAATGAAGTCTGATCTGTGGCAGCTGTACAGATTTGAACCACTGCGGGGAGCCAAACAAACACTTTTTGAGCAGCTCTACAGCTCCCAGTTCTGCCTGCGATGCTGGGATACAACACAGCTTCTTGTGAGTTACACTCCTGGATGGTGAGGTGCTGTTATCTCCCAGGCTCCTGGTTCAGTCAAAGGCCTTGCCTGCGAGAAAATTCAGCGGTGCTTCATCAATCTAAATAGTTGAGTGAAACCATCCTCCAGTGTCCCACTGTGTCCTGCTCGAGCTTCAGCACAGCCACACTGCAGGCCTTGGCTATTGACGTACCAGTAATTGAGTGCACACAGCATGGACCAGCTCCGTTCAGAAAGCACATACAGCACATGACACTATTTGACCTCCTTCCATTTGTCCATGTATGATTAACTTCCCACGTGCCTCAATATGCTGCTAAAAACACCATTATTCTCTTTATTCGGAGAGCCCTTCTGACCGATAAAGGTGAGGAGACACCTTCAAAGCACAGCAAAGTTTACCTGTTACTGGTTATATGCAGACAACCAGATGGTTTTAGTGCTGCTTCCTTGCATGGTCGTGATCTACACAGACACAGCTGGCAGGTGCTGCCCATACCACTCATATCTAACGTCAAAAAGATTTTGGGGGCATCCTCTGCTACACTGGGAATTGAATGGACGATGCTTAGCTTTTCCTCTTATTTAATGGCAATGTCTTCCCATGAACTGTGCTAGTAGGACCCCTGTTGAGTCTAGAAAGAGGAATCATAAGTGATTGAAGTCCAAAACTACCAAGCAAACAGACAGCGTTTCACAGTGCATTGGGTATCAGCAAGGAAGGAAAAATTCTGATTTAGAATTTTCAAGGAAAATGGTACAGCAGGGTAATTTAGAGTTCATTAAGCATTTTTCAAACAATAATGTTCGTTTTAGTCAGATAGGATGGATCCAAACCACTGTGTTGTGCACCCAGGGCTCGGGATAGAATGCACAAAAAGAGGTGCCTGTCCTTCCAAGGCAGCTGGGCAGCCAGTGCGGGTGGTGGGTGCAGCACAAAGGGCTCTCCGCCTCTGCGCGCTGCCTGGCACCGCTGCCTGGCACCCAGCATGTCCTGAGCCACACCTGAAATACGAAACAAATGGTTTGACTTCTCCCTTCGGGGGTTGCTGTACTATGCGGGCGCCAGCAGCAGCATTTCAGCCATTCTTGGCAGCATCTCACCGCCAAAACTGAGCCATTCCCTTTCCCCCGCAGTGTGTGGCGGGGGTGCGTGCTGGGGGGAACTCGCTGAGCGTGGTTCGGGCCGCGCACGGGGTGTAGGTGGTTCCATGCGAGCAGTGACAGCAACACGCGCTTTGGTTACCGCCGGCAGATCAAGCTGTAAGTGATCCCTGTTCTGTACGGCGTTCAGAGCGGTAACACGGTGACAACACAGCGTACATACGTACCACGCTCATCTTAGGTTTTTTCCCCTCCCTTTGCCTTTTTTTTCCCTAAACGTGCAGATTTGGAGGGGGCGAGCTCTGGGTTTTTACAGAGGAAATATCAGCGCCTTTAAAATTGATGGGTAGATGTGGCAATACGGGAGCCGGCGCAGGTGTGCAGCAGGGATGTTCTTCATGGGTCCACGGGCATGGAGACCGACAGAGGAAGTTTCTCCATCCGTGATTCCTGATGCGGAGGGACTCAAGCAAGCGGAGTGACGGCTCGGGGCTGTCCGAGCGGGCCGGGCGGGGCCGCGCCGGGGCGGGGCGGTGGCGGTGCCGGTGCCGGTGGCGGAGGCGGCGGGGCGATGGCGGGCATGGCGGCGGCGCTGGCGAAGGAGCGGGCGGCGGCGGTGGGCGCGGGGCGGCACGACCACGCCGTCCCCTACCTGGGACAGCACTTCGGGGCGCTGCGGCAGGAGTGCCTGGAGGGGGGGCGGCTCTTCCAGGACCCCTCCTTCCCCGCCGGCCCCGCCGCCCTCGGCTACCGGGAGCTGGGACCGCGCTCCTCCAAGACGCAGGGCGTCGTCTGGCGCAGACCCACGGTAGGGCGGCGAAGGATGCGGGCGTCCCGGGGAGCATCATCCCGCGGCACCGCCCGGTTTCCCTTCCTCCCCGCGCCCCGCAAATTCGGTGTGATTTAATTGCGCGGGGGCGGCGGGTCCTGGGCTGCAGAATCGCGGTGCGCCCGCTCCGGGAAGCTGCGGGTGCTCAGTGGCGTCCCTTTGGCCGCGGTGCAGGCTGGCAGGGTGGCGTGTGCTCTGTGTGGAAAACAAGCCAAGCGGAGAAGCCGCTTTCCTCTCCGACCCGAGCTCTCCGCGTGGACAAACCCCTTGCCTTGGGCAGCGCTCGGGGCTGTCGCTTCGGGTGACTCTTTCCCTTGGCAGAGCGTTGAGCTGAGCGCCGTGTGGTTTCCTTGGGAGGCAGCCACGGGAGCCGTGGCGTCGGGTGGACTCCAGGGTGCCTGTACGTCTCTGACAGACTTTGACATAGTCAGCGGCGGGGAGGTAACAGCGAAGTGGTTGTGCGTGCACGTGTGTGGAAATGCAGTGGATCCCCCCGGCACACACAGGGCTGCCCACCAGCTTTGGTCACCAGCTCCTGTTCTCACTGTGCTTGGCGTGTCTGGTGCCTGCACTCGTTCCTGACCTGCTCCATCCCTGTGATGTTCATCTGCTGCGGTCAATGGCTTGTTTAGTTTGCTGCAGGTGGGTCCTTGTGCCCTCCCTTACCTGTGTCTGTGTGTAACGGAGGCTTGTTCTGTTCCCAGGAGCTGTGTGCCAGCCCCCAGTTCATAGCCGGTGGAGCCACTCGCACTG
This sequence comes from Grallaria varia, assembly GCA_013396735.1. Lineage (NCBI taxonomy): Eukaryota > Metazoa > Chordata > Aves > Passeriformes > Formicariidae > Grallaria > Grallaria varia. The sequence goes on from VWZG01009216.1 coordinate 256,625, forward strand.
ACATCTGCCAAGGGGCCTTAGGTAAGATGGAGGCAGAAACCTGGGTTTTCTGTGCAGGTGCTGCCCCAGGACACCACGGTTTATATTAGGCTGTAACTCACGCTGTAGATACATCATTTTGCACCCTACCACCTCTCTGCACATCAAATCACTCCTTTCTCACCTTTGCTTGGTATTTGCAGGTTGGCACCTTGTTCGTTTGGCCATGAAGCGCAGCCTTTCTGCGTGCACCAAGCAGGGATGACAGAGACTGGTTTCCTGAGGGGTTTCCTGATCATGACCAGTTCCTTTCATGTTCACATCTGTGTGCCTGAAAGCAGACTGACTAATTTCTGCCTTTAACAGTCTGCTTAGAAGAGCAGTAGTGGGGCGTTTCTTTCCCCAGTGGGAGACAGTGCTGCTGAGCAGGGGGGACCCCCTGAAACCTGGAAAGATGCAGAACAGAGAAAACAAATTTGTATGGGGGGTTTCCTGCTGGTCACCAGCTGTCTAGGAAAAAAGAGCTGGAGTGTTTTGGGTGGGATGGGCCAGCCTGTGAGCCCTCTGCTTTTGCCATGGCTTCTGCTCAGTTCGTTCAATGGCATCCCCCAGTCAGGCTCTCTTGGAGAAGCCCTGGGAACTGTGGGGCAGCCCCAGGGGACAGCTGGGAGTGAATAACTTAGCCTGGCTGTTGGTGCTCAGCTATCCCGGTCTGGAAGCCTCTGTCCTGCCTTGCCTACCACAAAGGGATTTAGGTGACTGCCACTGTGCCTCTCCACCCAAAAAGCTGCGTGGAGGCTGGCAAGGAGGATGTCTGCATAAACATGAGAAGCAATAAAGTCAAGTGAAAGCAGTATGCTCCTATTAATTCCCTGGCTGTAGTGAGAGGGTTTTAGATTAGACAGCATGGTTGAGGGAAAGCTCTTGGTGTAGGGAAACATGACTAATACATGCTGTGCTCTAGTCCCGCTGCTGCTATTTGTGTTTTCATGTCCAAAACTATAACAGAGAGGGAAGTTTACATTTTGTGCATGTGTTTTCATTCCGAAGTTTTTTGGGTTAGTGCTTTGACAACTAGATATGGTTTGTGTGAAAAGCCCTGACACTAAAAATTCTTACGTTGTTAACTTAGTTCTCCTCAAGCCCCAATGTCATCTGTGGCATGGGTTAGGCTCTGTTGTGTCGTGGGTTGCTGGCATGTCACCAGCTTCCTTCCTGTGTTCTCTCTGCCCAGTATCGTGGCTCCCACCATGACTGTTTTGGCATAAAGCATGTCCCAGTGCTTGACACACGTGCCAGACATCTGTCATCTCTTTTTGTTGTGAAATTTTACAGCTACAGAGTTCTTCAACTTGAAATGAGAGTTTATTGTAATGCCATTTCAACATCTGGCATGTCGTAGAGAGACTGGTTTCTGAAGGTACATAGTTGCCTTCTGCAGGCTTCCAGCTTTTCTATCCAGATCCTGTGGCAGCAAGAGCATGGGAATGAAAGATTTGTAACTTCATTTTCAAGTTGTGAAGTTGCTGTTGCTAATGCCAAACCGTGTTTGAAACGGATGAAAACATTTGTTGCCTTTATGATCTTTGGAGCAGTCAGATGTTCTTATGAGGTTGTATGGTACCACCAAAGGATGTGAACTGACTCACAGCTGGTATTATTTTTCCTCCTCAAACTATGTTTCAGTTGGAGGTTGTTAGTGCTCTTGTTTGGCTTAATGTTTTCACCATGACTAAGTACTGTGATGACTCGCCCGGCTATCTTTCCATAACTCTGGGCAGGATTTTGGTATTGTGTGACAGTCCCGTGAGTGATCAAAAATTAGATGCTATTGATCTTGTCTCCGTGTAGCCGTTGAGTTACAAAGAGCCTGTATGGAATCTCCACTTTTTACACAATGAGGCTAGCAGATGTGCTGTACAAATGCTTTTTTTTCTTTATTTTTGTCACTGCCTCATCTGACACCAGCATTTACATTGATGAATTTGCTTAAACTTCCATTTACTTGAATTTTGTGTGCTGACATTGATGTCCCATGGCATTTTAGGATGTTAGAGAGAAGGTTGCACTGGAAGATGTCAGTTACTTTTGAAAACCTGTACTTTTTATTATGCCGCTTTTTTCCATAGGGAGCTTTTGTATGCTTATTTATCTCCCAAAAGGCTTGATTACAAAGCAACAGACTTTTGCCCATGTGGAGCTTCACTGCTGTTGCTAAACCCTTCATCTGGGAGTACGGGTGACAAATGAGACATCCAAAACACATGCACCCATCACTGCTGCAACAGGGTTCTTGACAGGGAACATGCAACCAAACAGCTCAGCTAATCTTGTAGCCCAGAAGTCTTCGGTCTGTGGGCCAGGTGCATAAATTTGTTTCATTGTTTTTGACCTGGACTGTATGATACTGTGGTATATAGAAGGCATAGCTGATCATCAGTGCAGAAAAGGTTTGGGAGTTTGTTGGGTTTGTTGGGATTTCTTCTCTTGTTAGGTGAAGCTTTTAAAGGCAAGCATTTGGAGTTAGTTTTGCAGTATCAGAGCTGAAGTCGGTGATGGTTTTTGGCTCCAAATGGCAGTGCATGGGATATGGTGAGTCATTAGAGCAGAGGGGAGGATCCAAAGCCAGAGGAACCTTGTTCACTCTTAACCGCCTTTTTTGGAGGGGATGTCACCATGGTACCACAACACTGGGGCGTAAACAGCACAGTGCCTCTCCCCTGCTGTTTAGATGCAGGTGTCTCCTCCTAGCATAAAAATGTGTAAAAACATAACTAATTGAATACAATGAATTTAGGAAATTAGATCCATGGTTTTCTCATCCTGACGGCCTGTCATGGGTTACCACAACCTCGTGTTTCTAACCAGAAAACTTTCTGGAGTCCCATGGTATTAATATAAATACATTCAATAGCTGTTACTCTATGGCTGTGAATGTTTTAAAATAATGACTAGTCTGCCATTGGCAGAATGTACACTGGAATGTACATTTTTCCTTTGACCTCGTATTTTTAGGCAGGCTGTGCAGTGACCAGAGGAGTTGCCTTTTGCTTACAGCCCTTCAGGCACCTCATGGGTGTGTTTTGCCTTTTCTTTCCGGAATGGCCAATTTTAAGCCCTTAAGGCTATTTATGCGTGCCTTGCAATTACTTTTTTTTTTTCTAACATTCTGGTTATAGCTGCAGATTAGGTAAATGCAGAGGTAGGTGTATAGAAATAAGAAGTAAAACACTGAAAGCAGCAAAAAGGAAGCATGAAAGGAAAAAACAGTACTTCTTGTTAATATAAATGTGTTATAAACTCATAAACTGATAATATTTTGATAACCTTGTTCTACCTGTTGTGCATTTACAAAAATTCTCTCTGATCAATCTAGCCTTGCTAATACTCCTTTCAAATTCTTTTTATAAGTAACCTGTTAGCCTCCTCTTGGACTGTCCTTCTCTAGCAAAGGAAAGTCACTGTCAAGAATCTTACACAAGTACCAGTTCTGATAGTTTAGACTATTTGGTAAAGACTCTGCTCATTCTTGCTTAGTGCAGGCTAAAACTCCAGATCTGTTCTCATCCAGTTTACTTTTTGTGATGGCTGTTCAGAAAGGAAGACATGATATCTTGAGTGATGAGCACTTTTAAAAGTGAAAACCAAAGGCTGGACTGTCTCCTATATATGCTGCCTCTGCCTTTAAACCTCAAGAAGACGTTGCCCAGAGTTGTCCGAGTTAAGATCTATGTTTGTCTGACTCTCAACTGAGAGATTTTACAAGAGTCTGCCATTTCAGTCTGCCTTGATGGAACAGCTAGAGAGTAAAGGAAATTCTTTATAAACTGCTTGTGGGCGTAGAGGGCCTCTGGGGGGAGTTTCTCCTTGAATTCCTGTGCTTCTTACCTACAGGGAAAATATGACTCAAAGATGTGTTATATCATTAAAGGGTGTACGCTCCTAATCTAGATGCCTGATGAGCTTCTTGACCCAGGCTTCCTGAGCTGCTGTGGTCATGTTGAATTTCTGTGCTGCCCTCTGCCTGCCCAGCCCCTGCCTTGTGTATGAACTAGAAATGCTAATATTTCTTGGGAAGAATGGTGGCACAGCTGCCCTCTGAGCCAGACTTGCTACTAATTTAAATCACAGTTTTTCTGAGTTTAGTAATGCCAGTGTCATGCACTCTGGGCTTCTCTTGGAGCAACTGAGTTTGCCTGGTCAAGTAAAGCTGTGCAAAGTGAACTCTGGTTTGTGCTGCAGGCTGAGGATTTGAGAGGAAAAACATCTCCACAGAGACCCATGCAAGGGATGTAGGACATTCCTCGAGCTGTTTCCACCCTGATAAAATGTGAGCAAAGTGCCTTCAGCTCTGCCTGCAGCTTTGCTGTAGAGGCCAAGAGCTGAATGGTTTTACCAGATGTGCCTTAGGACTGGCACACTTGCTCTCTTTCTGGATTTATCTGATGTAGTCTGAATGAGAGTACAGGCCTGCCTAACCCTCTGAAGGTATTCTAGGAGCTGAGGTGAATATCCTTGCACTGGTTTTAGTCTAGCTAGCATAGGTCTGAGATGCCAGCGACTTGCTTTGCCTCCCAGTTGCACGTGTCTGTCTGTAGAAGTCGTGTGGAGCGTGGGGTGTGTGCTGGGCTTGTTCAGCTGCTCAGACAGGCACTTCTCTGCAGGGTATTGGTTATTTGGCATCTGTGCTGAGATGAGACAGGTTAACCTATAAGTTTGTATATTTGTGATTTCTCTCAGGCCTTATGGGTTCCTTCCAACTTGAGATACTCTGTGAGAACTGCTGTAAGGGTAGCTGCTAAATCCCTTGTAAGACTGAAGGAGAGAGGCTCCATAACTGGAGATTAGCCCTTCTCAAAATGTCTTTTATCTCCTGACCCCAGTCTCTTTCCCAGCAAGCACCTTTACAGTGTGTGGTGGTACCTCTGGATGTACCAGAGGGTGTGCAGCTCCCAGGGAAGAGGGTCTTGGCACCTTGAAGGAGGCTGTAAGAGGAGTTGCCATTTTGCAGAGTGAGATGGATGTGCTGTCGCAGAGGAGGGAGGGGAACATCCTCATTGCTTCCTGTTCCGTCACGGCAGAATAGCAAGGTGGCTTTCCTGTTGGAAAACTTCTCTGACACAAGGATATTTCCATTGCAGTACAAGCAGCCAGAGGCAGGGCTTAAGGGAGAGTTTTATGTTTGGTTCTTCCCCTCTAGGTTATGAAACAGTAAAAGCATCTCAAGTTCTGAAATTATTCTGCAATTTCACATCTTCACTTTTTCATGGGATGGATGTCATTCATACAGCTGCAGCTGGGAGTTGGCTGTGAAAGGCAAGGGGCAGCCTGGAGGGAGCTGCAGCTTGCCTGTGTTTCTGCTGGTGCTGTTGGAGTGGTGATGGATTCGAGCCTGAGCGTGGACCTTGAGGACTGCTTTAGAGTTAACTCACCCAGAGACTTTCTTCAGTTTGGATCCCAGCTTCTCACCTGTGAGCTTTTGAGTCTTTTCCTGTGGGAGAGAGAAGACTGTATAGGGATTGCTGCTTTGCTGGCCTCTGGCTTGCTGGCAGCTGCATCTGGTTCATGGTTCTTCAACCTGCAATCCTCCAGTCTCTCTCTGTGGGATCTGATGTGTAATGCCAACTATGCTCTGTTCACAAAGCAAGGGAACGGTGGATCTGGTAATGGTAACGAGGAGTTTTGTGTTGGGCTGTGGCAGCCGGTGTCACCTGGCTCTGTACATCTCTGACTGCCCTGCCAACAGGCTGCAGGAGGCCCACGGCTGAGCAGAAAGGTGACGGCTCTGTTAAAGTAACACAGGGCTCTGAAAAGAATTACAGAAAACAGAGGTGTCGTGTTTACAGAGCTGTGGTCTCCTCCTCCCTCTGCGTGGCAGGAGCTGGTGTGGAAAAGCACTGTGCAGGCAGCCTGCGTGTGCCCTGGCGCTGCGGCGTGCGGGCTCCGTGTGTGTTGGCTCCAGCCCAGGCAGCGGGAAGAGGCGTGTGGGGCTGGGAAACAGTGCCTGCCTTCAGGGCCTTGCCTGACCCTCGTGTGAGGGCTGCCAGAGACATGGGAGGAGAAGGAGAGGCCTCGAGCAAGAGCCTCCAGAGGGGTGAAAGGAGCTCCTGTTTAGAGGGAGGCTGGCAAGGGACCTTAAAGGGAGCCTGTCCACAGGACAGGTCTCTAGATGGCAAGGCAGCAGGTATTTATTAAACTCGGGGAAAGGGAAAGGAATGCAGCCTGTGCTTGAGAAAACACTCTGCCCCTTTGAGGAGAAACTGCACCCCCAAGTACCTGTGTGTGCCCGCAGGCTCTTTTCCCCACGCTGCTTCCTAATTGTAGGCACTCAGTTAAGTTTGCTTTCAGATAACCCCAGAATGGGTGAAAACTGTGGTGGTAGATCAGAAAAAGACTGTTTTGACTTCTTTTTAATGACTTCGGTCTTGAGGAAACACTTGCCTGCAGCTGGAGGGTATTTGTGTTGGTACATTTGTTCTGCCTTAGAGGTGAGGTGATGGGGGGGATCATCCTATCCCAGCTGAGGGGATTATTGGCTGTAATGCACAATCCCTGTGCAGTACAAAAACTAAAGTTTGAATATTGAACTTAATTTTTTTTTCTTTTCTTTTTACAGGGGACTGTTGGCTCTTGGCTGCCATTGCTTCTCTCACCCTGAATGAAGAAATTCTGGCCCGTGTTGTTCCCAAAGACCAGAGCTTCCAGGATAAATATGCAGGAATTTTCCATTTCCAGGTATGTGGAAAACAGCCTTCTTTCCCCAGTGCTGTTGGCCAGGAGCTGGCTGGCTGGCTGTATCTCTGTGTGTGGGGATTCCTGAAACGGCTTTGTGGAACATCAAAGAGCCAGAGAGAAAAAGAGAGACATCTGAGAAGGGTGGTGGTGGTGGAAGGAACAAGAGCATTGACCGAAGAGCAGGAAGCAGAGGCAGCCTTTGTGGTCCCTTCTCCAGCAGCAGAGCCAGCTGAGTACGTGCATCCCTGAACAGGGTGGATGAAGCTGGCTGCGAGGCCCTTGCTTTTCCTCTAGGAAATCAGCACTAGCAGATAAACATCCTGGTGACCACAGCGTGACGTGGTGACAAGGTGTTCATGTTCTCTTTCCAGTTCTGGCAGTACGGGGAGTGGGTGGACGTGGTGGTGGACGACAGGCTGCCCACCAAGAATGGGAAGCTGCTCTTCGTGCACTCGGCGGAGGGCAGCGAGTTCTGGAGCGCGCTGCTGGAGAAGGCCTATGCCAAGTGAGTAGAGACCAGGCTTTCACCCCACGACAATCGCTGCTTCCCCAGGGCGTCCTCAGTTGTATGAATACTATGCATTTAAAGCGTCAGCCTAATTATTAGCCTTTACAGCTTCTGGGGTGTCCCGGGATGGCTCCTTTAGTGCAGCTTTGTTGATGAGTGCCTAAGATGAGTAGGCAAAGCATTGGCTTTGTTACTAGCCAAATAACTGTAGCTCTTGCATCTCATGCTGAGCCTGTTCCTAGAGTGGTCTTCTGTCACCAAGGCATGAGAAACTCTGCTTTGTCTTCTATGTACCTGCGAGGGCTTGCAGCTGTAGTGCTTCAGTGTGCAAGGCACATCAGTCCATGTGCCCAGGTCTGTGATCAAGGCAAAGATGCTCATATCTGGATCTCTATTTTTGGGTTGGCCAGAGAGGAATTCTTCCCTCTGATGTTACTGTTTTGAATTTACTTAAGAAATTTAGATCAGCTGAAAATGAAACCAGAGGTTAAAAGACTGTGGAACTCAAGAGGCAAATTGATGGGTCTTCATATTTTTTTTTTAATTTTTTCTTTTTTCTTCAAATAGTGTTCATGATTTTTGTCAACTGAACCTGCAACCTGTATGCATGATTGTATAAGATTTTATACTGGGCTTTCCAAGTACACAGGTCTAAGAAGCAAAGCTGAATGGAGGGCACATTCAAATTTGTAGCTACTGTAGTGCTGCTGAAAGCAGAAATGCTGTCACAGTTGTCATATTCAGTGAGGAGAGCAGGGAACCTGGTGGTTGTATGTGTGAGTAGAGGAACACAAGGAGCATGATGGTTGTGTGTGTCTCCCATTTTGTGCAGGCTGAACGGATCATATGAGTCTCTTTCTGGTGGCTCCACCACCGAAGGCTTCGAGGACTTCACCGGTGGAATTGCAGAGTGGTATGAGCTGCGGTCGGCACCACCCAACCTCTTCAAAATCATTCAGAAGGCACTCCAGAAAGGCTCTCTCCTTGGCTGCTCCATTGATGTGAGTTAGCAGACTTTTTGCTGGCACTTGGGGGGTGGGCCACCCATGGAATACAGGTCCCCTCTGCCTGTGGTTCTCTGCTCTACCTTGTGCCTGGAGATTTTGACCCACAAGTGTGACCTGGGCACATGCTCTTCATGGTGGTTAGGTTGAAACGTAGATTTTATTAGTAAAAGCTCTTTGCCACCTTTGTGTTTCTTCCTTGAGATCTAGAGCTTTTGCTGCTTCCTAGGTCTGTGGTAATGAATCATGCAGGGAACTCGTTAGGGGTCATCATGTACATCTTTGTTCCTAAGAAAGCCTGTAGCTTGGCAGCAGGGTGTTATGGGGTGAGTAGATTTAGACAGAAAGCTGCTGCTAATGGTTCCTGCAGATGCTCAAGTGGAACCTCCATCCTTACTGTAGCCTTTTTGTTGTACAAGTTGCACCTAAAATGTTCCCCAAAAATCTGGGCTCTGTTCCTGAATCAGAGAGGCTCAGACTGTTGCCAGATCTTTAAAAGGATTTATGAGAAAACATGTTGTCAAAAGCTGTACCTGCATTAGAAGGAAAAGAGGAGTTTTGGCCTTGCCTGCAAGGATTCAGCATTGCTTTCAGCCTTACTGAAATTACTCTAAATATTGTTATCGTAGTAAACAACCTCCTCCCAAATAAGATTACATCTTAGTTATGTCTAAACGGAAGGTAGATTGTTTACAAGAACTCCATTCATAATATAAATGTAAATGTTTCCTCCCATTTTTCAAGTTAAATCAGAGTCCCAGGAGAGGGAAGTTTCACAGCGGGAAAACTACTTGTGTTATAAATTTTTGAAATGCAATCGAATGAGAACAAAAAGGGGATTTTATTACAAATTAAGCAAGCGGCAGCAAGCGTTGCAGCACTGGGCGACCAGGGGAGTCTCCTGCCCCACCAACGGCACGCGCCCACCCTCTCAGTTCTTGTGGTTATATAGGTTTCCTGCTTTCGTGTAACTTCGCCTTTCATTGTGCCACATATACTTTCGTACTCATCTGCGCATCTGCGATGTGTTGCTAGGGGGTCTTTTTCTGCCTCTTGGTGGTCGTTGGGATGAAGGCTACAAGTCTTCCTCTTGTGCCCTGTAAATGACCCTTAAACATCACTACTCAACCCTGTCTCTTCCTTCAGTTGCTTAACAGGAGGTACTTTGCTTAGTTCTTATAATTTCTTCAGTCCTTCTGCTGACAGTTGCTTAATAGGATTTATTTTGCTTAGTTTTTACAATTTCTTTAGTTTTTCTGCTTAATGAACAAACACAAAGCACCATTTATCACAATCCCCCCTTTTTTCTTTTTTTCCTAATTATTTTGTTCATTAAACCTCTGTAGCGCTTGGTAACTTAGAGCCGACCCTATCTCTTCTTCGTTCGGTATCGACCCATACCCAGGACACATAAACATCAAAGAGGATTGCTGAGATATCTGTACCATTGCTTGGAGCCTTTGCGTTTTTTCAATCAAAAAGCGTATTTTATACCACAAATATACATTCAATAGGGATAACAAAAGCATTCTTATTAAGACAATCAATATTGGATGAATCAAATAATGAAATACTTGCGTCGTAGTTGGGGAATATCCTATAAAAATGTCCCACCAATGGTGTTCTCCGACATGTTCTACTTTTGTTAGTATTCTTTTTATATTCACTGAGTTATGTTCTACTTGCCAAA